>WPIO01000287.1:0-124215 GCA_009760855.2 Cristatella mucedo | reverse complement strand
AACTTCGGAGGGGGGAGAACCGAGGACAGGGCGGTTGTAAGACAGTCCACTCGACACTAAAATCTAGGTGTCATATTCCAAAGCGACCTCTAGATAGACGACCACATCAGCTCCACAGTCAAATCAGCCTATTTTCAGCTTCATAACATTGCTAAAATTAGGGCTTGTTTAGATAAGGATACCACGTCCAAGTTGGTCCATGCATTCGTGACATCTCGTCTCGACTTCTGCAACTCACTGCTTACTGGCCTACCAGCATGTGCGATCAGGCGATTGCAGCTGGTGCAAAACTCTGCAGCTAGGCTTGTCTGTCATGAGCGTCGCAGTTGCCACATTACTCCACTTCTCGCCGACCTGCACTGGCTACCAGTCAAGCAACGGATTGACTTCAAGGTTTTGTCGCTCACTTCTAGGTCTCTTCATTCTATGGCTCCAGCCTATCTTTCAGATATACTACCCCATCAGGCCAAGCATCGTACCACCCGCTTTTCGGAATCCAACAGTCAACAAATACCTCGTACAAACCTTAAATCCTTTGGAGATCGTGCATTTAGTTCGTATGCTCCCAAAGCCTGGAACTCCCTCCCGACCTGCGTCAGAACATCCCCTGACCTGACCACATTTAAAAGAAACTTAAAAACATACCTATTTAGGACAGCATTTAGTGGGTCCTTGTGATTCGTCCTCGATGTGCTTATGCGTGCTGACACTGTTCATGCTGCCACTAACCACATTTGCATGCTGACCCAGTGCATGTAACCCCTAACCATGTTATTCATTTTGTTTGTTTTTCAAGCATGATTTTACTTACTATTCTATTGCGTATCACTTTGCAGCAAATGTAAAGCACCTAGAAAGAGATTAAGTTCTCTGAGGGCGCTTTATCAAGTGCAATATTATTATTATTATTATTATTAAAAGGGGCCGTCGAACGGCGCCAGCTAGGCCACTAACTAATTAATTTTTTTTATAATTATAATTCACTTGATAAAGCGCCCTCAGAGAACTTAATCTCTCTCTAGGCGCTTTACATTTGCTGTAAATTGAAATGCAATTGAATGCTTGAAAAGACAAACGAAATGAATAGGCGGATTTGACTGTGGAGCTGATATGGTCGTCTAACGAGAGGTCGCTTTGGAATATGACACCTAGATTTCGAGCTGATTCAACTGGAGATATGCTGGCAGAACTAAGTCGATCAACTTTCGACCTGCATTTCACTGCCCTGCCGGAAGCTCGGGCTGAGAGGTCACGTCGAGCACAAGGGAGAGCCTCTCGCTGGCTGTCTTAAGCTGGTTGCTAAAGGCCACATTACTATCACCCACGCGTACCTACAAAGAGCCGCAGTTCTCCCGAGGTGCTGCACGAACGTCTTACAATGTGTATAATCATCATCCGTCCTACAGCAGGCTCAATCTACGATTTGGTGGCAGGCCATAAGTAGATGGGGCATGTCCAGAGGCGTGGCCGCCTCGAGCATGCACAAGGTAGGCATGCAACATGCAAGATGGCAATGCATCGAGTGCTCATTGCACCGAATGATGAGGTCGGAGCATGCAGGTATCTCGGCTCGCCACCCCTTCTCTGAGTTTGCAGTTCTGCCCAGGGCACGCAGCGTTGTCGCAGATCATTCAAGGGAGCCCACAGCACATCTCTAAATGCTCTCCCGGGTTCACGGACGAGACACAGCGGCCTCTGGTGGCCGTGCACTGCAGAGGCTCACGAAGCTGGGTGGCAGCACTGCAGCCACCTCATAGCTGCCTCATCGCTGACTGCACCACCGCCTGCATGGCCATGCCAGGTGATGAGCGCAGTGAGGAGTCTGAGCTCATTCTAATAATAATAATAATAATATTGCACTTGATAAAGCGCCCTCAGAGAACTTAATCTCTTTCTAGGCGCTTTACATTTGCTGCAAAGTGATACGCAATAGAATAGAATTCGACGCCGATTATTATGGTTAAAAAGCATTTCCAATTTTCTTTGCCTTCAACGTCTGTCTATTCGGTCTTCCGAACTGAGCGATTCATCAGCTCTTGCTGCTGCCGGCAAGAGATGCACTGAATACAAGGTGACAAGTTCTGACCGGAATCCACAGAAAAACATGAAGGTGTTTAGGCTTAGATTACAAAACTGGAGAGTTCCTATATTACAGCACACAGAGAGGCCGAGGCCGGTGGAACAACAAAAGGTTAGCTGACTTAAAAGAGAGCCTCATTTATATAGGAGCAGAAGAGCCTAGGCGTCTATCAACACGGCTTGCAATGGCCAATACAGGATCGCCCACTGCAGGACTCAAACCCACGACAGAAGCAAGCACCTTGTCTCATGAGCTGACATCCAGGGTTCCAATAATCTAAACACTTTTTCATTCGCACGTTTAAATAACACTATAACCAGATCAAGCCAAAGAGCACCGAGGCACAGTAAACAGCTGCTCTGCCTATGAGCGTAAAAGAAGAGGAGGATCCCTGTCTCACGGAAGTGTGATGTGTGTGGGCGCTATGGACAGCGTACCCTGGAGGAGGCAGACAGGTCATGCGTCGATGCTTACGCCAACAGCTTGCATAAGGGTTCAAATCGGTGTCACTCAACCTTCCCCGTTAGGAGAAAAGGCTTCTGTTCTCTCCGATGTCACGCTACCCTCCCTTGGCACGTTAAGCATAATGCAAATCTAGCTGCTGTCTCCTCGAAGAAGTATTCAACCATGTGCTGCCTTCGGTGGTGCATGCACAGCTCCATTTCTTGGGAGCACCACAGCTGACAGGCCGTTCGGATCTTTCGGGTAACGAATTTTTCGTTTGAAACTAGAAAGTCCTAGGAAATGCCTAGAAGGCCAGGTGCAGTCAAATCGCAGCAATAGGCAGTGGTTACCTTTTTGCAAAATGTCCACGGCGATCTGAAAAAGAAGGGGTCACACAATAGGCAAGACAGAATCAGACAGAACATGAGCAGTAACAATATTCATAATACTGACATACTTGAATAGCACCCTCTTAAAACCGATCTTTCTAGGTACTTAATAAACAAAAGGTTAGCCGATTCATCAGACTCAATTATTACTCTACTAATTAAAGGGAGAAAGTTCATCACTCTGCAAGATAGCGAACTTGGATTACGTGACAAGATAGCTCCCTTTTGTCATGCGGCAAGATGGCGAAGTGCCATCATCTGTGACAGAACGACTATGACTCAGCGAAACGAGTCTACAGCAGTGAGCAGCTCGTAGCAGCAGACGAGCCTTAACAGCTGTCACTACGGCTTGCAATGGGGAATAAATGATCGCCCTCTGTAAGACTCCAGTCACCATCTGGGTGGTGAAGAGAGTGCACCTTGCCCCTCAGCTAAGGCAGGATGGAATCGAAGCCTGATTGGTAACAATCACACGAGCAGATGCACTGCACTTGAGAATAAAAAGAAATACCCATGGACAAAGTAAGGGGATTTTTAGCTTCATCATACATCTCTTCACATGAGTTGCAGTGACTTTAGCAGACAGAAAGCTTCAGGCATTAGGTGCGTAGGAATGGTGGAGGCACAGCTCAGCAACTGGGGTCAGCAGAGATTGTGGCATTATGCAAAGCCTGAGGAGATAGTTTCTTAGTCAGATAGGCCGGAGTCAGTAAATAAAGGAGACTAGAAGTAAGTGACATGACCTAGAAGTCGACGTGCTGCCTCATGAGAAGCTAGAACAGATCGGTAAGAAGTGGTGGTCTATTATAGCAGCTGCAATGTTCATAGCAGACAAGCCTATCAACAGAGTTTTGCATCATCCTGAAGCACCACCTATTTCATAGGCAAAATGCTAGCTACTTACACAGAATGACCAAAACGATTGTCAGGACCGTGACTATAACGATAGCCACAATGACGCCAATGATGAGTCCAATTGAATCGGTTGGACTTGCGCTCGAAGGACTTTCGCTCGAAGGCAATGGGGACAAGATGACATCGCCGGTAACAGTGAACACGACGGTAACACTTCTTCCAGAGACTGCGTTCGATGCAGTACAATTAAACAAACCACTCTGACCCTGAGGCACGGTGACTTGCGACAATCTACTGCCGGTAGCATCCAGGACACTGACATTGTGAACCGGAGGTGTAGACCATAGGAAAGTTGACGACGGAAAGCTCTCGACGAAGTTTGAGCAGTCCAGAGTGACATTACCGGATGCTGTGCTAACCGGCAGTGGACTCGTGGGCACCAGTATATCTGCAAGCCAATAACAACCAAGCTGGGAAACTGCCAAGCTTAGCAGCAAGAAATGAAAGCGTACAGCACGACAACCGATCGGAACTGAGGAGCAAAAATTTTAACAGGCGCAATGATATTAGCAGAAACTGTCCACCTACCCTAAAAGATAAAAGCATGCACATGCACTCGGCCACGAAATGGTTGCAGTCGTGCAATGTGAACCGTAACACTTCCGTGATCTCAAGAGTAGGGTGCCATAGATGCTTGATTTAAGTTGTGACACCTCATCGGGACAGCCCTTATCCTTCAGCTGACTGCCCAGCAGTCTTTTTGGGCACCGTTTGAAAAGAATTTGGAGCCCCATTCCGAGAGCCTGAAGCTGCCTGGCCCGGGCACTCGGTGGTCTGGCAGGCTCCCCCACGTCTAAAAATTAGCTCTCTGGAGGATTAGTTCCTCTGGAGGATTAGTCGCTCTGGAGGATCAGTCCGAGCAAAGGAGAAGCTTCACACACACATATAGACGCCCTGCTTTCACGGCTCGTTAGCTGCTCCGAAAAAAGTAGTGAAATCATATTTTTTTCGAGCTTATATATAATTCATTTATATTATATAATTCATTTGAAGCTCTGCACCATCCGGAGAGCCACCCTTAAGCTTCATTCGACCTCGGCTGCATTCACCGCCATCGGAAGCAGCTTCAGACTCTCCAAACTGACTACGAAGGGGCAGTATATTCATGCAGCCTTTATAGCAACCTGTATATACAACAGAAAGTGGCGGCCCCCTCCTTTAGGAAACTGCTGGAAGGAAGCTGAGCCCCACCCGACAAGCCACTAAGACTTCTCTCTAAAGACATGTCCACACTGTCCTTCAGGACATCGACAGTCATCCGACAGATTGTCATATAATAATAACAATAATACATTTGCATAGTCCCCTCAGGCAACATAATCTCTTTCTAGGCACTTTATATGCGCTGTAAAGGAAACATGATTAAACGGTTAGTGGGACCTACAGATTGCTGGTTGTCTACCTAATCCGACGTATGCCTTTCTACACGTACCACACAATAGGAGCAGAGGTCATGCTTAACTGATCTCTTGATGTCTTAGGTTTCCCTCCTCTAAAGCAATATATTCTCTTAATTCGAGCGAGAGGCATCCAGTAAACAATGGCAATTTCAGTACTAAATCCGCTTAGGCTTTCAGTGAACTAAACACAACTTTCCTATTTAACACCAACCTCAAATATACTTCTCCACCAGGCAAAGCATCGTACCACCTGCTTTACGGAATCTTAACTGTTTACCTACACCTTGTACAAACCTAAAATCCTTTGGAGACCGTGCATTTAGTTCGTATGCTCCCAAAGCCTGGAACTCACTTCCGACTGCCATCACGACATCCCTTGACTTGACCACGTTTAAAAAGCTTAAAAGTCATCCCTGGCCATGCTATTCGTGTTGTTTATCAAGAATGATACCACTCACCATTCAACCGTGTTTCCTTTACAGCAAGTGTAAAGCGCCTAGAAAGAGATTGGGTTCTCTGAGGGCACTTTATCAAGTGCATTATTATTATTATTATTAGCCACATAGCAGCTTTGTGGACTTACAGACTGAGAGAATCGAAGCAGAAGAGCAGGAGCAAATCCTTTCTTACTGCTCAGTGAGAAGGAGAGCATTCGAGCAGTGACTTATGTCCTCCAGATGAAGGTGAAGATATGAGCAATACATTTTGCCAGGCTGCAGCTGTCAGCCTGTAATGTATGTAGTGTATCTCCCGTCTGAAACTCCACAAAGTCATAAAGACTATGTGGGTGTTACGCAGGAGAGTTTTGTATAGCGCACTCACAGCCTAAGCGGCTTTCGGTACGCATTCGGTAGCCAATAGACTTCGTCTCACGCAACAATCAGAAAGTGGGAAGCATAGCAGAGTCAGGAGAGCAGTTGAGGTAGTGAGCAGCACAGAAGTAGCAGCCCAGGACCGCTGAAAAGGATGAGCCATAGTCGGCAGTAGTAGAGTAGTTGTCGTTTCGTAAGAATTGTGGAAGCAAGTTCCAGTGTTCCACCTGCAGAGCTAAAGCTTCTGTTGCCAACGGTCTTTAGGTGGAGGAATGGAATAGCTAATTTATTGTCCACGCAGGACCTGAGGGCAAAAACAGGCTGAAACTGATGCAGCAGTTCAGCTAGGTACGAAGGAGCCGAGCCGTGGCGGGCCTTGTGGGTCAGCGTAAAAACTTTGCTCTGTATCCGTTGGTCAACCGGCATCCATCTTAGCTCTTTAAGCAAAGGTGACACTTGCGCAAACTTCTGGGACTTGAAGACTAGCCCTGCAGCCATATTCATAGTCAGCTGCAGTGGCCTGGTTGCTTTCTGTGATAGCCCAGCCAAAGGGGAATTACAATAATCAAGCCGAGACAGAACTAAGGAGCTAGTTAAATTTTTTTGCAAGCCACTGTGGAAGACAGCTCCTAATCTTGGATAGGAACAGGACTTGATGACTAGCTGTAGAAGCAGTCTTCTGAATGAAGCTTTTGAAGAGGCAGCTGTCGAAAACAACACTTACATTTTGAGCTCGTGGTGTTGGTCGCACAACAGCATCACCTATTAGAAGAGCAAAGCCTTTTAATCCAGCCCCAAGCTTAGGGTGTCCTATGAGCAGCAATTCGGTTTTATTGCCATTTAATTTCAGGAAGTTTTCCGACATCCAGAATCGAATATCGGCAGGGCAAGCATTAAATTTTTCAGTTGCTGCAGCATATTCCGACGGTTTAAATGACAAATACTACTAAGTATCGTCAGCATAAAAATCACTTTTCCCAGAGGTAACCCTCAAATCGATCGTACTTCCTTTGCAGCAAATGCAAAGTTCTTTGAAAGAGATTGAGTTCTCTAAAGGTGCTATATCAAATGCATTATTATTATTATTATTATTACCCTTAGGGTACTAAATATCTATATAGGAACTTACACTAGCTAGAAAGGAAGCATGCCAACTATTAGCTCAGCGATAGAATGCATGATTCTGATGCTTAGGAACATAAAGGACTATAAACGATGACATATCAAACGGTGGGGGGGGATAAGGTGGGCGTTTAGCTTCCATTAAATGTCGTCCAGTCAGGGAATTTTGGGATTCTTAGTCACAACTTTACGAGCATAGGAACCAATGACACGGTCTCCAAAGCAAGTGCGGCTAGTTAGATGTACAGCTAAGCGACCAATCACATGAGGAGGCACGAGAAGAAGCCGTAGGATGAGTATTACAGCAGGCCATAGCCAGTGACAAGAAGGAGCCTACAGTCAGAGAGAGGGTCGGATGCCAAAGTCGATGCTTAGCTTAAAGAGGAGTCAGTCCAAGTTGGAGAGCAATGGTTTAATGGGGCATTTGCAGGGCTCGAGATAGATAGCACAAGCTGCACGGTTTTGCATCCCTCTAAGCACAGGCAGCTGACCTCAGCTACAGGAGTCTAGACGGGATGTGGTAAATGCACAAGCTATCTAGGCTGCTCGTATTCCTATCTTAAGAGCTATCGAATTGTTGCAGTATTTAGAAGCCAAAAGAAGTAGACTTGCCTGTGGAGCCGACTCGATTCTCTAGCGAGAAGTTATTTTTAAAGCAATCTTATTCTGTTTAGAGGCTATCGGCGATCAGACGATCGAGCCAATTTCGGTTTGGCTTTTCAGTTTCTGGTTGACCCTAGGTTTGCTAGTACCCACAGGGTTGGTCTCATCGTCATCGTACATTTGAGAAAGTGAGCTGCCTTAAACGTCGGCAAAACATACAGTGAGTCAGTGGATACATTTGTGCTTTGCAATTACATCGGCAAGACAGCAAGAATGAAAATAGAAAAGGTTTTGCAAAAATAAGCAGACCTAGGACGAGTTCTGGAGATAGCCCATATTTAAAACGCCCATCGGATGACCGTTGGCCATTGGTAAACATGTTCTGAAATCTTCCATTGGGATAAAAACTAAATCAGTGCACTGCAACATCAATAATACCAAGCAAGACGATAGTCGCTTAAGAAAGACTGAGTGATCAATGGTATCTAATGCCACTTAAAAGATCCATTTGATCACAACCCGAAAGACTCTGAAGACTACCAGGTCGATGCTCCTGAGGTTATACACTGGATGATAAGCTGGGTCTGTAGAACAATCCGCTCTACATTTTGACTAGAAATTACTTGCTATGCTACGTGTTTTAACATAAGAGTTTAGCCGGTCTGCCACTACTCGTTCAGTGTATTAGAGAGCAATGGTGGGACTGTTTTGGCGACCCCAACCAGTTTGATGGCAATGGCAGGAGTGGTATGGCAACTCCGCCCAGTCTCCCTTCTACCATTCCTATCAAAGACACTGGAACGGGTCGTGGCAGACCAGCTGAACTCCTATATCGAAACCTCACACCTTGCTAGTAAGTTCCAGTCTGGCTTTAGAGCTAATCACTCCACAGAGTCAGCATTGCTTCGGGTATACAACGACCTACTTAGGAATGCAGACATGGGTAGAGTGTCTCTTCTTGTTTTGCTCGATCTTTCGGCAGCTTTTGATACCATCGATCACAAAGTACTTCTAGAGCGCCTCTCATCTCGCCTGGGCATCACTGGCACTGCTCTACAGTGGTTCAGGTCCTATCTCAGTGGGAGACTCCAGAGTATTGACGTGAATGGACAAAGATCATCTGAAGTACCTCTAAAATATGGAGTACCTCAGGGCTCTGTGCTAGGTCCGGTCCTTTTCACTGTTTATACTCTCCCTCTTGCTGATGTGATTGCCAAGCACAATCTAGGCTTTCACTTCTATGCGGATGACACTCAGTTGTACCTTTACTTTGATCCCTCCCAGCCTTCGAGCACCTCAAATTCTCTCAACTCACTTGCTGCATGCATTGATGACATCCGATCATGGATGGCAGCAAATTTTCTAAAACTAAACGATGATAAAAGACTAACTTACTAGTTATGGGCAAACCTAGTGTGATTCAGAAATTGGAAAGGCTGACTTTCAAAATTGGCTCTGCCAGCATATCTCCAATTGAATCAGCTCGAAATCTAGGTGTCATATTCCAAAGCGACCTCTCGTTAGACGACCACATCAGCTCCACAGTCAAATCTGCCTATTTTCAGCTTCATAACATTGCTAAAATTAGGGCTTGTTTAGATAAGCATACCACGTCCAAGTTGGTCCATGCATTCGTGACATCTCGTCTCGACTTCTGCAACTCACTGCTTACTGGCCTACCAGCATGTGCGATCAGGCGATTGCAGCTGGTGCAAAACTCTGCAGCTAGGCTTGTCTGTCGTGAGCGTCGCAGTTGCCACATTACTCCACTTCTCGCCGACCTGCATTGGCTACCAGTGAGGCAACGGATTGACTTCAAGGTTTTGTCGCTCACTTTTAGGTCTCTTCATTCTATGGCTCCAGCCTATCTTTCAGATATACTACCCCATCAGGCCAAGCATCGTACCACTCGCTTTTCGGAATCCAACAGTCTAGAAATACCTCGTACAAACCTTAAAACCTTTGGAGACCGTGCATTTAGCTCGTATGCTCCCAAAGCCTGGAACTCCCTCCCGACCTGCATCAGAACATCCCCTGACCTGACCACATTTAAAAGGAACCTAAAAATACACCTATTTAGGACAGCATTTAGTGGGTCCCTGTGATTCGTCCTTGATGTGCTTATGCGTGCTGACACTGTGCATGCTGCCACTAACCACATTTGCATGCTGACCCTGTGCATGTGACCCCTAACCATATTATTCATTTTGTTTGTTTTTCAAGCATGATTTTACTTACTATTCTATTGCGTATCACTTTGCAGCAAATGTAAAGCGCCTAGAGAGAGATTAAGTTCTCTGAGGGCGCTTTATCAAGTGCAATATTATTATTATTATTATTATTAACTTGAACCAGTTGACGATATTCTCGGCAAGTAGTCCAACCACATAGCATTTAAACCTAGCAGACGCATAGTAGTCGAAGCTTCGAGTCGAGACATAGCATAGCCACAAACAAGCACCGGAAGTGAGTGGCAGCAGCAGAACCGGCAGGTCAAGAAATGCCAACTTGCTGATGGTAGCAATAGCAAGCCATACCCGAGGCCCAAATAGCATGAATATGCATGGTTGCCCAACTAATTGCAGTCAAACTTTTCAGCTTGCAATCCTGACATGCAACAGCAGCATTATGCCACGAAAATGGCATGTTCACAGCTGCAGTCGCAGTCGTGACGTCAGTTCTACTTAACACAAGCACACGGAGTAAACCCAGAAACAATATTCACAACTGAGTCAGTAATAGACTCACAGTTGACTTGAAGTATGGCGGTCGTTGTCATGTTGCTCAAGTTGTGGTTTTGCACTCGGCAAGTTACTATCGCATTATGCCAGTTTTTTGAGGCAGTCCTAGTTACTGCTACAGACGTTATGTTCTGAGCTGTTGCATATGACGATGACGACTCCTGACGAATCGCAAGTGAAAGATTTGCCGCAGGGCTGCCGTTCGTAGAAACACAACGAACTGTGAAGCTGTCACTGTCGTTGAACACAAGCGTTGCAGGATATAGCTGCGGTACCGATGGAGCAACTACAAAACAAGACACTTAGAAGGCAATATGTTTTCCAAAGCAACACTTGCTGGTCTCACATGATAAACGTAACTACTTAAAAGCCTGAGTGGATCTGACACTACGAGTTGTCTGACACTACGAGTCGTCTACTTCACATTACACTACTTTACACTATACAGACCGAAAACGATCCAAAATGCTATGCGACCTCATACGATACATTTCAATAGTATGCGACATGCACCACTCACTGAATTTCGGCTGCTCATGCTAGCTTCTTCACAAGTGCTAGCTCGACAACTTGCATTAAGCCGAAACACGCAAGAAAGTTACAGCAAACAGGCAGGCAAATCAGCAAACCCGGCAGACACCTCTCTTTGTCACCCCAATCGCTTGTACTCAGCTTTCTTAGCTGATATGAAGATGTTTATGCAAGAAAGAGTGCCAGCAGCTAAGCTTTATTTCGTCGGCATTGTCGTCACAGCAGCTTGCAACTTTTATTGCGTTACTTTATGGATGCTTATGGAAGCGAAAACCATACCTTGATTTGTGCATGTATTCTAGCCGTTTAATCATTGATGAGTCTTCTGGAGCTAGCAAGCATGAAAGATGAAGCTTTGCTGTAATCATTCAATTGCAACTTCCATTCCTTATAGGCTGGCTGTCACAAAACTGTTGGTGAAAGGAAGCCGCTAAGTGACTAGCTACACAATAACTTGGCCAACCCGGAGTCCAATGCCGGATATGGAAAATAGCTGCACGACAGCATGCCAAGTGCATAGCACATTCAACTGATTCGACTTTTATGCTTAGCACACATTTTTTTCTGATAACTACAAGCAAATAGCAAGACGAGCACTCTGAACCAAAGACCTAAAGCAAAAAAACCCAGAACAGTCACAGTCACTAATCAGCTTTTGACTCCATGAACTCAGAAACTACTAGTCACCTGATAATTGTTCCATTTTAGAGGCTGACAACAATGGCATATTACCAGCAACCTTGACAGCATTCATTTCAAGCATGTAAGCAATGTGGCCAGAAAAAGACTTAGGGAGCTATACAGATGTTTTATTAATTTAATATTTAACCTAATTTTTGTGATTAGTTAGTGTACATTCTTAATTGCTTTGCTTGAGAAGTAAGGAAATTGGCCAGTATTCCCTAAAAGCTTCATTTTCGTGACCAGAGCAGTGATTAACTTGAAACTAACCCAATTCTGATAAGTAAACTCACAAATTCTCGGCTTGTGGTTCATATTTAGTCAGACAGAACAGCAAAAGAATCCAAATTTCTATATGTTGACTCTTAAGTTATACGAAATTGACACAGGGGATGGAAATGAGTAGAGATTCTAGATTTACGGCAATATTGCAGATCGCTTTCTAGAAGCACTAATTCGGCACAGTTATTTCGTTATATTGCCCTTATTAACGAGGTATACAGTCCACAATATCCTGGTGAAATTCAAAGCCTTGCTCCTCTGACTAAGCTCTCACGTTGTCATAGCATTGGTCAAGATGAGCAAAGATGACATGGACTTAGAGAGACATTCCGCATCGTATTTAGGCATAGTTCTTTATGAGAGCCAAGTCATATATTTCAGTCTTGTGATTGCACAGAAATCCGTGAACCACTCACTGCAATAAAGCTGTTCAAAGCTACTGCCTCTGTTCTGTTCAGCTTCTTGGCAAATTAGTCACACTCTGCGATCGTGTTCACCTGCGGTCCGACGAAGGTACAAGCTTTGACCTTTGCCCCCACACAGCTGTGGAAAGACATGTTGGAGGCACATGGACAGCTGCTGACTCATTGTCTAGAACTGCTACAAAGTGCTCGATGAGAGCCCTAAGTTTATGGGATCAATGGTATCAGCACTTTCTACCCATCTAACAGGCGGCTCCCAATTGTTGATGTTCTTTTCTGCAGAGAACTAGGTCTGCTGTGGCCAGTCCCTTATGCGACTGGGAGCCCTTGAATCTCCGATGTCCTAGAGGTGAAGAAAACAAGGAAATTGTGTGACACCGCACTAGGGGCCCTCGGGAATGACAGCAATTTTAAGGTCTCCTTCCATATTCGCCATGCTTCAAGGCACTCACCAATATCTTTACGCTGGTGTAGTACTTTAGAAGATGCACAAAGTGAGCCATATGGAAAATACGAGTCCTGGTTCCCGTCCTCGGTCTATGAATGGGCCTCGAATAGATAGGCCACATAGTTGCAGGATTGGAGCCTCCATCCTACCGAGAAGTGGGAGAAACGGCTGACACTTTCTCTGACCTGTTACTTTCACACTGTCATCCCACAAGGTGAACTCCTAGAGCCTGTCCGAATCGCTGCTGTCTACTGAAAATGGCTGCTCTGCCTTGGCCGAAATGGAAACAGGGAGGTCAGGCTAGCGGGATTCTGGGGCGATGGATGAAATAATGGACGGATACAATGATTGGAGCCGTGCGGTGTAGATGTTTGTCTAGTCAAGGTTTGTCTTGATCCCTGACAGGCTGCCTAAGCTTGCTTTGCAGGCACTGCATATCCTGAGAGAAGCTTTCACGGACTGTACTTCTCTGCTCATGCCTTGATAGATTGTTCACACACACGCAGCAGCAGTATGCATCCGCTGTGCGCAAGCAGCCTCAAGATGCCACATCAATCAGATATGACTATTCACCATTCTCGTACATGCACTTAAAAACACAAAATGTGCATTTAAGGTACCTGTACTGTTACAGTTATATTGGTACTATTCTACAGTGTCTCATGTTCGCCTAACCCTCCCCCAATGCCGGTAGCAGCACCATGCGTGTCATATCTGTAAGCTGCCTAACATTTATTGATTCCATGCATAACAGCTACCTCAAGAATGTCAAAATATCGTTGTCCTGATCACTAAAGCAACGTTTTTATGGTACAATAGCTACAGTATCTCCTATTCATTCTAGGCATATGGGAATAGGAAATCACTTTATACCTAGGATAAAAACTAAAATCAATTACCTAGAGTGATAATAATAATAATAATAATGCACTTGATAAAGCACCCTCAGAGAACTCAAATCTCTTTCTAGGTGCTTTACATTTGCTGCAAAATGAAACACGATTGAATGGTGAGTGGTATCATGCTTGATAAACAACATGAATAATATGGCTAGGGTTGACATACACAGGGTCAGCATGCAAGTGTGGTTAGTGGCAGCCTGCACAGTGTCAGAACTCACAAGCACACGAAGGACGAATCACAGGGACCCATTAAATGCTGTCATAAATAGGTGTTTTTAAGTTCTTTTTAAATGTGGTCAAGTCAGGAGATGTTCTGACGCAAGTCGGGAGTGAGTTCCAGGCTTTCGGAGCATACGAACTAAATGCACGGTCTCCAAAGGATTTGAGGTTTGTACGAGGTATTGGTAAACTGTTCGATTCCAAAAAGCAGGCGGTACGATGCTTGGCCAGGTGGGGGTAGATCTGAGAGATAGGCTGGAGCCAAAGAATGAAGTGACCTAAAAGTGAGCGACAAAAACCTTCAAGTCGATCCGTTGCTTGACTGATAGCCAGAGCAGGTCGGTGAGAAGTGGTGTGATGTGGCAACTCCTTTGAGTGCTTACAATTGCTGCAAGTATGAACGTTATTGTTGACCACTAATCAGTCGATAGGTTTCCTTTCTCGCCCGTCATGAGATGCTGTTCTCTTTCAGTGCCATAGAGGTCTATCATTACCATTAGTATTATTAATAACAATGTGTAATCATAAATAACACGGCCTCGTTGGTTGGTCGTTAAATCCAAGAAATTTAGTCATGTCTGCTTTGCTTAAAGACTCCCAAAGGCTACTGGCTCTTCAACAGATAACTAAATCTTTGTCTCGCAGTTACATATGCTGTAGTAGAAACATGTAAACGGGTTAGTGATAAATGCAGTGACAGTATACATAATCACACAAAGGAATATTCACAAATACCCAACAGATGCTGATAAGATAAGAATAGCTGGATTTTTAGTTTCTTTTTAATGCTGTCATATAAGGGGATGTCGGGACATCAGTTGGGAATGACATCTAGGCTTTGGAACCGTACAAGCAAAAGGAACGATCTCCACAGGATTTGAGCTTGGTAAGAGGCCTATCTAAACGATTCGAGTCAGAAGAGCAGTGGTAGGATGCTTGAATGCTGTGAGAAGCAATTTAAATAGATTAAGGCAAGAAAATGAAGTGACTTAAAAGTGAGCAACACAACTTTAAAGGCAATATAAAGGTGGTATGTTACTTGATGGCAAACCAGTGCAGGTCAATGAGAACTGGTGTACTGTTGCAACTGCTCAAGTGTTCCCGACAGACCAGTGCTAACTGTAGAGGTTTGAACCTCATTTAAACTGAGGAATAACAACCAATGTTGCTGACGAAAAAGGCGCACCAAGAATGGTGGGCTTCAGAAAGCGCTTCCGCATGACACCCGCCCGTTCCTTATGGTGTTGCTGTCGGAGATACAGACACACACACACACACACACACACACACACACACACACACACACACACACACACACACACACACACACACACACACACACATTAAGACACACATTCGGCTAACCATAGGCAGCTTAAGGATTAAAGCTAAACATTTAGGGTTAAACCAAGATGCACGAATTCCTGATCGTGTGCATACAGGTCTATACCCTTGTGTATAAAAACTGGGTACCTGCCATGAACCAATCACGAAGGTGATTACAGTCTAAGGAGTGCATCTCAAAGAGTTAAGCTTTCTCGGGGACCACAACTTGCAGAAACACAATTAATATGCAAAAGATGAAAGTGCATACCATTAATCCAGAGGCGAACGACAGTACTGTTTGAAGCCTGAGTGTTAGAATAGTCGTACACAACCGAACACATGTAGTCCAGTGCCAAAGAAGTTGAGGCAGTTATCAAGTATTGCAGGGGACTTAAACATCCTGTCATTGCCACCTCAGAAAATATGCCATTTCTAGTAAGTCCAATCGTCACACCACAATTAATCTCTCCTGCAACAGTGCTTCCATTGAAAGCTCGAAAGTTTACTCGTAGAACGCTAGGAATAGCAGAGAAATCACAGGTAAACGTCACAGGCTGCTTGTCATATGCTGGATTATTGCTCACTTCAAGGCTGATTGCACCTACAGATGAAAATCAAGGCACAAGATAGTATGCAATATGCAGCAGTGTAAGCACAGCTAAGTAATGTGTAGACCAGTAGCAGTTGAGATACAGCACGACCAATAAGTAGGTATATTTGCAACATCATGCATCAGCACCGACAAACATGTAAAATCAGAGCTCCGAGAATGGACCAGATCCTTCACGACTGTTACAGATGGTCAGTAGCTTGCTCGTGGACGTGTGCATGCTGGTTCGGCATGCTCGGGGAACAGCAAACATGGGCTGCTTTCAGGCCATCCAGTAGCCTAGGTGGTTGGCTCACACTGACACTAGTCGGGCATTGTTAAGGTTATTGCCAAACAATCGATTGAACACCAGTCTGAGCCCTTCAGCATTGCATAATGGCACGCTGGTGGGTGGGTGGGGGGCTGAAGCCATGCAAACACTAGCAAAACACAAGCCTCTTGTTGATCGGATGTCGGCTTACAATCGCCTGTATTGCATGCACATGCCACACCAATAGGCTCAATGAAAGATACTTGGCATTTCATGCGACAGCACACACAAATAACTGCACACCTTCCACCTTAAGTAATCGCATACAGCAATAATGGTGCTGTACTTGATACATCTGGTACGCCTCGGCGTGCTTATTCGTCCAAACAGCCACAGTGATGAAAGTGACCAATGAAGCAGTAAGGTCGCTGACGATTTAGCTTGGTTAGGGTTTGCAAAAACCTTGTACTGCCATGTACGCCGATAGTAACTACAGCAGGGCGTTGCCTCGAACGTTTGAGTTAGGGGCCACCGAGGTCGCCTGTAGCTCAGTGGAAGAGACAGCTTGCATTGGCTCAGGGCTCAGGTGCCCGCCTTTGACCACCAAAGTTGTGAGCTCGAGCTCTGCTGCATATTTGAAGTGCCTGGATGGAGATCAAGTTTTCTTAGAAAGTATATATATATATATATATATATATATATATATATATATATATATATATGTATATATATATATATATATATATATATATATCTTAGTTGTCTATAAAAATGAATTATATTTTAAATTTTGCAAGTTCAACTTTGAGGACATCAATGCCTGAGCAGGTAATTAAGCCAGGTGCACTTGGTACCCACACAGCAACACGATATAGGATGAACCTTTCATCCACTGAATGATTGGCATTTTGGATGCACAACAGTACAGCTTGCTGCTGCTGCTACAAAAGAGCTTGCTTCTGCTACTGTGCATTTAGGCGTTCAGTCAGAACAGTTCGCACACACCGAGTCTTGCATACCAGTCAAACTGAGTGAACTCACGAGAGCTCACGAGCTTCGAAAGCCAAAAAACGAATGTATCTATACTGAGTTTATACCTATTAGGTTATGTCAATTGGGTTATATCTATCTATTGGGTTTTTGACACAGTCTAGGTAGTGGGATCGTTGATGGCAACACAGAATTTTCCCAGTGACCAACTCCAATGTCTTGATGGCATGGAAATTTTCAGGACTTCCGAATAAGTGGTCGTTATAGCCCACTGGAGATCGATAAAGCTGCATCTACACTACCGGCTATTCTCCTAGCTAGGGCGTTTACACTACCGATTCAGCAACACTGATGGCCGACGTAGTAATGCCAACAGTCCTGAGCTCTAATTCGAGAGGCTGATTAAGAAAAACTTGTCCCCATAGAAATTGAGTTTGGAGCTGCAGTCATCATTGTGGACACGTTTGAGAAGAATCGACAAAAAAGGTAGATAGCATATATAATACAGGTTTTTCAGAACAGTGTATAGTGCTAAGTACAGAACACCGTTAGTGGTGTGTCGGTGCATTCCATATATCTAGCTGGCAAGCTTTAATATGCTGGACAGTAGCTGCCTGAACAGAAACTACTACGACATTGGACAACATGACTAACGGCATATCGCTCAAGCATGTGTGTCGGTATAGCATCTACACGAACTACAGAGAAGGTATACTCTGCTCTAATGATATTACTCACCATTCAATTGCATTTCCCTTTGCAGCAAATGTAAAGCGCCTAGAGAGAGATTGAGTTCTCCGAGGGCACTTTATCAAGTACATTATTATTATTATTATTATTATTATTAATCTGATATTGTTCATACACAGGGTCTGCAGTAAACATTATGGCAGGAGGGATCATTTCTAAATCTGGAGGGTATCAGGGCTGATTGCAAACTTAAGGCCGCACAGCTTTCAGCTCAAAATATTACACTAAAATGATTTTGAGCTAGCTCTGTAAGCTCAATCTTGGATCCCTGTTTGAAATCAGAATCATGCACATAGGTGGACAATTACGCCCAGCTATCAGGATCTGTGTTTTGTGTATATTCGATATCTAGATTCAATAACGTCTAAAAACAAATCCGATGACTCACACCCTGCATTACAATGCTTGGTGGCATGCGCAATAGATCCCTCTAGATTTTCACACAGTAACAGCAAGTGGGTGTAACCAGAACATATAATATTCAAAATTAATAGTTAATAATACTACTAATAACAAATACAATATTGTAATCTATTTTAAAGCAATTTAACTAATATATTATAATGTAATTAATTTTATAATAATATATTTAAATAAAATATAGTAATACATATGATTAATATTTAAAAGAATACAGCAGCTAAAAAAAGTTCATGAGTTGCGACATACCGTCTGGACTGTTGTCATTCCTTTTATTCAGGACTCCTGATCCGTGCCCGTTTATCATGAGCACCTGGCGCTAAATACAGCGGCTCGTCCGGCCTTTATTCAACAGCGTAGCTGCCACTACACACCACTTCCGTCGAGCTGCACAAGCTCGATATCAAGTATCGCATCAACTTAAAAGTTCTCTCTCTGGCTTCCAGGTCGCCGAACTCACTAGCGCCTGTCTACCTATCCAAGCTCTTGCTCTGCCAGTGTGCTCTTGCATCATCTGCTCGTTGACATCTAGCCATCTTGCCATCCCTCGATCTAAATTGCAGCTTTTCGTGATAGAACCTTTAGCACACAGGGACCGAAAGTTCTGGACTTGCTTTCAGCTCCTGTTATCCCCCCACCCTTGGTGGTAGCTAAAGGTGGATCTGGTCCACTTAAGCTTTTACTGCATCCCAGTGAAATTGTCTTTATTTCTGAGTGCTTTGAAGGCTGACACGTGCATCATTCTGTGCATTGTGCGAACCAGGAGTCCTGATAACTAGCAGTCCTGAGTGTCTTCTCGCTAGCTTTTGCTTCCCTGTCTAAGCAAAATACTTGCGTGTTTTGCATGCTGATATATCGCCTGCCATAAATCCTTGGTTATTGCTTCTCATCCAGTGAGTTATTCAGCGCCTGAATCTAGATCTGGTTCTCTCAGGATGCATTACAAAAGACTTATAGAAGTGTAGAATGATAAAAGATGTGAGGCATACACGCTGCCCATAGGATACCATAAGCATGTGGCTGGTTTAGAGTTCTGACATTCGATCCTGGATGCAGAAAAATTTCTCGAAACTAAATGATAAATAAATAAATAAATCATAGCTGATTAAACACCCTCTTTTTGTATAGCGACAGAAGAGCCTTTACGGCTATCACCACCGCTTGCAGTAGCGATAAAGGATCGCCCACTGCAGGAATCGAACCCAAGACCTCGGGACCGAGGTCGTGAAAGCAACCACCTTACCTAGTGTGCCATCACGGCAACTGAACTGCTTCTCATAGAACACCCTAAGCAAGTGGCTGGATTAGAAGGCTTTGCTCTTTTAATGGGTGATGCTGTTGAGCGACCATCACCACATGCCCGAAATTTAGGTGTCGTTTTCGACAGCTGCTTAAGTTTTAAAAGCTCCATTAAAAAAACTGCATCTATAGCTAGCCATCACGTTCGATCCCTGTCTGAAGATAGGAGCTGTCTTCAACGGTGGCTTGAAAAAATATTTAACTAGCTCCTTCGTTCTGGCTCGGCTTGATTATTGTAATTCCCTTTTGGCTGGGCTACCAAAAAAGGCAACTAGGCCACTGCAGCTGGCTATGAATATGGCTGCAAGGCTAGTTTTCAAGTCCCGGAGGTTTGACCACGTGTCTCCTTTACTACAAGATCTAGAATGGCTGCCGGTTGATCAATGGATACAGAACAAAGTTCATATGCTGACCCACAAGGCCAAGGCCACGGCTAGGCTCCTCCATACTTGGCTGGACTGTTGCAACAGTTTCAGCCTCTTTGTGCCCTCAGGTCCTGTATAGAAAATAAATTAGCTGTTCCATTCCTCGGTTTAAAGACCGTTGGCAACAGAAGCTTTAGCTCTGCAGGTCCTAGACTGTGGAACTCGCTTCCACAATTCTTAGGCACCGACAACTACTCTCCTGCTGCCGACTATGGTTCATCCTTTCCAGCCGTCTTAAACTGCAACTTCTATGCTACTCACTAACTCAACTGCTCTCCTGACTCTGCTATGCTTTCCACATTCTCTTTCTTGCGTGAGATGAAGTCTGTCGGCTACAGAATGCGTACCGAAAGCTGGTTAGGCTGTGAGTGCGCTATACAAAACTCTCCTTCGTAACACTCACACAGTCTTTGTGGATTTGTGGAGTTACAGACGGAGATACACTACATTACATTGAGCAGATGCTGCCAGCCACAGATATAACTAGTGACTGAGTATGGCACCGTTTCAAGCGACAGTGCAGTTCCATGCTTTTATTTTTTACATATCTAGCATAGGAAATGAAGAAATAAGTACAAACATGTTCAAAAGGCGGAAATACATTACATTACACCGACAACAGTTAGTCAAGACCGGTGTAACTATGAATCGATAGGCCTATTAGATGATGCAACATCGAAGGAATGGGAGTAAGGCTTGGGGGATGATTGCAAATCAATGATTCAGTAGCGAGTCATATTTTTTGCCGGTCACATTCATGATGAGGGTTTCTGAATGAGGTCGGCTACAAAGCTAGCCGAGCAGAGGAGCAACCCGGAGCTCGCTTGCATCCACTGACAACACTCGGTTGACGGTACCACGTATTTCTAAATATTAGATCGCACAGTTCTAAATCGTACACAGATGCATCTCGTATCTCAGGATTACAACATACTGCGTACATCTGCTCGGAGGTTAGGCCACTGGTGCTATCACAAAGCTTAAGAAAGACGACCCAGGCTGATTAAATCTGACCATAAAATTTCTATGAAAAAAACCAACGAGGTCTTACCGTTTGCAGCAGCAAGATGCAGATAAATAAATGCTACAAGGAGACTAGGAAGAAGCGAAGCCATCGAAACTAGGAAGTGGGCGAACGATGAGCACTTCCTTTTCCGGTTTCGTTTAGGAAGTCGCCTTTGAGGCTTACATGATAAATAAACTTCCTGACGCGCAGTCCATTTATTTAATTGCACTCTAGGATTCTTCTCCAAAGGGTGCTCAGCCGTACCCACAGGGGTAAGTGGACAGTTGCCTCAGTTGACAGTTGCCCCGTCACAAACCCCGGAAATGAGGAAATCTCCAGCTCTGATAAGCTTTTGTCCGCGCGGTGAAGTGCGATGATTTTAAAGCGCATTGAATAGAGTTTCTGAATAACGCGACCCCTTATATATATATTTTTGTCTCAACTATGCTAGCAGAAAAACGGTGGTCCGACTACAGCCGGGCAACGAACGCAAATATCTTAAAATGCACTTCAACTGTCTTTATTAGAATAATTTGATAAGTTAAATTCGGTGACAATTCATTTAAAGACGCCAATCGTAATAGTTCAATTGAAAGATTAACTGTCACAAAGACGTGGTACCGCCGATTTCAGCCGCATACGCTGACCGGTCGCCCCGCCCCGCAAAACATGTTGATTTAACACAAAAATGCACAGCATTTGCACTGAAAGGAAAACAATTTTTTTACACACTAAAATATCTAAAAATTATGGCAAAAATAAAGCGGTGCTATTTTTTATGAACCAAAACCACGTGCTACGACGGGGCCTTCCGTCCGACCGTCACCTTGGCTACGCGTTCCGGCTGGCGGCTACCGCGCCTATGGATCGAAATGAGTTGTCTAATCGTTGCATAACGCTGTTTTCCTCGTCAAATACTGTTAAGATGCGTATGCGGATCAACGTTTAGCAGGATGTATTCGTTCTGCGGGCTTCTGGTTTGCAGAGCGGTCGTTTTCCGGTCGCTTTAGCAGCGCCGGCTCAGTTTGTTCTGTACTGCTCTCTTTTGTTCTTCGATTTGGGCATGCTTTCTTGCAAAGGCAGCATCATTAAGCTCATTTTCCCCGCTCGTAGTGCTGATAAACTAATACTGTTTTGAGAGGGGTTGCTCGCAGCTCTCTGCCCAGTTATGCTTGTTCGTTGAGCATTCTACCACAAACCATTCGATCATGCTTTGTTTACAGCAAATGTGAAGTTTATAGAAAGAGATTGAGTTTTCTAAGGGTGCTAAAACAAATTTATTATTATTATTATTATTATCTGACAGCCGAGATTTACCGGCTGCCATAGTTAGGCTAAGGTACAACAAATTAGGAATGTGATAAGGGTTTACATTTCGTTGCTTAAATAATTTTGACACTGTTTAAATTTCGTTGCTAAAATTATTTCGAATTTTAAATTTTTTTGATATAGAAATGTCGCTATTGCTCAGAAAAGTTCACATAAATAGCCGCCATTATTACTCTAAGTTTGGGAATCTTGTCTCTTCTTTTATCTGAGATTCATGATAACATTTTTTTTTAAATGCTAGCGGATTTAACAGCCTCCTTTTGTATAGCGACAGAAGAGCCTTTGCGGCTATTACCACCGCTTGCAGTGGTGATAAAGGATCGCTCGCCACAGGATTCAAACCCACGACCTTGGAGCCGAGGTCGTGAAAAGCAACCGCCTTACCTAGTGAGCCAT
Source organism: Cristatella mucedo (assembly GCA_009760855.2). Classification (NCBI taxonomy): domain Eukaryota; kingdom Metazoa; phylum Bryozoa; class Phylactolaemata; family Cristatellidae; genus Cristatella; species Cristatella mucedo. The sequence goes on along the minus strand of WPIO01000287.1, from coordinate 101,423 downwards.
TACGGCTCGATCCTCGCAAACTGCAAGATCTCAACGAATTAAAGGCTGTATCTCATGGAACTGTCACTGAAGACACTGGCATTTAATCTTTTTTCCTGCATGTTCTTGTGCTGATGTGTACGTGTGTATGAGTATGCTTGCATGCATATGCACAAACGTAACCAAGCACATACAAAACTATGAGCACACACAAGCCACTCCTTCTTAGTTAGGTTCACATTTTTGTAAGCTTATGCTTCTCATAATGTTATATGTCTGCTTGTGTGCAGCTTTCAGCAGTCTTGGCGCATCTTGGATGATTTGGTTCTTTGATGTGGGAATGCCGGGGCGGCACAGTTTCACATAGCTGCTGGGTGATGGCACCATTCTAAAGTTGAGAATAGTTTCTTCCACTAGAGATTCATGATTTAACATCGAGGACAGCAAAGCACCAACCAATGTCAGGCTATATCTCATGTTACGTTAGACTGAAGTCACTGAAGACACACCGGCAATGCATGCTTTATTCGCATATTTTGTGTGGTGTGCTCGTTTTTATGAGTATGCTTGTCACATTTATATATACATAAGCATGTGCATACAAACCACGAGCATTCACAAGCCCTGCATACTTGCATTATGTGCACGTTTTTTGTATGTATGTTTTTTCTTATGTTATGTGTCTGCTTGCATGCAGGTGTGAGCAGACTCCGTATAGTCATGTCGCACGTGTCGTACGTGAAGTCGTCGTTGCGTGTATTCACTCCAGCCTCTGGCCTCGGTGTGAGTCTGCAGTTAGTCTCAAGAGCTACGCCGTATTGTAACCTTTTGGGTGTTCGTGCATGTGACACGTCTGGCTTGCCGGACGTGCGTGTCTGCCTTAGCATGGTCTTTCCCAAGGGCGCGAGCTGCCGCTGTGTGGTGCTCCACAAGCTCGGCATCACCTTCCGTGCTCACTTTCGGTGCGTGACGTTAGGCTGTACTGAAATTTTTTCCGCTGTAGTAGACAATTGTTGTTAACGATCTCATGCTTTAACAGCAGTTAAAGGCAACAGTCAGCAAAGTACTGTAAACCTGAGATTTTTTCTGTGTGCTTAAGACGCTCGTTTATATAGCACCCCATATGATAATATGCAGAATGAGCAAATGTCTCTAGGATCGGTACAGGCTTGCGATGCGATGTTCAGAAACTACTCAGCGACCAGTGGGATTATGCTGAGCCAACTTATCTGGTCGATCTGCGGTTTCTTCGTCAGGCCGGCATTAGCGATGTCTACAATTTGCCGAACTGAGTTGGGCCAGTGGTTAAGGTGCTTGCCCCGACCGAGGTCTGGCCAAGGTCTTGGGCTCGAGCCCCGTGACATATGTGAAGCGCCTGAATAGAGATTGAGCTCTCATAGGGCGCTATACAAATGAATTATATATATATATATAATTCATTTATATATATATATATACAAATTGTATATATATATATATATAAATTATTATATTAAAACTTTGTATATATATATATATATATATATATATACAAAGTGCGCAAAGGTCTCACTCGCATTGGTTATAAAAACCAACTAAAACCTGGATTGCAGATGACCGTGTGTATTTGTGTTCGTGCTATTCTGCTTGTTGTATGTGTGTTGCATGTGTATGTTGTATGTATGTATGTTGCACGAGCTTTTTTGGTTTGTCATCGAATGCATGTGTGTTTGTGTAGGCTCATGCTAACGTACTGCATGTGTGTGGGAGCTGTGTTCATTGCATGCTTTTATGTTTGTATCAATATATGTTGTGTGGTATACAGTGGCTAATAGTGTGTGTATGTGTATGTGTGTGTGTGCCTGTGCGTGCGCCCGTGCGTGTTTATGTGTGTGTGCCTGTGTGTGTGTGTTTACGTGTGTGTGTGTTTATGTGTGTGTGTGTTTATGTGTGTGTGTGTTTATGTGCTTGTGCATGTGTGCATGCCAATGCATATCTATGTGTGTGTCTAAACATAAGTGCATTTGTTCAGCTTCCATTCACGTGTCGGTATGCATTTTAGTATGGGCGATATTATTTGTTCTTTTCGTTGGTCAGCTGCTATTTGCATTCTCTATCACGACATGTGTCTACCATGACCACTGGGAAATTGAACAAGTTTCACGTGGCTCAGGAACCACCTGCCATGGCACCGACTTAAAAAATGCTTTATTCAAGACACTTGAGTTTCTACTGATGCACTGCAGTGGAGCATTTGGTTGCAGATAATATTCTTGTTCTGGTTTCCTTGCAGGACATATCCATTCGAAATAACATTTATGGACCTTGCAATGTGGGCCAAAGAGTACTAAATCTTTTTGAAGTATATTACATATACTGGATAGGGAGTATGTCAACTGGCTAGTGATAACATGCACACTGCCATCACCCAGAAACACGATAAAGACCATTCATGGGTAGCCAGCAAATGCTGTGAGTAATAAACACGTTTTTAGCTACTTTTAAATGTCAAGTCGGGGCACGTCGTCACGTGAATAGGGAATTAATTTCACATTACGAACTAAAGGCACGGCCTCTGCTTACTCGGAGGACGTTTTTCAAACACCTAAACAATATTGTACCCAGGCTTGGTTCGTTTGACTGGGACTGGACGGCTGTAATGAGGGTAAGGGTCACCGGCTAGACCGGGATCGGACCTACGGCACGTGTGGTGACGTGAGGTCACCGGGGCTCTTGGGTAGGAGAAGTTAGCCGAGTAAATCGTGGTGTTGGAGGCTCCCGGTCTCGCCGAGTTATGCACCTGGATGGTTGCAGGCATGCTCCGGCGATGCTCCAACTAACACGTTTGTAACGCCGAAGGCTCGGCGGGGTAGGCTTGACCTGCCGCTTACCTAGCGGCGTAACCTAGCGCCTACTGCCGTTCGGTGCGCGCCTACGCGCAATAAGCTGGCCGCCACGAAACGAGCGTTTCTGGCGCTGACCTGCTTACCGTTACTAAAGGGGGTCGTGAGTCCGCGGCGTGAATTGGAAAGCGAGACACACAAATTGGGGATTTTACTGAGCTTTATTCGCCAGCGCACAATGTCGCTGCGCGTCTAGCTCAGTTTTATCTCCACACTCCTCGCACGCTCTCAACAGCACCAACACTCTTGCGGAGGGAATACTTCTCCACACTGAGCCCGAACCAGAACCTAAACCCCTAACAGGAGAACTAGAACTCGGTTTCCACCAGTGCGGCAGGAATACTCCACACACGCCAACTACTTCTAGCTCGCACCAGCAAATCCCTATGCCGAGACCACGTGCTAGCGCGCACACACAAAACACGAAAGAAACACAAAATACCAGCTCGGGCGCGATACGACCGCATTCGGTGGAGTCCACCGAATCCTCCTAGCGCTGTCTCGTCCTGTTCCGTCAATCGCCGGCGAACAGCCCGCCCTCCTCCCTCGCTTTCAGAGAAACGAGTGCCCGACGGCGTCGAAGCTTTCAGAGAAACGAGTGCCCGACGGCGACCAAAGACAGAAGATCAGAGACGAAAGACCGAGAGTCGAGCGTCGCTCGACTCTTAAATACTTGGCTGAGACAATGGGGCAAGAGCTTAGTGGTATTGGGCCCGGACACCTTGGCCCATTACGGTGAGGAACTAATACCGGCACTAGGCCACTGGAATGTCCCCTCTGTCCAGCTTGAATGGCGAATGGGTTCCAGACGATTCTTTCTTGGACCGAGTGAAGGCGGAGGTCGACAGGCCAGCCAACATCAATCAGCAGCTTCCGCGGGTATCGGACCAATTCTAAAGGCCGAATCGCCACCGCCGGTCTCAGTTTCCTGGCTTGTTCTTAAGCTCTTGCTCTCTAACCGCGCTGACGCTCCTCTCTGGCTCACTGCTCCAGGATAAAGGAGTTCTAGCCCGCCTCCGAACAGCTGTTGTTCGCGCTAAAATTCAGCCAAGGCCAGCAAAGTGCTACACATTTGTTCGCGCTTGCTGCGTCGTCTTGCGCCCCTATAGTGTAACCGCGTAGAAGCTCGTCCCCCGGCTCTCTACCGGTGGACTGTGCGTGTGATGCAGTGCTGCGGTGCGGTTAAAACACAGGCGGCCACAAATGGGTGCCGAAAGCAACAGTTTATTGTGGGCCTGTTCGTTGCGGTTACGCGCCGGCGAAAGCGCTTTACGCGGCGCGCACCGGACCAACGGAGTTAACTTCGCGAACTCCCGAAGCCCGAGTATAACCAACTACCCTGTGCGTTTACGCGGCGCGTATCGGCCGACGGAGTTAACTGCACGAACTCCCCGAAGCCCGACTATAATAACTACCCTGCGCGTTTACGCGGCGTGTACCGGACCGACGGAGTTAATTGCGCGAACTCCCGAAGTCCGAGTATAGCTAACTACCCTATGCGCGCGTCGCTACAGCACCCCAAGATACGAGCGGCTCACTGAGTAGCCGGCAGAACGCAACTGCGAAGTCTAAGTTGCACTTAGCAGTCCGTCGCCGTAGGTTCGTCTCTCGTGCTCTCGAAGCGTAGTCTCGCATCGACTACCGAAGCTGCAGCCCCGAGCTCTGTCAGTCCTGCGATTTTATACTTCTCTCTCTCTCTCTCTCTCTGCCCTCTCGACCTTGATGATAGGAGTTTTCCCTTTTACGACGTCGTCAAATTTTTCTCCAACCTCGGTTTCACCATCGGTTGTCAAAAAAATTCCCGCTATCGCAAAAGGAAAAATTCTATCATCACTAAATTCAATCGTTAGCCTTAGTTTGAAAATTATAATAGATATAAAACTTGTTTTATTTTAGATAGAAAAAATGCCAGATTTGAGAAAAGATTTTGCTGTTAAAAAATATGAGGAGACTGTTAAATTTAATAACAAAATTAGGGGATGTCTAATAAAACTAACAAGAGCTAGATATGCAATTAGATTTATAAATATATTAATAGCATTAGGAGTAACTGTTTCAAGTACTTATATTCAAGTAATACCATCTATTAGTCATGCTGTAACTTTCTTTTTAGCCCTATCAGTAATGTTTGTGTCAATTGAAGGTGTGCTTACAGAAATAGACACATGTAAAAAGAATGCTTTAAGTTCTAATTATCAAATTATCTCAAAGATTACTAACGCTTTATCTGATGATGAGATTACAAAAGAAGAGTTTGAAGTACTTGTATTGGGGAACTCACAAACTGAAATTAATATTGGTTGATAACTTGTAACTCCTCTCTAACAAAACTTCTCTTAACATCATTTACGAAATATCTAGTCGGTTGTTCTCGCAATACCATTATTCTAACAATAGTATGTTTAGTCAAACTCCATATTGCATCTGTAGCTCTTCTTTTTTCATCTTCTCACTCACCTGGTTCTAACAAATACCTAACAGTCGTCTCAAGTTCTAATAGGTTTTCCTCATGATATTTTGGTTTCTTTAGTTTTACCTTTTCTTTTTTATCGCCTTTGATGGTTCTTCACCAATCATTCTTGTAACAGTATTATTTAGATACTCAATGATCTTTGGTAGATTATCAATCCACTCTTTATTTCTAGTATAATCTCATTTATTAATACTTTCTAATTCTTTTTCATACTGAGCAATAAATGCTCTCTCAGCAACTGTTCTATTCATTCTTTCAACTAATGCAACACTCTTTTTAGTAGTGCCTTCAATTATTTGTGTTTCATGTTTTTTCATTTCTTTAGCAAACTCTCCTTTAAACTCTGATCCTGAATCTACAGTCATTTTCTTTTGCCACTTCAAAGGACCTTTACTGTAGATATCTATTATTGCTTTTGTTACTTCTTTAGAAGACTTTGTTTTAAGAGGTCTTGATTCTTTATATCTACTAGCAACATCAATAACACTCAAAGCATATTTATATCCAGAATCATTAGGCATATACAGAATGTCTGCTTGATGATTTTCATTAGGCTCAACAATATTAAAGAAACCTTGTGGAATGCTCTTTGGTCTTGGTTTGAATACTTGACTTATATCTGAGTCAGGATTGAATTTACCTTTTGTTTCTTTCATTTAGAGTTGAGAACGACATTCTATAGAGAATGAAATATTTTGTGATATATGCTTAAGCACGTTTAGTGAAGTTGAATACCTTGAAACAGGTCATCCATATTGTAAACCAAAAAGAAAAAGGCCAAAGCAGGAATATGAAATACGTTGTTGTATCTGTGATAAAGATATGGAAGAAACTGAATTTGATTCTAACCTTTTTCGTAACAACCATTGTATAATCTGTTCCTACTGCAACATAAATTCTAATTATTATAAAAAAGAAAAACCAACTAAACTGTATTTAATGGTTAAGAAACATTTAAAAAACAATTTTGTTCTACTTCTTTACATCATTGCTTATATCATGAAGCCATCTGTTCTATTTCTAAATTATTTCCGGTTGTTAAAGGTAAACATAAAGCAACAAAGTTAAAAGAGTTAATAGTTTCAATAGTTCATTTATACTTTTCAGGAGGGTACATAACTAACTAATAGATTTACCTTTAATTTTCCTGTACTATCAACGAAGTAATACTCTGTAGGTAATCTACTGAAGTATACATAGTACTTTAAGTTAACACCAGTTGTTGAAGTATTTATAGCTCTTTCATCACCAGATACTACTGCTGTATCAGTATTAGGTTTTAGAAATACACAATTAGAAGATCCTACAACCATAACGTTCAGAATCATTATTGGGGGAGACATTTTATTTGTCCATGAATATGTAGTTGATAGATTTAATATTGAGTTCAATGCTTTAGGGTCCATTGAGATTGATATTACTTCGGTTATTTTTTTAAGTGTTTTATCTACGTAATTCTTTGTTGCAACGTCAAAAGGATTTACAGGCTCAGAAACATTAGTAATTGAATATCCTCCCATATTGATATTTGTTGTTGAAGGATAATTCTTTAGTAATACATCTCTTTTCATTCCTCCATAAGTAACACAATAGTCATCATTTAATACTACTGGATTAGTATTAACAGAATTCCAATAAGTAGATGTTATAGCTTTACCATTCATGTCTAGATCTCCTAGCATTGTATCACCCGTCTTCTTAACATAATTATTTACCTGACTAACATTCACTCCGTCAGTAGGATTAACACCTACTCCAAGATTTGTAAAACGTTTACCACCAAGATTCATTGTTATTCCTGTATTAACAACAAAGTTAGCGTCGGCATAGGCCTTTGTAACAGCGTCATAGTCATTGACAGGATCAGCTAGATTTATAATTCTATTACCATTTGCATCAAGATCAGAAAGAATGAATCCATTAGTCTTCGATACATAGTCATCGCTGTGAAACTTTTTGCTCATCTATATTATTATTTATTAATATTTTAGATCTCTCTAACACTTCTTTAACCAGTGGAACAATTCTTACAAATCTAAGTGGATCTTCTTCTTCAACTACTTGTATCTCTACTTTTTTAATATAATATTTGATATCATAACCAAAAGTTTTTTATTGTTAAAACGACCATATTCAGAAATTATATCAAATTCGAATTCAAAGTACTTCTCATCTTTAAGTAAAAACATAAAAAGAAGTTCGCGTATTGGTATATCAAATTCATAAGTCGTTAGAATTCTAACTGTTCTTGCAGCAACATAGTCTTTAGGTATATCATGACAATTCAAACCTGGAACGAGTATTTCAAATTCACTATAAAAACATCTGCTAAGCTTTGAGACGTGTAAACCAAGTAGACACTGTGCAATATATTGTTTTGGAATAAAATCTTTTACAATAGTTTTACTCCATAAACATTTTATTTTTATTAGAGTATCTTGATCAATAATACCATCTGGAGAATAACGCTAAACTCCGTCACTAGTAAAACATTCATTTGAATTCTCAAAACTTCTATTCAACTTCATTTCTAGAAATTTAGCTGCTATTGGCTCGAATACTTTACCAAATAAAATTTGTGGAAATCTCATAGGTTGAGAGTTAGCAATATATTTTTTTAGTTTTCTATTTGAAATTAATTCAATGTTACAATCAATTTGAGATCCAAATACCATATCATTACCCAAAACTGAATACACTCCTGATCCACCAATATTAAGGCTCACAGCTCTCTTCCACTCATCAGACCCTTGAATAAAATTTGTTTTTGCATTATATTTAGTTATTAAAAATCTTTTCCTTCGTAAACCATATTCCCCTTGGCACAAGTGAAATTAGCACCTGAGCCATCGGAAGTTACTTCAGCACTATTGTCACAAATAGTTAAGTAATGAATGATAACACCTGAAGCAGGAACAGCATTACTATTGAACTCAACAGTCACATCAAGTTTTGTTGTTACTCTAAGAGGTTCATCGTTGTATTGGAGATCAATTACATGAATTGGATAAAGTGATAGCCACTCATTATAACCAACGCCAACGGGTTCAGTAATTTCATTAAGACCAAGATACTGCTTCCTAAAAGTCGTGAAGTCCATGAAAGATTGGAAGCACCTTCCTTTTTTAAACTCACACGCTCTTTGAACAGCGGGGTATTGCTTAGATCCATTAGCGAATACAGAAACACTCTTAACATCACAATGGTTGTAAGTACAAGGATTACCTGTATAACTCTCATACTTATTAGCATTTTGAGCCGCGACAATCAACCACCTAACTTTATCAATGTTATTTTGAACTGATAGACTTTTAGTGAATCTCGTTGCTTGATTAACGGGGTAGGCTCCGAAATAAGGAGGTAGGTCCCCAAAAAAGGTCAATTTATTTGAAATTCGCGTATTAAAGATAAACTAGTTATAAATTCAAGCTCAAATTTTGGTGGTTGTAAGATGACTGGAACATGGTCAATAAAATTATCATGTAAGACCTATCTAAACCGGAAGTCGTACATCGAGCTCAACAAAATAATTTTGTTTGAAAAATAACTGAGCCGGAACTGCGGTTTTCTGGTGAACTCTGCGAATATAAGCTATTCTGCCCTAAACGTACCCTTAAAAAATAACTGGGAAATGATAAAACGTAAAGAATTTCCGGAAATGACACGCCCCTCGAGATCACACGTCCAACTGGTAGTACAACAAGATGATAAAAGAGTAAACCCCCTAACGGCAGGGTGTCTAGTCCCGCCTCTGCTTCCCCGCCCCGCCCATAGCAACCGGCGGTAAACGGCATTCCAAGGCCCACTCCTTATGTACTTGGCAGAAACCTGCTAACATTGGTATGTTTACATCAGATCACAAACCGGAAGTGACTGTCGTTCGGCCAGTAGACGAACATTAGGGATAATGTATTGAGAATTTACTGCTGCCGGGGCCGCCGTAACTAAGGAGTCCATTATCACGGCACCGCATGAATCCTGGGACAGCTGATCCAGTTCCTGTCGCCGCCATAACGCACGAGGCGACGGCCGCGAGTAGTCGTTTTTTCGGCTCGGCGGCCGGTCAGCGTGGTGACTTGGATGGAACTAGTGCGTCGTTTACTGGAAGCCAGTCTGAAAAGGTTGATTCATTTCTATTCAAGGAAATTTAGGTGATTTCAAGTTCTCATTTATGTCGTTACTAGTTAGATATTTGTATTGGCGAATGCCGGTGAGCCGCCCGGCTGTACCCTGGATTGCCGGCCTGCCGTATGAGACCTATCGCGGATATGATCTGCTTAGGCTGTATAAGGTTCTTGTTAGGTTGACCTATTCCTAAGATCCATATTTATCTATTTATTGAATTGTTTGTGTGGTTATAGCGTTTCCTAGTGCTGCCTCTTGGTTATACCTTGGGAGTTCTCAAGTTTATCTGCATACGACAGTCCAATGCCTGCTGTCATTTATGTCAAATCTCCTAAAATTATGATCCGATATCCTTAAAACTTTGGAATGTATGATTGATTGTAGTTACAGAATCATTCCAGCCTTCTCGCATGCGTATTGGACCTCAGTAGATTGACTTGTTTTGGTTAAAACTGGCTGTTTGTCGTGCTAAGCCTTTGTCATCCTTTCACTCACATGGCGTAAAAATGTCAGGTAGGCTAATTGTGACCCAATCAACGTGAAATTCGAAGTACATGCTCCTAAGTATGTGTTTCAATGTTGTATGGCGACAAATATAGTAACACTTGTTATTCCATGTCACCTACATGCTTTGGCACCTTAAAGTTGGTTTCTCTGATTGCGGTCACAGCAGTAGTACATGGTCCCACGGGTGTTCAATAATTGTAGGTAAAGTATCTTCTATAGCAGTTGTAAATTGAGGTGTGTTAGGTTCTATAGCAGGTTCTATAACACGCATCAGGTTCTATACTAGGTTCTATAACACTTACAATTGGTAAAGCAGTTTTACTTTTTTTTACTTTTTTCTTTGGGGTACTTATGACAGGTTCTATAACACTTGCATCGGGTTCTATAACACTTAAAGTTGGTAAAGCATTTTTTCTTTTTCTTTCTCTTTTCTTTGGCGTACTTATAGCGGGTGGTTCTTCAACTTCTTTTATACTTCCTTTCTTAATCTTTGGAGTACCAGTAGATGGATTAACATTAAAACCTTCTGAAACTGTTTTTTGAGCACCATCAAGAATTTCTCTTATTTCTTGATTAGCTGCACGAGTCTTTGCTTGATTTATTCTGTTAATTGCTTTTTTAGGTTCACCAGATTTAATATCAGCAATTGCTTTCCCCAAAACCAAAGAAACATCTTGAGGTTCTTTAGGTTTAGGCTGTATCGCCTTTTCAATTAGTTTATTAGTCTCCATTTGTATTGCTAGTTTAGGTCTCATTACTCTAAATTTATTAAAATAAACACCACCTAAATCATTTTTGAATGCTCTAAAGCACGTTCATGTAGTTTATGTTCTATCTGATCTCTAGCAACGATTTCGGCTTCTATTCTTGTCATTTCTTGACCATTGTTAAGTGCGGTTGCAACATTTAACTTGTCCAAATTACTATATAAGTTTTCTAAATCAAGAGCTTCTTGAACACTACCTTCGTATTTTCTATTTTTATTTTGAAACAACTTTCCTTTAATCATTCCCTTCCTATCAACTATTGAAAATAGTTATTAGTTGTTTTCCTTCTTCATCAACAGACCAAGATCTTCCTTTTTTTCAGTCTTAGTTAGATCTATAACACAATAACTAAATTCTTCCTGTGTCATAGAATCAACCCAATCTTTAAATTGCTTTCTATCTATATCACCAACATATGAACGTCGTATATATTCTATATCAATATAATTTTGATTAAATATTATTATAGAGTTTACATTGTTTCTTATAGTTCTTTTAGGAACATTTGTAAATCCTTAAGAAAGATAAAATACATTCATTTTTTTATGCCTTCCTCTAGTAAAATAATCTGATATAGTACATTGATCTTCATTTATAACATCATCTAACATAACAACATTTCTACATTTCTTATATGAATCAACATCTGGCATTTCATCTACTCCACCAACCCAAAAAAATGCAGGGTTCTCTTTTGTCATACTTTTAAATCCTCGATACATTGGTTGATCTAAACTTGTTGCAATAATAGTACAAGCATCATACTTTAATTTTAATGAAAATATCCAATTCATTATTAATCGTGTCTTACCACACCCACTCGGACCTAAAACTAACGCTCTAATAGGTATTTTAGGTAATGGTTCTTCATGGCCCGTAGCAGTATCCTGTCCAAAGTCATAAGGTTTAACTTTCAAAGACATTCTATATTAAAAAAATTTATATTTGTATATGGAGATCTACTCCACTAACCCAAACAAATGCAGGACTTTCTTTTGTCATATCAATAAATCCACGGTATTCTGGCTGATCTAAACTTGCAGCAATAATAGTGCAGATATCATACTCTAATCTTCCATAAAATATCCAATTCATTACTAACTGTGTCTTACCACATCCACTCGGACCTAAAACTAATGCCCTAATAGGTTCTTTAGGTAGTGGTTCTTTATGTCCGGTAACACTATCCTGTCCAAAATTAAAAGGTTTAATTTCCAAAAACATCATATTAAAATTTTTATATTTGTATATGGAGATATATTGCATGAAGTGTAAAAAGTCCACTGCTACATTACACGAGGAGTATGTTGAGGTAGATAGTACTAAAGGATTAAGAAGAATGGTAAAAGGAATTTGTACAATCTGTAGTAAAAAGAAATCAAAGTTTGTTAGACTAAGAAGTACTCCAGTTCCAGTTGCTGTTCCAGCTGCTGTTCCAGTTGCTGTTGGTGAAGGATCTTTATCTCAAGGAAGAAGAATTGGAAGAGGAGCAAGTGAACAGCAAATAATTGGTGAGATTAAAAGCGCGATAGATAAACTAAAAAAAAGTAAAATCAGCTTTGACAGATATAGAAATAAATAATTATATAAAAGAATTAGATATGAAAAACTTTACAGGTGTCTTTGCATAGGATGAACTGACAAAGCCCTTAGAGAATGAATGCCTTATTTGTAACACTGGAAAGTCAGACCTTACAATATATCACTGGATTGCATTAAAGAAAGAAGGACCTAAATGTTTTTACTTTGATTCTTTTGGAGAACCACCAATGCCAGAGGCAATAAGTTACTTCGGTGATATACCATCTTTTCAAACATTTCAATTACAAAAGTTCAATCAGAAAGATTGTGGAAGAAGGTGTCTAATATTCTTAAAACTAATGGAATTGACTGATTTTGGAACAACGATGGAATTATTGATTTGATTTAAACAAATTATTTACCCTTTATAGAAATGGAAATCCAAAATAAGAAATTCGTAGTTCTTGAGAACGCTTCAGTCATAATTCCAAAAGGAAAACCAGCTCGAGTTCACATTGAAGGGAGGATTTCAAAAAATTCTAAACGATATTACAATATGTGGATATACATTACCGAAGACATAATGCCATCTATTAAAGACATTGCAGAAAGGTCTAGTAAGAAACTTGATTTCGAAGGATATGATTTTAGTAAAAGATCTACAATCGGGGCTAGAATTGATTTTGGTATTAAGCCAAGCATATTCTTCAATAAAAAAAAATAGACAGTTGAAGTTCAGTTCTACTGCTGATGTAGTTCATAAATTTGGAAATGACTTTTCTATTACTGGTGTTCTCGATGGAAGTTATGTTACTAAAGACTCTTACAACTCTGAAGAAAGACTTAATAATAGATTGAAGCTTGATCAAGTTAAAGTTTATGACTCAGTAAAACGAGGAAAGTTTGATCCTGCTGATTATTAGATTATTAAAAAATAAAAACAAAAATAAAAATTAGTTAGGTTAGTTAATTTTTTATATCTTTTTTCTACTGATATCTAACATCCTATCAACAATGCCTCGGGCATACTTTTTTATCTTATTGAAACTTGATGGATTGTTTACTCTATCTTTCAAGAAATCAGTTGCAAATGAATCGTTTAACATTCCGCCAATACCTAAACCCAATTTTGCCTTTGCTGCCATGATAGCTGCCACTGTTTTAGCGTCTTCCCTAACATAAGCAGGCTGCTTAGGATCAAGAGCAATACGGGCAGCACTTTCAGCAAGAACAAGGTCTGACAGATTACGTATTTCTGTTCTTCTTGGTTCTGGGATTCCACCAGTCTCTGTATATGTATGATCATGGATAAGTGCACGATTATCAAGATCATTAACACCTTGGTAACCCTGTTCCATTCTTTGAGCGAACTTAGTTCCCGGACCCGCATCATTATATCTATTAGTATTATTAAAACTTCCATCTGAAACAAATTATGATTTTACTCCTGGTGGCAACTTTAAGTGAAACTCTCTTCCTCCAGATATCTTATTTATTATATCTACAATACCAGAACCATGCTTTCTATTTGCTTTTAACTGTTTAAGAGAAATATTAAATTGCAACCCTTTATTAGCACTTCTACTTTTTTCTATTTTGTTTAGTTGTGTATTAGTTACAAACAAAGAAACAGATTCTGTTAAATCAGAGTGTTTAAGTCTGATTGAAATTTGTTCTGTCGATTTATGTATTTGTTTTAGTTGATGATCTGACAATGATAGTTTGATTTTGTGATAACTCATTTTTCTATATATAATAAAGTAATTTAAATGGATACAGTTACTTATTCATATATCACATATAGTATTTAGTTTCCAACGTGGGCCCTAAGCCAAACATGCGTTTTATCCTGTCTAAAAATGATATACAATAACAATAAGAAAGTTGTATTATCGATTTTCTTCTCTGCTGATGATATAATATATCATCTTAATCTTTATATATTTTAAATTTTCTAATAGCCTCCAATTGATCAGGTTTTAATGTCAATACACAATTAGTGCCATCTGATTTACTTTTTTCTATTAGATTTAGTTGATCTTGAGTTACAAGAAAATAATGAGAACCCGCTAAATTATGCTGCATAAGTGTGATTGAAATTGAATTACTAGCCCTTTTAATATCATTTATCATATTACCTTATATAGTTAAATATACTCCTTTATATTTCATTTTCTATATATATATAAATTTAAACATTTATAAAACTATGTATAAATTGATCAAGTTGCTGCTTTGAGAGAACGTGTCAATGAATTATAATCTTACAATGCTTTTACAGGTAAGTTTGTCTGGAATGTAAGTCGCAGACGTATTTCTAGAGGAGAAGAAGCTGGGGTGATAACGGTTGGTGGTTATAGACAAATAAAAATTGATGAACAATCGTACTTAGCACATAGATTAGCGTGGTTGATTTGACTGGTAAATTCCCCTTAAATGAGATTGATCATATTGATAATGATAAACAAAATAATTCCTTCAATAATTTACGTGAAGCGACTAGTAGTGAAAATCAAAGAAATAAAAGAAAACTAAAAAATAATACTTCTGGCTTTATTGGTGTGAATTGGCATGAACGTTCAAAAAAGTGGATGTCACGAGTAAAAGTAAATAAAGTTTCTTATTATAAATGCTCATTTGAGGATATAGAAGAAGCAGCCGTTGCTAGAGACATGGAAGCCATACGTTTACATCTCCAATTTGCAAAACTTAATTTTACTTATACATGAACAGAAGATAATAAAATAGTTCGTTACAGTGACTTTTAGTTCTTACATCTTCTTTTGAGATCGTCTCTAAGTTTAATCATTTCGTCATATATTTCTTCTTGACTCTTACCTTGTGCAAAAAGATTACTCAATAGCATCGCACTCTCAGTTTTATAATCACATGTTTTACGGCCAACAACAGTAGAAGCTTTTCCTTTTTTATGTCTCTTTTTAAATCTTCACTATAACTAACACCTCCTTTCTCTACAAGCTCTCTTCCCTTATTAAGATAAGTCAGTCTGTTTTTGACTTCTGAATTCTGTACTTTATCACTTAGATCTATATCCACATCTTTTTCAAGTAGTTCTATCATGTTTTCAAGTCTACAATAGCATTATTTAATCTTTCTTTTTGAACTGATAAAACACTCATTATCTCTTCATGAGTATTCATTTTAGGTGCTCTAGCAGTATACATTGTTTCATCTACTATTTTTTATCAATCCTGCAACTGCTACAGTGATTGAAACCGCTAAACCAACAGTTCCCATTACACTTGCTATGCTAGCGATGATGGCTGGAATAGCCGGTTAAAAGCCTCCTCTCATTTCAAGGAAGTTCTTCTTCCAAGCTATTGGATCAAGTTGAGTTGCATCCCAAGAAACTTCTTCTCCAAAAGTAGCAGATACAAACTTACTAGGATTTAAATACCAATCACTATTTGCTTTTTCAGCTTCTAATAGTATCTCATTAATGTAGAAACCTACTTCCAAACTTGCAACCATCTTTGAGAGCCCTTCTTTTTTATCTGACATTGTTTTCCAGAAGACTTGTCCATACTTACCAGAAGATATATCATCAACAATTTCTTTTATAAACAAACCAAGATCTACTATTCCTGTTACTCCTGATAGAAAACCTCCTAGAGCTTTAGTAGCTGTTCTAATAACCTTGAAAGATTGTAATACTTTTGGAATGATCTTTGCGATCTTGTTTGAGGATTTTAAGGACAGCTTCATAGCAACTTTAGGCACTATTTTTATAACTGCTTTAGAACCTACTTCCGCTGCCATTGTAATACCTGAAACCACTTCCTTAGTTGTATCTACTTCTTCTTTTATACTATCGACACCTTTTCCTTTTTTATTCTTCATATATTATAAGTGAATGGAAAAAGTTAGAAAGATTAATGGTTCTATTTACAGTGATCTTAACGCTAACGGAAATAGAGTTACCAACTTAGCATACCCTATTAATGATGGTGATGCAATAAATTTGAGCAATGGTTTTAGTTCAAACTTCGGAGGAAGTGTTGCAACAAATGTTATAGGTGACTTAGCCACCGTTTCAAGTATGTCTGGGTATCTTTCAAAAACTAATGGAAAGATGATGTCACAGTTGAATTGTAAGAATGTTTTTGGTATATCAGGAAACTCTGCTGATGGAACTGTATACAGTGATTTAAGACCTTATAAAATGATTAACTATGGACTCTTAAAAAATATGACACAAGTGTTTCAAGGTAAAGCAACTGCAAGTCTGAATATGGGAGGAAAGAATATTACTAACTTAAAAGACTCTGATACTGTGTGACAAAGCAGTACATAGATAATAATAAACAAATATCGTTTAGGTATTTTGGAGCAGGCTCTGGTACCCATCAAAACGTATTTTATCTTGAAATGCTTGGTTTAAGTATTACAGCTAATGGTAGTACAGGAGATAAATTTCAACTGCAACAACTCACACCAGGTGATAAGCCTATTGTAGCAACCACTGGAGATGTTGTTGCGTATATGATTAATCTTAAAACATTCTTTCCCAGTGTATTACCCAACTTTAAAATGGTGAGTGGTGTTATGTTTGCAACCGACAAAACAAAGTCTTACGTAGAGTTATCTACTGATAATACTTATGGAATTAGTGGTACTCTAGTTTTAATAATCAACACAGATGGAACGTGTAGATATGCTATAGATAAATTTACTGCTGCAAGTGGAATAACTTACATTGATTTTCTTTTTACTATTGTATAGAAATGTTCAGACCTAAAAGAAGAGGAATTGGTATAACAAATTACATTAAAAAAGTGGTGATGTACTTACAGGTAGTTTAAGTATGAATGGAAATTTGATAAAGGATTTAGGTGATCCTGTTGATCTTGGAGATGCTGAAAATAGAAGGTATATGGATACCAATTTCGTTACAAAAGTATCAATAGGAACTACTGCTGATGGAGATACCGATATGAAAAACTATAAATTGATAGAACTATCAAACCCTGTAAATCCTAGCGATGCTGCAACTAAAGACTATGCAGATAGTAAATTATATAAGACTGGTGGAACTATTAATGGAACACTAACTGTGAATGGAAATGTATCTGTTGTAGGACTTCCTACTTCTGATAATGATATTCCAAATAAATCGTATATGGACTCTATCTTCCTTAAACTAACAGGTGGGACTCTTAATGGAAATTTAGATATGAATGGATACTCTATCTTCTTAGAAAACGATCCTGTTAATCCTACTGATGGTGTAAACTTTAGCTATCTAAACAGAATATCAGATGGGAATATTACTGTAATACGTTTTAGAGCAACAGTAGATGGGTCTTTAACAACATCTTTATATGGGAAAACAAGTAACGGTCGTTGGATCTCTACTTTAACTGATTCTACCATCCCAAGAGGTTTGTTTGTTGTTACAACATTGTATGAATATACACCTGGAAAAAAGGTATACTACAAGCTCTTCCAGAAACATTAGTTCCATTACAAGATCAGTTATATGGTGGGTATGTATTTGATGCGAATAAAAAACTTGTTCAATCGTCAACTTTTATATCTGGCTCAAACTTATTCGATAAAGAATTAAATATCTTTGTTTATATAGCAACAACGTAAAAATGCTTAGCGGAAGATTATTAGAAATGAATGGAACTCAAAATCTTGGTAAAAATAGAATAGCAAATGTTGGTTCTACTATTAGTGACTTAGACGCTGTAAGTAAAACCTTTTCAGATAATAATTATATTCGAAAAGACTCTGATGATGTTGTAAGAGGAGATTTATCTGCCAGGTCAAAAAAATATGTAAATGTGGCTTATCCAATGAATGAAAAAGATGTATCTACAAAGCAGTATCTTGATACGAAGGTTGGGGTAGAAGGCGCTCAAGTAATAGACGGAAATCTAGAGGTAGATAGATTAACTGCTAATAACACCACTGATTGTTCATATACAAGAGAAAGAGCTTATTCAACGTTTCTAAGAACAAATAGACTGTTCAACCACGAGTCGTTAATAGTAGAAGGACAAATAGGAACAAAAAGTGTTATTAACTTATCTAACAACACTACTGACGCAACTTTAGCAAAACTATCTGACATTAACTTAAAAAACCTCTATACACGAATATAAAAATAAAAATAAGAGATATCAATAGAATAAATAATGATAATACTAACATTATCAAAGATGATACTTATTATGTTTATGAAAGAACAGCAGAAAATAAGTCGTTTGTTCTAAAAGATGATAACATGACTAGAATACCTTATAGAACTATTACATCATCAGTAGCTATAACAGTAGAAAAGCTATCTGAAGAATATGACAATTTAATTACTAACTGCTATCATAGGTTCTACTCACCCAACTTTCTTCCTTCTAATTTACTAAGTATACCTTATTCAGGTGTTGAAGGTGATTATATGTTGACTTTAAGTAATTCTATAAAAAACCTTGCTATCATTGAAGCAAGTAATAAAAAAGTAATAACGTTCGATCTTAGTTATCCTGTTCTATCCTACGCAGGATTTAGAACACCTAGTCCTCTAGATGTTCTTGAGATTAGTTTAGTTAAACAAGTTAGAATACAGTGATATTAAAAAAAAGTAACTAACCTAACTAATTTTTATTTTTGTTTTTATTCTTTAATAATCTAATAATCAGCAGGATTGAACTCTCCTCGTTTTTACAGAGTCATAGACTTTAACTTGATCAAGCTTCAATCTAATATTAAGTCTTTCTTCAGAGTTGTAAGAGTCTTTAGTAACATAACTACCATCGAGAACTTCAGTAATAGAAAAGTCATTTCCAAATTTATGAACTACATCAGCAGTAGAACTGAACTTCAACAGTTTATTTTTTTGATCAAAGAATATACTTGGCTTGATACCAAAATCAATTCTAACTCCAATTGTAGACCTTTTACTCAAGTCATATCCCTTGAAATCAAGTTTCTTACTAGACCTTTCTGCAATGTCTTTAATAGATGGCATTATGTCTTCAGTGATGTATAACCACATGTTGTAATATTGCTTAGAATCTTTTAAAGTCCTCTCTTCAATGTGAACTCGAGCCGGTTTTCCTTTTGGAATTATGACTGAAGCGTTCTCAAGAACTACGAATTTCTTATTTTGGATTTCCATTTCTATAAAGGGTAAATAATTTGTTTAAATCAAATCAATAATTCCATCGTTGTTCCAAAATCAGTCAATTCCATTAGTTATAAGAATATCAGACACCTTCTTCCACAATCTTTCTGATTGAACTTTTGTAATTGAAATGTTTGAAAAGATGGTATATCACCGAAGTAACTTATTGCCTCTGGCATTGGTGGTTCTCCAAAAGAATCAAAGTAAAAACATTTAGGTCCTTCTTTCTTTAATGCAATCCAGTGATATATTGTAAGGTCTGACTTTCCAGTGTTACAAATAAGACATTCATTCTCTAATGGCTTTGTCAGTTCATCTCTTGCAAAGACACCTCTAAAGTTTTTTAAATCTAATTCTTTTATATAATTATTTATTTCTATATCTGTCAAAGCTGATGATTTTACTTTTTTTTAGTTTATCTATCGCGCTTTTAATCTCACCAATTATTTGTTGTTCACTTGCTCCTCTTCCGATCCTTCTTCCTCGAGATAAAGATCCTTCACCAACAGCAACTGGAACAGCAAGTGGAACAGGAGTACTTCTTAGTTTAACAAACTTTGATTTCTTTTTTCTACAAATTGTACAAATTCTTTTTATCATTCCTCTCATTCCTTTTGTGCTATCCACTTCAACATACTCCTCATGGATTGTATCAGTCGACTTTTTACACTTCATACAATTAATCTCCATATACAAATATAAAAATGTTTAATATAGAATGTCTTTGAAAGTTAAACCTTATGACTTTGGACAGGATACTGCTACGGGCCATGAAGAACCATTACCTAAAATACCTATTAGAGCGTTAGTTTTAGGTCCGAGTGGGTGTGGTAAGACACAATTAATAATGAATTGGATATTTTCATTAAAATTAAAGTATGATGCTTGTACTATTATTGCAACAAGTTTAGATCAACCAATGTATCGAGGATTTAAAAGTATGACAAAAGAGAACCCTGCATTTTTTTGGGTTGGTGGAGTAGATGAAATGCCAGATGTTGATTCATATAAGAAATGTAGAAATGTTGTTATGTTAGATGATGTTATAAATAACAACTAATAACTATTTTCAATAGTTGATAGGAAGGGAATGATTAAAGGAAAGTTGTTTCAAAATAAAAATAGAAAATACGAAGGTAGTGTTCAAGAAGCTCTTGATTTAGAAAACTTATATAGTAATTTGGACAAGTTAAATGTTGCAACCGCACTTAACAATGGTCAAGAAATGACAAGAATAGAAGCCGAAATTGTTGCTAGAGATCAAGTAGAACATAAACTAAATGAACGCGCTTTAGAGCATTCAAAAAATGATTCAGGTGGTGTTGATTTTAATAAACTTAGAGTAATAAGACCTAAACTTGCAATGCAAATGGAGACTAATAAACTAATTGAAAAGGCAATACAGCCTAAACCTAATCCACCTCAAGATGTTTCTTTGGTTTTGAAAAAAGCAATTGCTGATATTACATCTGGAAAATATAAAAAAGCAATAACAAGAGTAAATCAGGAAAAGACTAATGCAGCTAATGCAGAAATAAAAGAAATTATTGATGGTGTTCAAAAGACAGTGGCAGAAAGTCTTAACACTAATCCTCTGCTGGTACTCCAAAGATTAATAAAGGAAGCATAAATGAAGTTGAAACCAATAATCCAAAGAAAAGAGGGAGGAAAAGAAAAACTGCTTTACCAACTGTAAGTGCTAGAGAACCTACTACAGAACCTAGTATTGAACCTAGTATAGAACCTAGTATAGAAACTAGTATAGAACCTGCTGCTAGTGTTACAGATCCTAACACGACTGAATTTACAACTGTTACTAGTGCGCCAAAGAAAGGAGGAAGAAAAAGAAAGACCCCTTTACCGATTGTAAGTTCTGTAGAACCTACTACAGAACCTGATGAACCACAATTTACATCTGTGATAGAAGATAGTCTTCCTGAAATCACATTTTCAAATGACCCACTTGTTATTGGAGAAGAATTAATTGAACTTACTAGAAAAAAATCTGCTGGTAAAATGAAAACTGAGATGAAAGAATATATAAAAGGAATTACAGAGAGTAATATTAATGATAGAATTCTTAAAATTGCTACGGATTCGAACAAAAAAGAAAGAATGAGTAGAAAAGAACAAAGTATTTTTGATTAGATATTAGGACTACAATATTTAAATGTGGGAGAAGGATTAAAGGTTGTTCCAATGTTTGTTAAGAGTGATAAAGAAGTATCTAATAAGATTGATTTATGGTTGAGAGAGCTTGCTGCTGGAAATAAAGGAGTTGTAAATTCAATAAGTGCTGCTGTAGATTATTTAGCTAGATCTAGGAAAGCACCAAAGTCTTACGTTGCAAAAATAAATAATCTATTATTTAATATATAGAAAATTAGTGATCTTTTAGGTATTACAAAAGACATACTTAAGAATGTTGAAGTTATTAGAAAAAGTAGTCAAGTAAGTAAGGAAGGTTATGTGTTCAATATTATTGGAAATTCTAATCCACTTGGTCTACATATTAGTTCTCATATTTCATCGAGAAACAAAAACCTAAAAGTTTGTTTTAAGAAGTTTGTTGAAATCAATTCCATAAAAAATATTACTACTTCCAATAATACTTTTGTTTATAGAAGAGCGGGTGGTTCAGAACAAACTGTAACTATAGAACCAGGAATTTATACAGTTGATAGTGATGACTTAATTAAACACTGGTATTGTTGATAGGATTAATAATTATATTACTCAAACAGGATCTACAACTGATAAGTTTATAGTTGGTGTTGATACTGGTACTGCACACTCATGGATTAGTATACCTGTTGGGTGGAGTTTTATTGCAAGTAAATCCTCTATTTCTAAAGTGCTTGGATTTACTAAACCTGCTTATACAACGGATAGCAAGTTTTTAGAGACATATCAAAATATTACACCAGTTATTTGTACTCCAAATAAAAAGTTTTATTTAGAATAGCAGGTAAGTATTGCAGATGTAAAACTTGTTCTTGTTAATTGTAATCTAGTTGCTCATGGAACAAGTTTTATAAATGGAATCGAAACTCAAGCTTTAAGAAGTTTTGGATTTGACTTTTACCCATGGGATACAATGGTGTATGAACCAAATACTCCTGAATACCACAATGTATCTACTGAAACTATTAGTGATATAACTATTAAAATTACTAATCAAAACTTAAAGTTGTTAGATTTTGGTGATGAACAAATTGCTGTTGTTATAGAAATTCTGGATACAATGAAGTTGGCTTAAGAAGGATAGAATTTACGCATGTAAATAGAACTATATCAAATGTCTTTAGAGGTGTAAATGACAGACTTTGGTTTAAGTTTTCTCTTGGAGATGTTAGTAATCCTCAATATATTGAAATTGATTTTGGAAAAGAAGCAAATAGTACTCCTAAAACTTCAGGAACTTATGACACTAATAAGATTGTTCTTGCTTTAAACACGGCTTTAGGACTTAAGAAAAAAGATCCTGGTTCTTCAACTTCAGCATTATATAATGGAAGAGCTGGAAGTGGAATAAGATTTAGTGTTGATACAGATGATAAAATAGTTATGCAAGTAGCTGGTGATAGCGTTGTTTTTCTTGGTGCCAACTCTTTCATTGAAAAAAAACCTGAATTTTATAGTAGTGGAGATACATTAGGTTTTAACTCAAATGAACAGGAAACTTTTGATCGTGACATGGTTGGTGGAACAGTATATGAAGCAGTAGAAAAAGCTATGTATTTTTCTGGAACTTATAAAGCGTGGAACAAAATAATTCAACCGGATAATACAGGTGTAAAATGGATCAGTGTTGACTGCGACTTAGTTAATCCAGAAAATAATTATAGAGAAAAGAAAAGGGTTTTCAGAACAGTCAGCATCTCTATATCTCATCGACACCGATGATTTTGCTCCGGGTCAAAAAGTTGATTTACATATTCCAAATGTTATGTATCTACCTACAGTGGGTGACATAGTAAAGTTAGGTGGTTATAAAATTGCATTAACAGATAAAAATGGAAATAGGATTAATACAATTACAGATGTTGTATCTACAATAGTTATTAGAAAAGGTAAAACAAGTATAGAAAAGAGTATAGAAACAAGTATAGAAAGGAGTATGGAAAAAATGCAAGCAACTATAGAAAATTGTATAGAAAAAATTAAAACAATTACAGAAAAAAATAAAATAAATATAGAAAATGAAGATTAGGTTAACAGGAGCTTCCGATATAGACTATAAAACTAACTGCCCATCGATAATGCTTGGTCCTAAATCTGGGTATGAAAAAGTTAGGTTACGAAGAATAGAATTTACTTACACATATAAAAGCATTGTAAACATTGTTGCTCTTGAAAACGATATGCTTTGGTTTAAAACTAGTTCTACATCAGCTAGTAACTATTCCGTTTCTGTTCCTCCAGGTTATTACGATAGTGCTAGACTTGTTGCAGCATTAAATAGAGGATTAGATGGTGCTGCATCACTTTACAATCCTTCAAGAAGAGATAGTACTGGAATTATTTTTAGTGCTGGTGATGGTGATAAAATAGTTATGAAAGTAGTGGGTGAGTATGTTGTTTTACTAGCAAGTGATATATCTGGTGTTATTAATAACATTGGAGATACTCTTGGTTTTAATACAAAGGAACAAGGAACATACGCCCCTGATTACGATTATGATGATGGAAGAGAAGAAGATAAAAAGATGAAAAATCACATTACTTTGCTGGAACATACACAGCATGGAATAAAATGAAATCATCTAACTTCAATGACATTGAATGGATCAGTGTTGACTGCGACTTAGTTAATCCAGAACTTAATTATATAGAGAAAAGAAAAGGGGTTTTTAGAACAATCAGGATCTTTATATATTATTGGTGTAAAAGATATTTCCCCAGGTGAGAAAGCTGATCTACATATTCCAAACATAATGTATCTACCGACAAGGGGTGATATAGAATCATTGAGTAGTTTTATGATTAATTTAAAAGATCAAAATGGAAATAGACTAAATACAATTAAAGATGTTATAGCTACTATAGAAATTTTAAAGTAGTACAGAGAGAGATGGGTAGCTATATAAGGACTGGTCATGGAAATATGAGAGGAAAGTATCATGGGTCTGGAGTTTTAGATAAAGTACTCGACGGTGTTGGTAAAGTAACACCTGTTTTAACGGGATTTACTGGTCTAAGCATGAACATTGCTAATAAGGGAATTGAAATGCATCAAGCAAGGAAGATCACTGAATTACAAACTAAAAAAGAAAAGATAGATCAAGAATACGCTAATAAACGAAGAGAGATGGATGATAAACTTGAAGAGGAAAGGAGAAAGAAAGAATTAGAATATGAAATTGAGAAACGAAAAAATGAAGAAGATTATGATAGAAAGATTAGAGAGATGGATCTAGAGATTAAACGTGCAATGCTTGAAAAACTTAAACCAAAAACTAAAAAAGGTAAAAAAGTAAAAATAGAAGAAGTAGAAGACGATTCAGAAGCTCTTAAAGAAAATGATCCAAAAACATATAAAGAAGTTGAGAAAGCAATAAAATCAATTATACCTACCGGAGAGAGAACAAGACCTGATGGTATGGTGGAAGTGTGAGAGAGAAAATTGGACGTGGATTATATTCTCAAAAACTAAAAAATTAGTTTTTTATATAGAGAAAGAATGACGAGCGCAGATGCAAGCACTATACTTGAACTTGAAGATCCTGATTTTCCTAATTATAAAATCAATGATTATCAGTTCAGAGAATTTTTCCAAAGTAATGGAGCTGAAACTGATACAACTGCTGATAAACTGGTCACATTCAATATTCCAGCAGATCTTCAAACATGTTATGTTTTGTCAGATGGCTACGTTCCACTAGAAGGACAGTTCCTAGATCAATCAACCCCCGGTGGTGATTATCTACCACCCAATCGTAACCTTGCAGCAGGATTAGTTAACAACGCTGGAGCTATGATGTTTAATGCAATGAGGATTAGGCTTGGTGCTGAAGAGGTTGGAAGTGTGCAACAAAATATAGGAACTGTTTCAACTATTATGGGGCTTCTATGTTATCCCAGTGAGTATAGTAGAACTGAGGGTGGTGCGACCGGGTGGAAAAAAGATGAAGCAAGCTCATTTGATGATATGTATACCGTTGCTAATGCTGCTACAACAAATTCTAAACTATTGCCATATCTAAGTCCTAATGCATCCACAGCAACTAATTCAAACATTAGATTTGTTTATCGAAGAGGTTTGTCTAATGTTCTTGCTGATAATGTAGGTACATTCAGTATTTCACTCCCATTGTCAAGAATCTCTGGATTTTGTGCGGATATGAATAAAATTATTCACAATACTCAATTTACTCTTGAACTAACTAGGGTTAATGGGAATGATTTTAATGCTATTATGACGGGGGTAAGTGGTGCTGCTGCGGATAATAATGTTAATGTGATTCAAAGTAGAACAACAGCTAACATTGCTGGAAATGGTGCTTGGAATGCATTTAAAATTAGCATGTCAAAAATGAGATTAGTTGTTCCATGTATAATTCCTAAAATGAGCATTCAAAAATCACTAGCTGATATTACGAGTGAAAGTTCAAAGAAACTTAGACTAAACTACAGAGTTAGACGATATGAAACCGTTAGTATATCAAGTTACAACTCAAATCTTAAATTTACAAAGACACTAACTTTGCAGAATGAACTTGATAAAGTTAGGTGGTTAATTGTTGCAGCTCAAAACCAAAATAAATTTAATAGCTACACTGGAAACCCTTGCACTTTCAATCATTGTGATATTAAAGGTGTCTCAGCAGTTGCTAATGGAACAAAACAATATCCAGTGGTTCTAAGAAATGGCTATCCAAAAGACGCCAAATGTTCAACTCCTTATCTTGATTTTACTTCATTTAGGAAACAGTTCCTCGGATCAAATGAGCTAAATGTACCTGTTGGTATTACCGTTCCAGAATGGTTAACTCTTTATCCTATTCATGTTATCGATCTACAATATAAAGAGCAACCTCTTAGATCAGGAACAAAACTTGATGTAACTATTGACTTCAATTCTACAATACCAGGTGTTAGTCCTGCTATTCCTGCTGCTGGAAATATACCAGCACAACCTGAAATTACGGCTGCTGCTGCACCTACGATTATGATTCATTATATCACTATCTGTGAGAACACTTTGGAATTAACATCTAATGGAAATGGAACCCCCTTTATTTGTAGTAAAGGAAGGTCTCTTTACAATCCATTAGATATTTATGAAATATAATAACTAAATATAATGCAAAAAACAAATTTCATACAAGGTTCGGATGAGTGGAAAAGTTCTATGAAGTTAAATATTGGTGGATCAGAAGTGTATTCGGTTTTAGGAAATGATATGATAATTGGATCTCAAATTGATTGTGACATTGAAATAATTTCAAATAGAAAACTAAAAAAATATATCACTAATTCTCAACTCATGAGATTTCCTCAGATGATGTTTGGAAAGGTATTTGAGCCAATAGCAGCTAAATTTCTAGAGATGAAGTTGAATAGAGGTATTAAGAATTCAAATGAGTGTTTTACTAGTGACGGAGTTTATTGCTATTCTCCAGATGGTATTATTGATCAAGATACTCTAATAGAAATAAAATGTTTATGGAGTTAAACTATTGAACAAGATTTTATTCCAAAACAATATATTGCACAGTGTCTACTTGGTTTACACGTCTCAAAGCTTAGCAGATGTTTTTATAGTGAATTTGAAATACTCGTTCCAGGTTTGAATTGCTATGATATACCTAAAGACTATGTTGCTGCAAGAACAGTTAGAATTCTAACGACTTATGAATTTGATATACCAATACGCGAACTTCTTTTTATGTTTTTACTTAAAGATGAGAAGTACTTTGAATTCGAATTTGATATAATTTCTGAATATGGTCGTTTTAACAATAAAAAACTTTTGGTTATGATATCAAATACTATATTAAAAAAGTAGAGATACAAGTAGTTGAAGAAGAAGATCCACTTAGATTTGTAAGAATTGTTCCACTGGTTAAAGAAGTGTTAGAGAGATCTAAAATATTAATAAATAATAATATAGATGAGCAAAAAGTTTCACAGCGATGACTATGTATCGAAGACTAATGGATTCATTCTTTCTGATCTTGATGCAAATGGTAATAGAATTATAAATCTAGCCGATCCTGTAAATGACTATGACGCTGTTACAAAGGCCTATGCCGACGCTAACTTTGTTGTTAATACAGGAATAACAATGAATCTTGGTGGTAAACGTTTTACAAATCTTGGAGTAGGTGTTAATCCTACCGATGGTCTAAACGTTTCACAAGTAAACAATTATGTTAAGAAGACGGGTGATACAAAGCTAGGAGATTTAGACATGAATGGTAAAGCCCTAACATCTATTTATTGGAATTCTGGTAATAACAATCCAGTAGTCTTAAACGATGACTATTGTGTTACTTATGGAGGAATGAAAAGAGATGTATTACTAAAGAATTATCCTTCGACAACAAATATCAATATGGGTGGTAACTCGATTACTAATGTTGCAGAGCCTATTAACCCTTTGGATGTTGCAACAAAGAATTATGTAAATAAAACACTTAAAAAATAACAGAAGTAATCTCAATCTCAATGAACCCTAAAGCATTAAACTCAATTTTAAATCTATCAACCCCTTACTCATGGACAAATAAAATGTCTCCACCTATAATGATATTAAATGTTATAGTTGTAGGATCTTCTAATTGTGTATTTCTAAAACCTAATACTGATACAACAGTAGTATCTGGTGATGTAAGAACTATAAATACTTCAACAACAGGTGTTAACTTAAAGTACTATGTATATTTTTCTAGATTACCGACAGAGTATTACTTCGTTGATAGTACTGGAAAACTAAAAGTAAACCTATTGGTTAGTTATGTACCCTCCCGAGAAGTATAAATGAACTATTAAAACTATTGCCTCTTTTAACTTTGTTGCTTTGTGCTTACCTTTAACAACCGGAAATAATTTAGAAATGGAACAGATGGCTTCATGATCTAAACAATGATGTAAAGAAGTAGAACAACATTGTTTTTTTTAAGTGTTTCTTAACCAGTAAATACAGTTTAGTTGGTTTTTCTTTTTTATAATAATTAGAATTTATGTTGCAGTAGGAACAGATTATACAATGGTTGTTACGAAAAAGGTTAGAATCAAATTCAGTTTCTTCCATATCTTTATCACAGATACAACAACGTATTTCATATTCCTGTTTTGTTTTTTTCTTTTTGGTCTACAATATGGATGACCTGTTTCAAGGTATTCAACTTCACTAAACGTGCTTAAGCATGTATCACAAAATATTTCCATTCTCTATAGAATGTCTTTCTTAAATCTAAATGAAAGAAAAAAGAAGGTAAATTCAATCCTGACTCAGATATAAGTCAAGTATTTAAACCAAGACCTAAAAAAATTCCACAAGGTTTCTTTAATATTGTTGAACCCAATGAAAATCACCAAGCAGACATTCTGTATATGCCTAATGATTCTGGATATAAATATGCTTTGAGTGTTATTGATGTTGCTAGTAGATATAAAGAATTAAGACCTCTTAAAACAAAGTCTTCTAAAGAAGTAACAAAAGCAATAATAGATATCTACAGTAAAGGTCCTTTGAAGTGGCAAAAGAAAATGACTGTAGATTCAGGATCAGAGTTTAAAGGTGAGTTTGCTAAAGAAATGAAAAAACATGAAACGCAAATAATTAAAGGCACTACTAAAAGGAGTGTTGCATTAGTTGAAAGAATGAATAGAACAGTTGCTGAGAGGGCATTTATTGCTCAGTATGAAAATTTTTTAGAAAGTATTAATAAAGGAGATTACACTAGAAATAAAGAGTGGATTGATAATCTACCAAAGATCATTGAGTATCTAAATAATACTGTTACAAGAATGATTGGTGAAGAACCATCAAAGGCGATAAAAAAGAAAAGGTAGGACTAAAGAAACCAAAATATCATGGTGAAAAGCTAATAGAACTTAACACACCTGTTAGGTATTTGTTAGAACCGGGTGAGGGAGAAGACGAGAAAAAAAGAAGAGCTACAGACACAATATGGAGTTTAACTAAACATACTATTTTTAGAATAATGGTATTAAGAGAACAACCAACTAGATATTTCGTAAATGATGTTAAGAGAAGTTTTGTTAGAGAGGAGTTACAAGTTGTGAGCCAACATTAATTTCAGTTTGTGAGTTCCCCAATACAAGTCCTTCAAACTCTTCTTTTGTAATCTCATCATCAGATAGAGCGTTAGTAATCTTTGAGATAATTTGATAATTAGAACTTAAAGCATTCTTTTTACGTTTGTCTATTTCTGTAAGCACACCATCAACTGATTCAAACATTACAGATAGAGCTGAAAAGAAAGTTACACATGGCTAATAGATGGTAATACTTGAATATAAGTACTTGAAACAGTTACTCCTAATGCTATTAATATATTTATAAATTTAATTACATATCTAGCTCTTGTTAATTTTATTAGGCATCCCCTAATATTGTTATTAAATTTAACAGTCTTCTCATATTTTTAACAGAAAAATCTTTTCTCAAATCTGGCATTTTTTCTATATATTTGTAAATATTTTTTTAGATCCACCAATCCATAGTCTCTTCAATCAACTCTTCTGGAGGTTCAAAGTCTTTTCCTTGATCTATTTCTTTTTTTATTTGTTTTGTTAGTTCTATTTTTTAGAGTAAGCTTCTGATTTAATTTATTTATTTTTTCTATTTTTAAGTCATTGAGAAACTCTTCAAAGATTGACCCATCTCTAACCTTGATAAATATGTTAGCGATTTCTGGTTCAGAGTGATTGATTCTTAAAGCCTTGTATTCAATAACTAGTTTAACAGCGTTTAGTAATGTTGATCTAATGTCTTCAATTCTACCCATAGGATATGAACAAATCTTAAAATTTGAATGCTGCTGACCTTGAACTTCATTAAGGCAATCCCTACTCCTTGTTTCAATACCCATTTCTATGTAGTGTTTATTTTTGTTTTAATTAAATTAATTATGCTGTTTGTGCTTCTAGAGCTGCAGCAGTTGCCTTTTGTCTTGCACTAACACCGTCAGCTAGATCAGGAAGAACTGCATAACACTCATCTTTAACGATTCCAGAGATGTCTGGTTTAACTCCTGAAACTCCTGAAATAACTGTTGAGAGTGTTGGAAGTTGAGATGCAATCCATGTTGTATAGCCAGAGATCTCAGAAGGATCGTCAAGAAGTGCATCTACTTTAGACCTAACAGTAGATTCAAGATTTGCTGTTACATCACTTAAGCCTGTAGTTATAATCTTTTGAGCTTCAATATCACATTCATCGAGATAGAACTTCTTAACCGAATTGTCAGTCATAACTGAAATATCTGAATTGGGAATCATACGCAGTCATTCTTGACCTAACAAGATAATCAACGTAAGACTTAAGGAGAGTAGCACAAGTAGCAAGATTGGGATCGGTAACGTCGTTCTGCATTTCCTATATAAAAAAAGAAAATTACTTATATGTAAAAGTGATTATTTTTTTGTCTTTACATCATCAAGTATTTGATGAAATTTATCAAATGCTGAAGTATATTTTCTTTCTTTCTTTTTCATTTTATCATATGCATCACAAACATTTAAAAGAACCCAAATTTGTGGTGCAGGTAGTTTAAACATATACTTATAAAAATCTGTGGGGATGTATGGTGTGTCATCCTCAAAACCACAAAACGTTTTAGAATTCTTATAGCATACTCACAACAAAGAATTCTTAAAAGTTTTTGATCCATCTTTCTTTCCTATATAATGTTTAAATATTTGATTTTCTATTCTCGTATATTTTTGTAGCCTCATTTTCTAATTTCATCTTAGATTTATCAATACTTTCATATTGATTAGCAATCTCAAAAAGTCTGTTAATAATGGGTCTAATTATTTTATCATTTTATAAGATTTACAATAAACAACAGATTCAGGCCCACACCCTCCTAATAGACGAAAACAAATTGAAGATATAATATTACGTACATAACCATTCCCAAGAACCTTTTCAAACTTTTCATCAAAATCAATTTCCTATATAAGGTTTAAGAATTGTTTAATTTATTTTTTCTGTCCTTCATAATCTTTCTTTCCATCTTTTGTCTAGCTCCATGCTTTAAATCATTCCATTTATGATGAAATCTACTAAATTTACCATTTAATAATATTTGGTCATCCGTAGCTTCTTCATAATCATCACAAAGCTCTAACAACCTAGATATTTCGTCTTCACTTAATCTAATGACATAATCATAAAAATTAAGTGGAAAACGAGAATAAGCTTGATCACCATGTTCATAGTCACATAAAAGTCTTGCAGCATACGAAATATCTTCATAGGAGATAATCCTTGAAATTGTATACTCAGTTTTTTCTCCTATAGTGGATTTAGAGACGGTTAACTAATTTTTTTGTTTTTTAAATTTTTTTAGTAAATCACAAACCCTATTAAAAAATTCACCATCTTCACGTTTAAAAATTAATTCTTTATTTTATTCACACTCATCGCAAATCTCTAACATCTCACGTAAAATATCATCACTTAATTTACAAATAAGTTCATAAAATCTTAGTGGAACATAATGATCATCACCATAAATAAATAGCCGATTCTGCAATTTGTTTAGCATAATGACAACAAAGAATTCTTGAAACTTTTTGATCCATATTTTTCCTATATAAAGCTAAAGTTCTCTTTAATAGAACTAATTAATTTGTACTCCTTGTTTTGTTTTTGGGGTTTTTGATTTTTTAGATGCTTCTTCAAGCATTTCATTTATCTTACCTCTACACTCCATTAGCTTATCAGAAGCTTCACATATTTCTTTCTATAAGAACTCTCACAAACGAACTATCTAAATCTGGAATAAGTTTATCAAGAGAGTGTCTAATTATACGTTGATCATTTCCTTTTAGTTTTTGAAGACAGATCTTTACAGCCATATCTCTGGATTGTTCACAGCTTAAAATTCTTGACACGTCCATTTCTATATAACTATAAATATTTTATAATTCATTTTCTTCATTTACATAATCACTTCGAAATGGAGGTATATCATTAGCTTCAGTGTAAAAAGGAAAGTCATCTTCAGCAGACTCAAACCCGGATTTGGATTCGGATTCTGATTCGGATTCAGGTATATAATCAGGATCTTCGGATTCTATATCTGATATTGACTCAGTATCTAAAATAATTATATCCATAGAGCTTTCTTCAAGTTTTAAAAACTCTGAATTTTCCATTCCTATAATAATTAAATTATTTTGTTAATATACTTTTCTTAGTTGTTTTGACTTCTTTTTCTCCAAACCATTTTGCTCTTGGTTCTTCCCATTCTCTTTCAGTATCAACAGATTTTATTTTACTCACAACTTCTTCTTCTTTTTCGCTTTCAATCTTTCGTTTAAGCATTTATACTAGCATTAGAAAAACATTTAATACATTTTCCAGCGCTCTCTTCTATTCTATAATGACCGTATGCATAACTACAACAACCACAATCTAACCAGTAACGCTTTGATTCAAATGCTGATAGCGCTCTTTTTTAAAGTTTCTTTGTAATAATATTGTGTTTACTTTGTGTCATACGGTAGAAATCTCTATCAAGTGTCTCATCAAAGTCTTTGGTATCAAGATCACCAATGTAAATTTCATTTGCTCTAGACAAACATTGAATGTATTCACTATGTGTTATCTTTGAATTCCTAATTACTTCTTTTGGAACACCCTTTGCTTTCATAATTGGTCTAATAGAAGAAGCAGAATATAGTTTTGGTCTTAAATCAATGAATTCACCAATCTTTGCCCCATCCATCTCATCTTTGAATTTACCAAACTCGTCTTTATGAAACCAATCTTTAATATCAAGCATCTTTTTTTCAAAGTTTTCACTTTTCATATTAAAAACTAATGAATCAGTATCAGTGTATAATAAACTTAATCTATCATTACACTTAGTCTTCAAAGTGTCATAGTAAAACCTTTGCATATGTAATTTTGATAGATCAAGAATTGCAACGCCTATAAACATTGGTTTGTTTAGAAGTGTTGTCTTTCTTGAATGTTCGAAACCAACTCGACTCTTATCAAAGCATCTAATTTATTTAAGCCTAGGATCTCTCATTAGTTTATTATACAACGTATCACTCTTATCAGTCCCTGTATTTATTAACCTAACACACGTTCTGTTTTCCAAGTTCTCACATGTCTTTCCAAAGATTTGACACATAAAACCTTTATACAGATTTCTTTTGAAACTATCACCTTTACGTTCAAATTCAATCTTTTTATCTGAACATATATCAATGAATGGTTTTGCCCAAGGTTTTTGATTGAATTTATATACTTTATGTATTTTAGTTGGAATCAAACCTTTACTAACAACAAATTGAAAGTACCTGTAATGGGTTAGATAGTTTTGTTTTTGAAATTTGCATATTCAAAAACAAACTAGTGATCAATGGGATCCCAAAGCTGGTGGTTGTCAGGTGACTGGAACATTGTAGCACAGGGCTGGCTTGACTCAATGTTAGGGCAAACAAGAATTTCTGTACAGAAAACACCTCTGTCCTAGAACCTCGAGCAAGAGGACGCAGCCGTCGTAGTAGGATTATGAGGTGATTGATATCGGCCGGCCTGTCAACCCTATAGTCCCGGCCAGCAATTTAAGAAGAGGGCAACGCTTGGGCAAGGTCGCTGCTGCCGCCAGCCGTCCTGGAGTCGCTGGACTGGTTTCCGAGAGAACGAGAGATGTGGCTGCAGAGCACCTGCGTTCTCGAGCTGTAAGCTAGAGGACGCAGAGGTCGCAATAGGATCATGAGGTGATTGATATTGGCTGGCTTGTCAATCCAATTGTCCCAGCTAGTTATATAATGGCTGCGGCGGCTTCGGCGAATGCCAGCGAGAACGGCTGGGTTGGGGAGCGCTGTAGGTGCCTGCGAAAAAATACGTCGTAAGCCAGCTTTGGTGTTCTGCGTGCTTCTGCATACGTGCTTGTTAGGAGGGCAATATTAACCTACAACGTAGGTAGCCTAAGTGCGGATACGTGTTTCCTCCGAAAGAGCGCTTGAGGTAGTGTGTGAGGTATTCCTGCCTTCACGGTGGAAGCGGATCCCTAGTTCTCCAGTCAGGGTCTAGGCCCCGGTTCGGGCTCCTCGTCCTATTTAGGTCGTTCCCCACAATAGACGTCGGTAACCTAAGTGCGAGGACGTATTGCCTCCGCCAGCGTGCTTGTGCTGTTGTGAGCTTGTGAGGAGTGTGGAGGACAAAACTTAGCTAGACACGCAACAGCATTGTGCGCTTGCGAATGAAGCTCAGTAAAATTCCCTATTTGCGTGTCTCGCTTTCCAACTCACATCGCGATCTCATGACCCCCTTACTAACTACAAGTAGTTCAGCGCCAGAAACACTCGTTCGCGGCGACCTGCTTATTGCAGGTAGGAGCACACCGGATCGAATTCGGCAGTAGGTTGCGCCGCTCAGTAAGCGACAGGTTACGCCTACTGCGCCGAACCTTCGGCGTTACAACGTGGTCAATAAAATTATTATGTAAGACCTATTTAAACCGGAAGTAGTACATAGAGATCAGCAAAACAATTTATTTTGAAAAATAGCCGGAACAGCGGTTTTCTGGTAATCTGAAAATAAGCTAGTCGCCCTAAATGGACTCGGAAAAATCACTTTGAAAAATTATGAACGTTAAATTTTCAAAAATGACACGCTCCCTTGAGATCAAATGTCCGACTGGTAGTTATAACATGATCATAAAAGCGTAAAGCCTGTCACCCGGGGCGTAGTCCCACCTCCGCATCCCCCACCCAGCCCATAGCAACCGGCTGCAAACGGCAATCCAAGGCCCACTCCTTATGTACTTGGCAGAACCATGTTTACATTGGTATTTTTACATCGGCTGACAAACCGGAGGTGACTATTGTTCAAGTAGACTATCATTAGGATTATGTACTGAAAATTTACGGCTGCCAGGGCCGCCGTAAATAAGGAGTCAAAAATCATCGCGGCACCTACTGTACTATGGGACTGCTGATCCAGTTCCTGTAGCGGAATGATCCACGAGACGACGGCCACCGCATGTGGTGCACTATCCGGCGGCCGATCAGCTTGGTGACTTGGATGGAACTAGCGCGTCGATTACTGGAAGTCAGTCTAAAAATTTTGATTCAATTATATTCAAGGAAATTAAGGTGATTTCAAAGTTGTCATTTATGTCGTTTATAGTTAGCTATTTGTATTGGCTAACGCTGGTGAGCCGCCTGGCTGTAGCGAGGTTTGACGGCCGGCGGTGAGACCTATCGTGGATATGTTCTGCATATGCTATATAAGGGTCGTGTTAGCTTGGCCTATTCCTAAGATACTTATTAATATATTTATTAAATTGTTTGTGCGATGCATAGCGTTTCCTAGTGCTATCACTTGGTAAAGCTTTGGGGTTCTCAGTTTACCTGCAAACCACGGTCAAATGCCTGTTGTCGCTTATATAATATCTCCTAAAATAATGATCCGATCACATTAAAAATTTGGAATATATGATGGATTGTAGTTACATATTATTCTAGCCTTCTCGCATGCATATTAAACCTCAGTAGATTGACTTATTTTGATCAAAAACGGGCTGTGTTTGTCATGCGAAGCCGTTGTCATCCTTTCACTCGCATGTTGTAAAAATGTCACAGGTAGGCTAATAGGGACCCAGTCAACGTGAAATTTAAAATACACGCTCGCTTGTGCTTCACAGTTATATCGTGGCAAACGTTGTAACAGTCTTGTTTGTCATCACCTACATGCGTCTACAGCTTCTTTTTGTTCAGTTATCTTCTCTGAGTGCAACGGTGGTACTCTGAACCTCATAATAATAATAATAATAATAATTCACTTGATAAAGCGCCCTCAGAGAACTCAATCTCTCTCTAGGCGCTTTACATTTGCTGTAAAGTGAAATGCAATTGAATGGTCAATTCTTCGATCGGCTTCGCCGGTACTCGGCCGATTGACGTGAAATTTGGAATACAGGTCAGGCTCACCCTCCGTCATGTACTCCCCCTGCGTATCTAGGCATGATGGGTCTGTATGCATATGATGTGCCTGTCACAAATTGCTCTTGTACTGTGATCGTCCTGACAGTCAACAGTTTGAGATGTCAATTTTTTATATGTTTTGTTTGTGGTGTGTGGAACATAAAGCCGGGTGACCGGCATATTTTGTGCGGTTTGCCATATTTCTAGAGTGACTGGTATCAAATCTATTGATTTGATGTTAAAGCCCTATTTGGCTGAGCCTCGGTGCTATACGCGACATCAGTGCTATACGAGAGCTTGACTTTTACAGGTCATCAGAAGGTCAACACGGCAGCTATGTTACATCAAACGATAGCTTATGTTACAATTGTTCTGTGCCAATTTTCATGCCGTTCGTTCTTTTGGTCTTTGTAAAATATCCATAAATGTGCTGTTGGGGTAGTTAATCCCAATAATAATAGGAATAATAATAATAATGCATTTGATAAAGCGCCCTCGGAGAACTCAATCTCTTTCTAGGCGCTTTACATTTGCTGCAAAGAGAAACAATTGAGCGGTGAGTAATATCCTGCTCGATAAACAACATGAATATTATGGTTAGGGGTGACATTCACAGGGTCAGCATGCAAGTGTGGTTAGTGGCAGCATGCACATTGTCAGCACCCATAAGCACATGAAGGACGAGTCGCAGGGACCCACTAAATGCTGTCCTAAATAGGTGTTTTAAGCTATTTTTAAATGTGGTCAAAGTCAGGGGATGTTGTGACGCAAGTTGGAAGTGAGTTCCAGGCTTTGGGAGCATACGAACTAAAGGCCTGCGTCCGATGGGTTGAGGTTCCTACGAGGTAAATGTAGTATTTATTATAGGCAGACGATTTATCAATTCCGAAGAAACAGGCAATGCTATGCTTAACCTGGTGGCGGAGTAGATCTTATAAGTAGATTGGAGCCTTAGAATGAAGTGACCTAAAAGTGAGTGACAGAACCTTGAAGTTAATGCGTTGTTTGCCTAAGAGCCATTGCAGGTCGGTGAGAAGTAGCGGTGAGAAATAGTGTGGTGTGGCAACTTCAATGTTCACGGCAGACAAGCCTAGCTGCAGAGTTTTGCACCAACTGTATAAACCTGATAGCACAGGCCGGTAGACCAGTAAGCAGGGAGTTACAGAAGTCAAGACGTGATGTCACACATGCATGGACCAATTTAGATTAGGTATCCCTATCTAGACAAGCCCGAGTTTTGGCACTTAAGTAGCTGAAAGTAGGCAGACCTGTTTGTAAAGCTGATGTGGTCGTCTAACGAAAGCTCACTTTGGATCACAACACCTACATTTTTCGTACAGATTCAACAGGAGATATGCTGGCAGAGCCTATTTTGAGCCTTGCTTTTTATAATTTGAATCACACTTGGTTTCCCTATAACTATTAAGTTGTTTTATCATCATCAGTACCTATCAGATCTACTGCCTCACCAGTATAAGCATTGTACTGCCCACTTTTAGTAAATACATTTTTATACTAAACAAAAAGGTTGCTTACTATAATAAATTGATCAATCTGAGAATTCAATGGAGATGAGAACTGCTACTAGGTCGTGAAACTAAACTGAATTTAGAAAATATATTAAAAAAGTACAAGTTTTCCAATAGATATCCGTTCCATGGTAAACACTGCTACTTATTACAGGGCTTACATAAACGCAACTGATGGAAGCATTCAAGTCTTTAATGTTTGAAAATAAGTTGTAAAGTATTTCTATTTTATATTTAAGACGGCAGACTTAAGAGAGAAAAATGCTAATAAAAGATGTGATGAAATGGTGGCAAATAGAGTAAGCACCTAACTAACTTATTTTACAAGAGTCAAGTATACCATAAAGTTAAAAACATAGCTCTTGGGAATTACTATATCCAGTTCATACATACATGTTGTTCCTGATTAATCGCGTTATTTTCTAAATTCAGTAACAAAATTTGCAGGTGTATCAGCAATGTTAGCGTCTATTGCCGGGGTTATTGCAGAGATTAGTAACAGAAAACACTCTTGATGCAAATTCAAAGTATTTTGAAATAACGTGTTATCAGACGATATTACCACAAAAATGAATTGACGTTTTAATCAGATTCTCGTGAAATTAACTTTAAAGAAACTACTGTTTGCTAACACATCTCGTTTTACGTCATCTAAGAAAAACGCACTGGCTGGTCATTCAATACAACTGTCCCAATTATCCTATGCTTAGTCAAGCTCCATATTGGATCAATCGCTCTTTTTCACTCTTCGTTTTCTCACTTTTAATTTTCTCTTTCACCTGGTTCTGTGGTTTTATTTAATTGATGACACTGCCCCTGATCGCTGTACGAGTGGGCTGTGACACTCGATGCGGTAATCAGCCGGGCCGTGCTATTAGTGGTTGTTTTGTCAAGGGAGTCGGGGGACTCCGGTGGGCGAGACGGTCGAGGAGAGTCATGCTTCGCCCTGCTCCGTGTGTAGGGAGAATAAACTGGTGGTGTTGCTCGTCGGTTGGTGTTCTGTACCGTTTGCGACGATAATTCAAACTGCAGGTTCTAGTGACTATCTAAGACTAGTACTACGTTCTAATTGTTTCTCATGTTTTACTACGTGTGTAAGATATTTTGTTTCTTAATTTTAACTTCTTTCTTTTTTATAACTTTAAATAATTCTTCTCCAATTGTTCTGGTAGCATTCTTATTCAAGCAATATAATATTCTGGGAAAGTATTCAATCCATTCTTGTTTCTGCTGTTACCTCTACTCAGAATCTCCGTCTTTCTCATTTTGAGCATTACAAGCTCTTTCCGCTACAGTTACATCCATTCCCTCAACTTGTGCAACATTCTTTTTGCTAGTAGCTTCTGTGGGACGCGTTCCATGTCCTTCCATTGTTTCTTGAATTCTCCTTTAAACTCTGACCGTAGATAATAGTAATTGCAAGAATACATTTGATATAGTGGCCCCAGAGAAGTCCCCCACCAGGCCAAGCATCGTGTCACACGATTTTCGGAATCCAACAGTTTACCGCTACCTCGTACAAACCTGACATCCTTTGGAGATTGTGCATTTAGTTCGTATGCTCCC
Source organism: Cristatella mucedo (assembly GCA_009760855.2). Classification (NCBI taxonomy): domain Eukaryota; kingdom Metazoa; phylum Bryozoa; class Phylactolaemata; family Cristatellidae; genus Cristatella; species Cristatella mucedo. The sequence goes on along the minus strand of WPIO01000287.1, from coordinate 61,773 downwards.
AAAGCCTGGAACTCACTTCCGACTTGTCCGACGACGTCACAACATCCCCTGACTTGACCACATTTAAAAGGAACTTAAAAAAGCACCTATTTAGGACAGCATTTAGTGGGTCCCTATGATTCATCCTTCATGTGCTTATGCGTGCTGACACTGTGCATGCTGCCACTAACCACATTTGCATGCTGACCCTATGAATGTCACCCGTAACCATGTTATTCATGTTGTTTATCAAGCATGATATACTCATCAATCAATCGCGTTTCCCTTTGCCGCAAATGTAAAGCGCCTAGGAAGAAATTGAGTTCTCTAGGGCGCTTTATCAAATGCATTATTATTATTATTATTAACTCAATCTCTTTCTAAGCCCTTTGCGTTTTCTTCTGCAAAAGAAGCACGATTGAATGGCTAGTGGCAGCACGCTCAATAAACAACCAGTATAACATGGTTAGGGGTGACATGCACAGGGTCAGCATTCAAGTGTGGTTAGTGGCAGCATGCAGCAGTGTCACCACGCATGAGCACATAAAGGACGAATCACACGCTAAGATTCACAGTGACTAAATAAATTCTGTAATGAATAGATATGTTTCTAAATGTGAACAAGTCAGAAGATATCTCGACGTAAGTTGGGAGCGAGTTCCAGGCTTTTTGGAGCATGCGAACTTAAAGGCACGGTCTCCAAAGGATTTGAGATTTGTACGAAGCATAGGTAAACAGATTCCGAAAAGTGGGTGGTACGATGCTTAGCCTCATGCGAGAGTAGATCTGATAGGTATGCTTGAACCAAAAAATGAAGGGACCTAGCCGTGAGTGACATAACCTTGAAGTCGATGTGTTGCTTGAATCGTATCCTGTGCAGGCCGGCGAGAAGTGGAAACTACGACGCTCACGACAGACAAGCTTAGCTGCAGTTTTACACCAGCTGTAAGCGCCTGATTGGGCAGGCTGGCCTATCAGCAAGCAGTGAGTTACAGAAGTCAACACGGGATGTCACAAATGCATGGACCAACTTAAATGTGGTATCCCTGTCTAAAAATGCCCGAATTTTAGAAACTCTTCTAGAAAATCATCAGCAAAGGAATAGTTGAGTCTGATATTAGTTTTAGCTTTACTCGCCATGATAGCACTTAGACTACGAGCGTCACTACGAACGTATTCAGGTTGTCTTGGGTCCAATGCTATTCTAGCCGCAACTTTAGCAAGCTCTAAATCCCAAAAGTTTCTTATCTCTGTTCTCTTTTTTTCTTTTTCACTTGAAGTTTCTCCATAAACATAATCATGATCAAGTGATGCTTTCTCAAGATCATTTGCAGCAGAATAACCTTTGTCTAATCAATGTCTAAACTTTTTAAATGGACCAATAAAGCTAACTCGTCCAGTATTCTTAAAGATTCCTCCAGGAACACACTCAACAGGATTTTCATTCCCTACCTTCATTTGGAGTTTTTTCGCACCAAATAACTTAGTAGGAGACTTTTCTAGAACTTCCTAATCCAATTTCTTGGGCTTTTGTGTTTCACTGAATCCATGAATTAGTCCTTTTGTAAAGATTTATATATTTCTATGCCGATTGTTTCTCTAGAAGTAACTAGTGTTTGATTACTTAAAGTTTGACTAGCATATGACAATCTTAATGAAACAGGATTACTTGCGTCCGATAATATTTTCATTTGTGAGTAACATAATTCAATGTGTACAGGTACATCTCATTTTGATGTAGTTACCATTTTTTTTAATTCATCCCTAAGTTTCAACATTGAATATATATATATATATATATATATACAATTTTGTGTTTTCCTTCTGCATATCGAGTTTCTAGTAGGATTGTACATTCTGCTTAGTAATCGTAAATCTTTCAACTATTCTGGGAGTGCTCTATAGCTTTTATACTTGCTTTGAGTTCAGATTAATAGTGAACTCGCAAATTTCTCAACTGTGTTAGTTAATTCGTTCTTGATGAGTTCTCATTGGAGGAACTTTAGCAGTATACAAGTAAGCAGTATACGACAATCTTTTGTTATGAAACCAACTACTGTTAGTGCAATACTTATTGTTGTTCCAACAGCTCCTTTAACAGTTTCAATACTTGCAATTATAGCTGGCATAGCTGGTAATATTCCTCCACTGCCCACTTGAAGGAAATTCTCAGACCATGATTTCGAACCTAAAGCAGATTGGAAGCGGTCATTCTGCTCATTAAAGGTATTACCTCCAAAATTTACTTGGTTCTAGATAGCAATCAAAACTCAACTGAAGAATCATCAGAACTGCTTGGCTCAGCTTCTAGTAGTATTTCATTTATATAATAACCAATTTTTAAGCTTGCGATCATTTTTTGATTTCATCTTTCTTCTCAGCAATAGTCTTCCACCTGACGTTTTATATTTATCTGATGTTACGTTATTAACTATTTCTTTTATAAATAGCCCGAGATCAACGATACCAATTATAACTCCTAAGAAGCATCCTAGCTTTAGTAGCAGCTCCAATAAATTTGAAAGACGGCTCGAAATTTAACTTCAAGCCATTTGCAGTACCATGAAGCAGTCTTTTCAACTAATTGTCTTAGTCTCACCCGAAAACAAGCTACCGATGGTGGCAGTAGTCTATTACAAACGAGGTACAAAATCCTCCTTTATCTCTGATTTCCCATATCTCATTTAGACTCTATGTGCAAGAAATCGATCCTTCACCGTTATGTGTGATTTCAACGTTCACATTGATAACTTATCTGACGCCTTCAGCACTTAATTTCGTGCATTGACTAACTCATTGTCTCTTGTGGCTCACGTGCATGGCCCTACTCACATCACGGGTCACACACTCGACCAACTATTCTCATACAACTGCACGTTGTCATCACCAATTATTACCAAATCCTGCTTATCTGACCACATGCAGATCTCATTCAATCTACAGTTTGTGCCCATCTCCTCTAAAATAACCTGTGAATCGCGAAACCTCAGGACCCTTAACATCGATGCTGTCCGTGATCTGCTTCGTCTTTCTGCTTCGCCTCTGCTGCTCAGTCCTCCCTCCGATCTGTCATCATTGGTAGATAGCTACAACGCGACACTAGCTGACACGCTCGACGAGTTTGCACCTCTGACTAAGCGCACTGTGCGCCCTCGCTCAGACGGCCTATTGTTTACCACGGACATTAAACCAGCCAGGTCTACTAAGGGCAAGCTTGAAAAAGCATTCAAAAGATCAGGACTAACTGTCCATCGGCAGGCATATGAAAACTACTGTAGGTTGTACCAATCGATCCTAGCAAAGGCCAAGTCTAGCTTCTATAGCAACATTGTTGAATCGCAGATGCACAATCCAAAAATGCGGATGTCGACAATCCACCATCTCCCCAACCGCTCCCAGGTTAGCTCCTTACCTGCTGATCCTTGAGATGATCTAGCCGACCGCTTCTCTCGATTTTTTGTGCAGAAGATAAACAAGATCTGTAAGTTTATCCCTGTGATGACAACCCCCCCTAGAATGCTGTTCCCAGATTCCTAGCTGCACCTCAATGTCTACATTTAAGCAGGTCACTAGTGATCTCGTCCTAAAGTTCGTATCCCAATCAAAGAAGACAACAAGTCCTTTGGACCCTATTCCCACTGTCCTGCTCCTATGTTGCACTGATCTGCTGCTACCATGCATAACTAACATAAATAATATGTCATTAGCCTCAGGTCATGTCCCAGCACCTTTAAAAAAGCTGTAGTCAGGCCAATTCTCAAGAAAGTGACACTAGACCAAGAGAACTTGAGAAACTACCGCCCAGTCTCCTTTTTATCATTCCTATCAAAGACACTGGATCAGGTCGTGGCGGACCAGTTCAACTCATATATCGGAACTTCAAACCTTGCTAGTAAGTTCCAGTCTGGCTTTAAAGGTAATCACTCAACAGAGTCAGCATGTCTTAGGATGTACAACGACCTACTTAGGAATGCAGACATAGATAGAGTGTCTCTGCTGGTTTTGCTCAATCTTTCGGCAGCTTGTGATACTATCGATCACAGAGTTCTTCTAGAGCGCCTCCAATCTCGTTTGGGCATCACTGGCACTGCTCTGCAATAGTTCAGGTCCTATCTCAGTGGAAGACTGCAGAGTATTGACGTGAATGGGCAAAGATCATCCGAGGCACGTCTAAAATATGGGGTACCTAGGGGCTCCGTGCTTGGTCCGGTTCTTTTCAAGGTTTAATAATAATAATAATAATAATATTGCACTTGATAAAGCGCCCTCAGATAACCTAATCTCTTTCTAGGCGCTTTACATTTGCTGCAAAGTGATACGCAATAGAATAGTAAGTAAAATCATGCTTGAAAAACAAACAAAATGAATAACATGGTTAGGGGTTACATGCACTGGGGCAGCATGCAAATGTGGTTAGTGGCAGCATGAACAGTGTCAGCACGCATAAGCACATCGAGGACGAATCACAAGGACCCACTAAATGCTGTCCTAAATAGGTATGTTTTTAAGTTTCTTTTAAATGTGGTCAGGTCAGGGGATGTTCTGATGCAGGTCGGGAGGGAGTTCCAGGCTGTGGGAGCATACGAGCTAAATGCACGGTCTCCAAAGGATTTAAGGTTTGTACGAGGTATTTCTAGACTGTTGGATTCCGAAAAGCGAGTGGTACGATGCTTGGCCTGATGGGGTAGTATATCTGAAAGATAGGCTGGAGCCATATAATGAAGAGACCTAAAAGTGAGCGACAAAACCTTGAAGTCAATCCGTTGCTTGACTGGTAGCCAGTGCAGGTCGGCGAGAAGTGGAGTAATGTGGCAACTGCGACGCTCACGACGGACAAGCCTAGCTGCACAGTTTTGCACCAGCTGCAATCGCCTGATCGCACATGCTGGTAGGCTAGTAAGCAGTGAGTTTCAGAAGTCGAGACGAGATGTCACGAATGCATGGACCAACTTGGACGTGGTATCCTTATCTAAACAAGCCCTAATTTTAGCAATGTTATGAAGCTGAAAATAGGCTGATTTGATTGTGGAGCTGATGTGGTCGTCTAACGAGAGGTCGCTTTGGAATATGACACCTAGATTTCGAGCTGATGCAACTGGAGATATGCCGGCAGAGCCAATTTTGAAAGTCAGCCTTTCCAATTTCTGAATAACACTAGGTTTGCCCATAACTAGTAAGTTAGTTTTATCATCGTTTAGTTTTAGAAAATTTGCTGCCATCCATGATCGGATGTCATCAATGCATGCAGCAAGTGAGTTGAGAGAATTTGAGGTGCTCGAAGGCTGGGAGGGATCAAAGCAAAGGTACAACTGAGTGTCATCCGCATAGAAGTGAAAGCCTAGATTGTGCTTGGCAATCACAACAGCGAGAGGGAGAGTATAAACGGTGAAAAGGACCGGACCTAGCACAGAGCCCTGAGGTACTCCATATTTTAGAGGTACTTCAGATGATCTTTATACTCTCCCTCTTGCTGATGTGATTGCCAAGCACAATCAAGACTTTCACTTCTATGCGGATGACAGTTACACCTTTGCTTTGATTCTTCCCAGCCTTCGAGCACCTCGAATTCTCTCAACTCACCTGCTGCATGTATTGATGACATTCGCACGTGGATGGCGGCTAATTCTGTAAAACTAAACGATGATAAACCTAACTTACTAGTTATGGGCAAACCCAGTGTGATTCAGAAACTGGAAAGGCTGACGCTCAAAATTGGCTCTGCCAGCATTTCTGTTGTTGAATAAGCTCGAAATCTAGATGTCATGTTCCAAAGTGACCTCTCGTAAGACGACCACATCAGCTCCACAGTCAAGTCTGCCTACTTTCAGCTACATAACGTTACTAACATTTAGGCTAGTTTAGATAAGGATACCACGTCCAAGTGTCTTCAGGCATTCGTGACATCCCGTCTTGACTTCTGTATCTCACTGCTTGCTGGTCTACCGGTACGTGCAATCAGGCGATTACAGCTGGTGCACAACTTCGCAGCTTGGCTTGTCTGTCGTGAGCCTCGCAGTTGCCACACCACTTTTCACCGATCTGCACTGGCTACTAGTCAAGCAACGGATCGACTTCAAAGCTTTGTCGCTCACTTTTAGGTCACTTCATTCTTTTGCTTCAGCCTACCTCTCAGATCTACTCCCCCACCACGCCAAGCATCGTACCAACCGCTTTTCGGAATCCAACAGTCTACCAATACCTCGTAGAAACCTCAAATCTTTTGGATACCGTGCATTTAGTTCGTATGCTCTCAAAGCCTGGAACTCCCTCCGGACTGGCGACAGAACATCTCTTGACTTGACCACATGTAAAAAGAACTTAAAAACACACCTATTTGGGACAGCATTTAGTGGGTCCCTGTGATTAGTCCTTCATGTGCTTAAGCGTGCTGACACTGTGCTTGCTGCCACTAACCACCCGTGCATGCTGATCCTATGAATGTCACCCCTAACCATGTTAGTAATGTTGTTTATCGAGTATGATAATACTCACTATTCAATCGTGTTCCCCTTTGTAGCAAATGTAAAGCGCCTAGAAAGAGATTGAGTTCTCCGAGGGCGCTATATCAAGTGCCTTATTATTAATATTATAGTTTGGGTGCAATTGTAGCCATTTCTAGATACTTTTAAATTAATTTTCATCGCCATTTTGGGAATAACTTTAATAGCTGCCATTGAATCAATTTCAGTACCAGCTGCTACTCCGGATAGCACATCCTTCGTTATGTCAGTTCTATATTTCAAATCTGCCCTGTTTTGATAAAGACATAATAACACCAGTTCTAAATTTTAATACTTTTTCAATTTTATCAATTAATGACGCATAGAGTTTAATTAAGTAATGTATCTCCGTGTAACGCCGAAGGCTCGGCGGGGTTGGCTTGACCTGCCGCTTACCCAGTGGCAGTAGCCTTGCGCCTACTGCCGTTCGGTGCGCGCCTACGCCCAATAAGCTGGCCGCCACGAAACGAGCGTTTCTGGCGCCAACCTGCTTACCGTTACTAAAGAGGCTCGTGAGTCCGCGGCGTGAATTGGAAATCGAGACACACAAATTGGAGATTTTACTGAATTTTATTTGCAAGCGCACAAAGTCGCTGCGCGTCTAGTTCAGCTTTATCTCCACACTCCTCTCACGTTCTCAACAGCACCGACACTCATGCGGAGGGAATACTTCTCCACACTGAGCGCGAATCGGAGCCTAAACCCTAACCGGAGAACTAGGACTTCGTTTCCACCTGTGCGGAAGGAATACCCCAAACGCGCCAACTTAAGCACTCTTGCGGAGGGAATACTTCTCCACACTGAGGCGCGAACCCGAGCCTAAACCATGACCGGAGAACTAGAACTCGGTTTCCATCAGTGCGGCAGGAATACTCCTCACACGCAAGCACTCTTGCGGAGGGAATACTTCTCATCACTGGGGCTGCTTACGTGTATAATGGGAAACGACCCAAATAGACGGAACCCGAACCAGAGCCTAAACCCTAACTGGAGAACTAGAACTCGGTTTCCACCAGTGCGGCAGGAATACTCCTCACACGCCAACTACGCCTAGCTCGCACCGGCAAATCCCTATGCCGAGACCGCGTGCTAGCGCGCACACACAAAACACAAAAGAATCACAGAATGCCAGCTCGGGCGCGATACGACCGTATTCGGTGGAGTCCACCGAATCCTCCTAGCGCTGTCTCGTCCTGTTCCTTCAATCGCCGGCTGACAGCCCGCCCTCCTCTCTCGCTTTCAGAGAAACGAGTGCCCGACGGCGTCGAAGCGCAGAGCCGGACCAATGACACGAAGATACTAAAGACCCAGAGCGAGCGTCGCTCGACTCTTAAATACTTAGCTGAGACAATAGGGCAAAAGCTTAGTGGCATTGGGCCCGACACCCCGGCCCATTACGGCAAGGAATTAATACCGTCAGTAGGCCACAGGAAGGGCACCTCTGTCCAGCTTGAATGGCGAATGTGTTCCAGACGATTCTTTCTTGGACCGAGTGAAGGCGGAGGTTGACAGGCCAGCCAACATCAATCAGCAGCTTCCGCGGGTATCGGACCGATTCTAAAGGCCGAATCGCCACCGCTGGTCTCAGCTTCCTGGCTTGCTCTTAAGCTCTTGCTCTCTAACCGCGCTGACGCTCCTCTCTGGCTCACTGCTCCAGGACAAAGGAGTTCTAGCCCACCTCCGAACAGCTCTTGTTCGCGTTAAAATTCAGCCAAAGCCAGCAAAGTGGTACATCCGTCTGTAACTCCACAAAGCCATAAAGACCATGTGGGTGTTACGCAGGAGAGTTTTGTATAGCGCACTCACAGCCTAAGCGGCTTTCGGTACGCATTCGGTAGCCAACAGACTTTGTCTCCCCATTAAAAAAAAAATTGGGAAGCATAGCAGAGTCAGGAGAGCAGTTGAGGCAGTGAGTAGCATGGAAGTAGCAGCTCAGGACCTGCAGATCTAAAGCTTCTGTCGCCAACGGTCTTTAAGCGGAGGAGTGGAACAGCTAACTTATATTCCACACAGGACCTGAGGGCACGATGAGGCTAACACTGGTGTAGCAGTTTTGCTGCATATGGAGGAGTCAAGCTGTGGCTTACCTTGTGGGTCAGCGTGAGAACTTAGCTCTGTATGCATTGATCAACCGGCAGGCATCCTAGCTCCTTTAGCAAAGGAGACATTTGCTCAATTCTCTTGGACTTGAAAACTAGCTTTGCAGCTATATTCATAGCCAGCTGCAGTGGTCTAGTTGCTTTCTTTGATAGCCCAGCCAATGGAGAATTACAATAATCAAGCCGAGAAAGAACTAAGGGGCTAGTTAAATATTTTGCAAGCCACTATGGAAGGCAGCTCCTTATTTTATATAGAGATTGAACGTGATGGCTAGCTATAGAAGCAGTCTTCAGAATGAAGCTTTTAAAATTTAATCAGCTGTACCTTTGCTTTGATCCTTCCCAGCCTTCGAGCACCTCAAATTCTCTCAACTCACTTGCTGCATGCATTGATGACATCCACACATGGATGGCAGCAAATTTTCTAAAACTAAACGATGACAAAACTAACTTACTAGTTACGGGCAAACCCTGTGTGATTCAGAGATTGGAAAGGCTGTCTCTCAAAATTGGCTCTGCCAGCATATCTCCTGTCGAATCAGCTCGAAATCTGGGTGTCATATTCCAAAGCGACCTCTCGTTATACGACCATATCGGCTCCACAGTCAAATCTGCCTATTTTCAGCTTCATAGCATTGCTAAAATTCGGGGTTGTTTAGATAAGGATACCACGTCTAAGTTGGTCCATGCATTCGTGACATCTCGTCTCGACTTCTGCAACTCACTGCTTACTAGACTACCAGCATGTGCGATCAGGCGATTGCAGCTAGTGCAAAACTCTGCTGATAAGCTTGTCTGTCGTGAGCGTCGCAGTTGCCACATTACTCCACTTCTCGCCGACCTGCACTGGCTACCAGTCAAGCAACGGATTGACTTCAAGGTTTTGTTGCTCACTTTTAGGTAACTTCATTCTATGGCTCCAGCCTATCTCTCCGACATACTCCCCCATCAGGCCAATCATCGTACCACCCGCTTTTCGGAATCCAACAGTCTACAAATACCTCGTACAAGCCTCAAATCCTCTGGAGACCATGCATTCAGTTCGTATGCTCCCAAAGCCTGGAACTCCCTCCCGACCTGCGTCCGAACATCCCCTGACCTGACCACATTTAAAAGGAACTTAAAAAACACACGTATTTAGGACAGCATTTAGTGGGTCCCTGTGATGCGTCCTTCACGTGTTTATGCGTGCTGACACTGTGCATGCTGCCACTAACCACATTTGCATGCTGACCCGGTGCATGTCACCCCTAACCATGTTATTAATGTTGCTTGTTTTTCAAGCATGATTTTTTCTTACCATTCAATTGCATTTCCCTTTGCAGCAAATGTAAAGCGCCTAGAAAGAGATCAGGTTATCTGAGGGCGCTTTATCAAGTACATTTTTATTATTATTATTATTAGCTGTCGAAAACGACACCTAAATTTCGAGCACGTGCTGATGGTCGCACGACAGCATCACGTACTAGAAGACCAAAGCCTTGTAATCCAGCAACACGCTTAGGGTGTCCTATGAGCAGCAGTTCGGTTTTATAGTCATTTAGTTTCAAGAACTTTTCCGACATCCAGGATCGAATGTCGGCAACGCAGGCATTTACTTTATTAGTTGTTGCAGCAGATTCCGACTGTTTGAATGACAAATACAAATAGCTGAGTATGATTTGCATACAAGTGATATCCTATTTCAAGGGCCTTAATAAGTTTTTCCAGAGGTATAGTTTTGTTCCTGATTGGGAATAATATAATCCTATCCTAGAACCGGATAATAGCTTTTTTAAGTTGTAATCAATTTGGCTGATTCTTGTTTCCATTCTACATTGGATGTATTCAATATTAAGAAAATTAAACCAATTGTATTCACAGATTTTGATTGTAATAACAATTGAATCATCTGTCTAGATCACACTAAATGATTCAGATGCAATTACATTAGACAATGGATTATCTACCGACTTTGGAAAAACCCTTAAACTGATTTATTTTAATGGGTCTATAGCAACTTAATCTAATAATTTACTAACTAAATCTAATGCAAAAATGGAATCTCAACTTAGCACTAGAAATATTCGTGGAACAAGTGAATGTTGCGCAAATGGAACGTGATTTCAATGTAATAGACCATATAAAATAATTAATCATGGATTGTGAAAGAAAATATCACAACTCATTGGTGGAGTATTTTAATTAAATTATTTTTGGGAAACTATTCAATTATCGATCTTTTTTCTATAGATGTGTTGAATAAATTAGCAGTTGATCAAGCAAATGTAATTTTCTTATCCTAAATACTTTAGAATGACTACCTATCCAAGTGTTTTGGAGAAAGGAAATTTAGTACTTATGCCTTCAATAGAAACTAATGAAATAGGTTGTGAAACTTAGATTAGGTTACATAACCTAATGGATGGACACGTTATGGCTGTAACCATTTAAGGTATTATGGATAGCTCAGTTACAGAGGATAGGCTTGTCTGTCTTGAGCATCGCAGTTGCCACATTACACCACTTCTCGCTGACCTGCACTGGCTCCCAGTCAAGCAACGCACCGACTTCAAGGTTTTGTCTCTCACTTTCAGGTCCCTTCATTCTTTGGCTCAAGCCTACCTATCAGATCTACTGCCCACCAGGCTGAACACAGTACCCACTTTTTGGAATCTAATTGTTTACCTAGACCTCGTACAAACCTCAAATCTTTTGGAGACCGTGCCTTTAGTTCGTATGCTCCCAAAGCTTCGAACTCACTCGTGACTTGAGTCATGACCTCCCTTGACTTGACCACATTTAAAAAGACCATGCTATTCTTGTTGTTTATTGAGCATGCTACCCCTAACCATTCGATCGTGTTTCCTTTGCAGAAATGTAGAGCCCCTAGAAAGAGAGTGGAGTTCTGAGGGCGCTTTATTAAGTGCTATAAATGTTATTATTATTATTATTACAGGTGTATTTGGAGTAATATACTTGAAAGTGGGTTAGCCGTTTAGGTTATGTTGTGGTACCTAGAAGAATATTGGTAAAATTGGTGCATGCTACTCAGTACCAGGTATTGGAACCGTGGAACCGAAGTACTTATGCCTCCTCCATATACATATTCTGGAGTTGATGGATTGTTCTCCGGAGGCTGTATGTTAGACTTCAATGGAAAACTTATAGAAAGTACATTCTTCAGGTCAGGAAATACACTATATAATAAACAAAAAACAGTATATATGCTTATATATCATTAAGATAAAATGTTGGCTATAAACTATCTTTCATATGGGACTATGGATATGTGCGGAAATAAGCTAATAACTTATAATTAGAGGATATATACCGGTTAATTATAAAAATAAGTTAATATATTAAAGGCTACGATGTTGCAACTTAATCTTACTTGGATACTGAAGTGTCAACAAGTAGTTCTCAAATATGAGGAGAATTAAACACTTCAGGTCCACGAATTTGAACAATCGCAAACCGACTGTTCTTGTTGATTGAACTACGTGAAGGATTAATTTGATTATGAAGTACACATCGCCTTAAGTTCATTTCTGTTTTTGCAAAAGGCTGTTGTGCTCTTGATGAAACGCGACAATCATCCGAAAACATCTCGAGTCAGGCAGAAAAGCTATATGATTATTGAATATACTGAGTGCTAAGCCATCTTTGGCTGGACAATATATTACTTGAAGCCTAGGCATGTAGCAAAAGTCTCAGCTTGATTTATGTGAAGCTAAGTCAAGGCTGCAGTAGTCGCACGAGCCTTTAGATGATATCCGTGGAACCAGGATGGACGTTGCCTCAACATTAAGACAACTCCAGAGGTAATCGATACATGGTTTCGTCAGGCCAGAGCTGATACACTCGTCAAGCTACACTGAAAGTAGGCCAGCGCTGTGCTGTATAAAAAAAAAACCGGCAGCCGTGTCTTTAGCTGTTCCTCTTTGAAAAAATCCTCTTGAGCCTCTTCGGTTTTCGAGCCTCGCTGACAATGCGAGACGATATACAAGGAATATATGCGTCACATTGTAACATAAATATATTGGCAGACAAACAATCCACGTACAAGGATGAAAGGAAACTGATAGCAGGAGCCATTGAAAAGGTGGTAAATAATACACAGCAATCACATCAAGCATTGAAACGCCTGTTCAACGATTACATCCGGTAGAATGCTGATTAGAGAGGATCGTTGGAGTTAGGACTGCCGACTTTCAGTGTGCATTGAGGCAAATCTGGCTTCAAAGCAATTCTAATCTTCAGCCAGGAATCGGGCATGCACGTACCGGCTTTAGCTTGTCACACTACTAAGTTCAACTTATGGCCATCAAAATACCAGCGGCTAAGATTGCACAAGAAATACAGCACTGATCATACAACACAGCAGTTGGCAAGAGTGGCCAAAGTAGCAAAGTAGTGATGTTACGCAGCCATTTCAAAGATCATGTTATCGTGAACATAAGATACATTCCCAATACGATAATGACTTGATTATTTCCAGCAAAGTGCGATGTAGGTGATAGTAGTACAAACGGCTTCCACGTCCAAAAAAAACTAGACTGCAATGGCAGCGCTCGTGGTGGAGCTGGTCCGAGCGAGACAATACCAATGAAGTCCTGAACCTTGGCATCGTGGCTAACGGACTCACACGTGTAAAACCAATCCAGCCATACCAACTTCACCTAAAAACGATAGCAATAAAGAGCATCCACACTAAATGATAATGAGTCAATATCCGTAGCAAAGCTAAGTCTATTGTACAGAAATGGAAGGTTACGTATGTCGACAAACTGCTTACTACAACTTTCCTAAGGTACAAGAACGCCGATTAAGTGCCTCACCTAATAATGTACTTGATAAAGCGCCCTCAGAGAACTTAATGTCTTTCTAGGCGCTTTACATTTGCTGCAAAGGGAAATGCAATTGCTGAGGTCTAGGGAAAAACAGCTAAATTTCACAAGGCTTTGGCTTTTAAGCCACCTAACCACAGATTATCACGTAACAAATACAAGCAAGATGGCACGATTGTGCTCTGTCACAACATCATCTCAACATTCTCAGTATCCTGACCTTAATACGGCTAAAACAATATTTTCCATTAAACATCCATGGAATTCTTCCATCTGCAAGACTTCAACCTCTACGTAGCCAGTATCATCATGTAAAAGATGTTTTTTGTTTCTGAGAAACGATTTTCTCCACGACTCAATGTAAACAGAGCTGGATATGCTAATTCCTGCCAGGGACTGTAATTTTTTTATTTCATTTATAAATAGAAACCGTTAATTAATAATATACTCTATTCTATGGTCAATTTTTTATTTTCTCACATCCTTAACTAACTTATATATCACTTTCGATCCAATCGTTATAGTCTTTTTAATGATCCCAGTTCACGGTTCACAGGTCACAAAAAATAACTCGATGTAATTTTTATGCTATGCATTGATACATATTTTACTATTCATGTATCGGCTTCACTAGCTAATTTTATGCTTATTTTGCCAACTTTAAAATTAAATTGCATTTATGCCAACCGTTAACACCATTGTTATTAATTAAAGTTTAAAATGATTTTAATTACTGCTATTGCACAACGGCAATTGCATAATTAATGCATGATACAAATTAATACTATTGTTACTTCAAAAAACAGCCGTACAATGCAATATTTGTTTCTTCTTGATATAATGGTAATTGACTGCCAACTTTCAGCTACATACTATTGCAAGAATTAGGACCTCCTTAGGCAAGGATACAACAGCCAAGCTGGTGAATATGCATTCATGACATTTCGCCAAGACTTCTCTGGCAAGGGTTGTCCATTGTGAACGATGTAACTGCCAACGTGCTACTGGTGATATATTGCTACTTCTGCCAAATGCTACGTGATTCATTCAATCGCTTTCATTGTGAGAACAATTTATCTGAACAAATGAAAACAGTTTCAATATATATATATATATATATATATATATATATATATATATATATATATATATATATATATATATATATATATACATACAGTAAATGTGTTGGCGCCTGTACACAACAATTGATATATACAAACTGTACAACAGTGGTCCTTTGACCGTGCCCGAAGAATGATTTCTATATTCTGCTCAATTGGACGGTACAACACAGATCCCGATTGGGAGTGCATGCATACGCACTAAACCGCGCCAAACCTTACCAGGTAGCCAGCAGTTGAAAACTGGGCGTGCCTTCCAGCATTGCTAATCAGATCTACAGGCATGAAAGTGACGTTACAAGTTGCAAATCGCAGCGTGCCATTCACGATCTAAGAGCTTAACAATTCTCGAGACAGTCAAAACAAAATAAAAATTGCAGAAAATACTCATCTTTGATTCATGCTACATAATCAATCTTTAAGGTTTTTATGAGCAGGCAAGAGAATACTCATACAATGCCTGGACCATACCGTAGTGCCTAAGTATATATGCATTAACGAATAGCAGATTACTTCACAGCCTGAGAGGCGGCAACAGTTTCAAGTAATCGTAGGGGACCGTTCTGAGCGAAATTTAGGTGTCGTTTTCGACAGGCGCCTACATTTTAAAAGCTTCATTCAGAAGACTGCTTTTATAGCTAGCCATCACGTCCGATCCCTATCTAAGGAGCTGTCTTCCACGGTGGCTTGCAAAAACTTAAAAATTTGAATTTAACTAACTCCCTAGTTCTGTCTCGGCTTGATTATTGTAATTCTCTTGTGGCCGAATTACCAAAAAAAAGCAACGAGGCCACTACAAATGGCTATGAATATGGCTGCAAGGCTAGTTTTCAAGTCCTAGAAGCTTGACCACGTGTCTCCTTTGCTAAAAGAGCTAGAATTGCTGCCGGTTGATCAACGCAATACAGAGCTAAATTCTTATGCTGACCCACAAGGCATGCCACAGCTGGGCTCCTCCATACGTAGCTAAACTGCTGCACCAGTTTTAGCCTCATCGTGCCCTCAGGTCCTGTATGGAAAATAAATTAGGTGTTTCATTCCTCCGCTCAAAAACCGTTGGCGACAGAAGCTTTAGCTCTGCAGGTTCTAGACTGTTGGAACTTGCTTCCATGATTCTTATGCAACGACAGCTACTCTCCAGCTGCCAACTATGGCTCATCCTTTCCAGCGGTCCTGAGCTGCTACTTTCATGCAACTCACTACTTCAACTGCTTCCCCGACTCTGCTATGCTTCCCAATCTTTTTTTTTGGGGGGAGACAAATTCCGTTGGCTACCGAATGCGTACCGAAAGCCGCGTAGGCTGTGAGTGCACTACACAAAACTCTACTGCGTAACACCCACTTAGTCTTTATGGCTTTGTGGAGTTACAGATGGAGATACATTACATTATATTGAGCAGATGCAGGCTGCCACAGGTAGCACTAATGGCTGATCATGGCACTATTTCAAGCGACAGTGCAGTTCCATGCCTTTTTTGTACATATCTAGAATAGGAAATGAACAACTAAGAACAAACATGTTCAAAGGGCAAAGAAATTATAAATAAATTTACATTGCCGACATGACTAGGCATATTGTAGCAGCATATCGGTGAAGCTGGGAAACACATGTCCTTGAAGTATTCAATTGTTCGAGATAGCTGCAAGTGGATCTGCCATTTGTGAAGTCAGTCCAAGACGTCGTACAACTGTTGCTAACTCGACAATTGGCTTTATTTTTTCTATGACATCACACAAGTGCATATGTTCAAGCTCATCCTAAAGCCAGGTTATGCTTACAGGCAATCACAACTTACGACGTCATTTCGTCAGAAAATAAAGCTCCACGACGTTTGATGACAGTATAGCAAAACTTATCAAACCAAAATAAAAATCTCACATCATATAAAACAAGCAGAACTGAACTCGCATTTCCAATTTAACGTGCTTCTGTGCAGTATTAACCAAGTTTTGAAACTTACAAGGCAAGTATTGACTAAGTTTTGAAACTTACAGTTACATTGATAATGAAGCTGCACAAAAGTAACAAGCATGCACCTCAACAACTTTCATGCATGTACCTCAATCCATCAAGGTTCAGCAAGTTGGGATGCAAGTCGCACATGATGCAGATCATTAAATTTTTTATTTGTAGATATGTTGTTACCAGAGTACCTTCGGGTTAAAATGGTTTGCATTGTAAGTTATTTTATTTATTTTAGTTATTTTATGTGTAAGTCGTCAGAACTTCCGATTCAGTCGGAGGTCGAATCGTGCGGTGGGCGATTCTATATTGCTACTTCAAGTGGTGGTTATAGCCGTAAAGGCTCTTCTGTCGCTATACAAAAGAGACTGTTAAATCAGGTAGTATTTTTTTAACGTTTGTCTATTGAAAGGTACCCTAAACAATATTTGATTGCCGTACCAATTTTAAAAGTATTTTCTTGACAATTCCCCTTAAGACATTAAGACTGCCACAGACCTGTCACTGCCACTGTCATATAAATCTAATACATTGATATACTTAAGCATAGTAGTCATTTAGATAACATTAACTGTAATAATTTTTCAAAATACCTGTTAAGCCACTGGATAGACACTACGCTCTCAGGGTGCAATACAAAAAATTTATTACTGTTATGAAAGTAAACGGTGTCTTGCTTAATTCCGATCTTGCTTGACAGTCAGAGATCTGACTTCGAGTCTAAGGAAGAGAGACATAACAGAGTTTAAAATCAAGGCAAATACTAAATAATATAGCACAAAGTTCTGACGCCTTTTTTGGTCTCATCAAGAACCTCTTTCGGAATGACCGAGGCAGCAGATATGTGCAGTTGGCATTAATAATAATAATAATACACTTGATAAAACACCCTCAGAGAACTCAATCGCTTTCTAGGTGCTTTAAATTTGCTGCAAAGGAAACACGATCGAATGGTAAGTGCAAATATTATGCTTGATAAATAACATGAACAACATGGTTAATGGTGACATGCAATGGGTCAGCATGCAAGTGTGGTTAGTGACAGCATGCGACAGTGTCAGCATGCATAAACACATAAAGGACGAATCACAAGGACCAATTAAATGCTGGCATAAATAGGTGCGTTAATTTCTTTTTAAATGTGGTCAAGTCAAGGGATGTCGTGACGGAAGTCGGGAGTTCCAGGCTTTGGTTGCATGCGAACTAAAGGCACGGTCTCCAAATGATTTGAGGTTTGTATGAGGTATAGCTTTTAGATTTTTTTAATGTTGTCAGATCTGAAGATGACGTGGTGTCATTTGGTGAAATTTTACCAGCTTTGGAAATACAGTAAAGCACACTCTCCAAGATAGTTGAAGATAGGGGCAAAGCTGATCGAGCAGTTATTAGAGAAAGTTGTGAGATGAAGTACCTAATGTGAAGCTAATTCAGATTCGTAGGCTGGATCACGAGAATGCCTGGGCGTAAATAAAAGTGAGAGAATCTTGATCTATGTGCTATTTGACAGGCCGCCAGTGAAAATGTTTGAGCAGCAGTGCAACGCAGCAGTTAGTTTCCGAAAAGCGGGTGGTACGATGCATTCATACCGTACATTTCGTTTACTTCAGTTGCCCAATAGCCCAATCAACAAACATGGCCCGGAAAAACAGCATTTTCATTGCCAGACCAATTTTTATTTTGTGAGTACTCGCATTAGTGCTGTCAGTCATACAAATGAATGTACTGATCGATTACCGCATTGTCCAGATAAAAGCCGTATACATCCCGATAACAGCAGCCAAGTAAATGTCAGGAGCTCCACGGATGATACAGGAATTCGGGGTCGAAGGATGTCGATCTGAAGCAGGCATAGTAAGTAATGTTGATGATGAAGTAATGCTCAGCATGGTGGTGCTAGGACTATCAGAAATTGCTACAAAAGCACCGAGAAAATTCCACCAACTCATCGGCAACAGAAAAAAACAGGGTAGCTGACCTTCAATCACAGCAAATGCATCGACAAGCTTATCAGCAACATCCAGCCCAGAGAGCAACAACAATAGATGCCTAGCCAGGAACAAGATTTTAAACATTGCGACCATAGAGTTACTAGACTAGCTGACGCCACCTTCCAGAGTGTGAAATTTCACTGGCAACCTAAGGACGGTGCAACAGTTAAGATTTAATAGTCAACTCGTGACTAAAAAGCCACATTCTGTACAGTTTCGTTTTTTTAATTTATTCTAAACAGAACGGTAAGATTTATACAACCTCCCATTCCGGCTTGCCCTACACCCATTACTACAAAGCCGGTTGGCAGTACATTATTCGAGACCCAGAGAGTATTCCCGTAACCATATAAAAAAATCCTAGGCTCAAACATTGCAATAAACAAGATGTAATCTAAAGACTAAGACCGATGCCAATCCGTGTAACCTGAAGTAGGAAGCCAGAAGTGAACGCTTGCTGTACTGCTTATTCGATTGATAAGCAGCAGGGAAGCTGCAAGACTAAATTACCAAAGCACTACATCTACCGGAGCAATAGCAGCACCGGCATTATATATATAACTGTGTTACACATCAAGCATCGTTTTATAGTAATACCTAACATATGCTATTCCAATAGCAGCAACGACGGTGGTGATGTCACCGCCCTCGTTCTGCTTGTTTCATCAGCTAAGTTGATTCCGTCGATTACAATAACCTGCTTGAACGATTGAGAACAGCAATTGGCCTACCGAATGAGGTACTGTTGTGGTTCGAGTCGTAAGGGGCAAACCGTGCTCAACCCTGTCATGTGTCACGGTGACCAGTTCCGGCAGACCAATTCCGTATCCTTAGCTATTCTTAATTTATACCAAGTTTCTTAGAAAAGTGATTAGGGGTAATTGAATCAGCTATTACCTCAACACTGGCATAACCCAGCTGCACTTGCCATTTAAACAATCGGAATCAGCTACAGTGACTGATAAACCGAATGATTGCCGTGCCGACATTCGGTCCTGGATGTCGGACAATTCGCTTAAACTAAACGATTATAAAACGAAACTCCTATACATAGGACACCCAGAGAATGCAGTTTGGCTAAGAAACTCTGCTCTTCAGATCGATGATACGTTAGTGCTACTCTCATGCACACAAAACGAAAACTTTAATAAACGACTTAAGTTGAATACCTCTGCTAAGAAGGCGGTTTCAACAACTAGCCATCACGTTTGATCCCTATCTAAGATAAGGAACTGTCCACCCGGTGGCTTGCATTTCTTTTTTAACTAGCTCCCCGGTTGTGACACGGCGGGACTACTGCAATTTTGTTTTGGCTAGACTACCGAAAAAAGCCATTTAAGCCACTGCCGCTGGTGATGAATACAGCTTCAAGGCAGGTCAGCAAATCTCGGAGGTTCAACCACGTGTCTCTTTTGTGGAAGGAGGTGCAATGTATCCCGGTTGACCAGCACATACTGAGCACAATCCTTACCTTGACGCACAAGATTCGGCATGGGTGGGCTCCTTCGTACCTAGCTAACATCCCCACCAGTTTCAGCCCCCCTCGTGCCCACAGATGGTCTAAGATTAATACAATCGCTGTTCATTCCTAAGCTTAAAGATCGTTGGCAACAGAAGCTTGAGCTCAGCATGCCCTAGACTATTTTGCTCACTAGCATAATTCTTATACAATGCCAATTACTCTGCTCCTGCCGACTGTGGCACATCCTTTCCACCGTCATGAGCTGCGACTTCTAAGCTACTTCTGTGCTTATGTGTGCTGACACTGTGCATGCTGCCACTAACCACAATTTCATGCTGACCCTGTGCATGTCACCCCTAACCATGTTATTCATGTTGCTTATCAAGCATGATATTACTCACCATTCAATTGGGTTTCCCTTTGCAGCAAATGTAAAGCGCCTAGAAAGAGATCAAGTTCTCTGAGGGCGCTTTATCAAGTGCATTATTATTATTATTATTATTCACTTCTTCTACTGCTATCCTGACTCAGCCAGTCCTCTCACTTTCCCTTTGTCACTCGAGATGAAGTCTGCTAGCTACTCCATATCCACAGAACGCCATTCAGGCCATAAATGCTCATAAGAGAACTCGCGACTGGTAGCACCTACGCAGTCCTTATAGATTTGTGGAGCTGCAGAAGGATATTTGTACATTATAACACTAATGACCTAAACAATGCTGATCAGGGCCGGTCATCTCTGAAGGTTTTCCTAAATCGCCCAGCAGCAGTCGATAGTATTGACCACCAGAACTTCCATAAGCGTCTCTCGATAAACCTAAATATTACTGGCAGTGGTGAACTATGTCAAGTACAAAAGAGCAAAACGATGTCTGAGTGTAGAAGCACATGACCATCGATCATCTGTGGTCGAGGCCTCAAACGCAGGGCATGCCTCAAGAGTTCTGTACCAGCCCCATCTTTGGTGAGCCGTGATGGCACACTAGGTAAGGCGGTTGCTTTCACGACCTCGTTCCCGAGGTCGTGGGTTCAATTCCTGCGGTGGGCGATTCTTTATTGCCACTGCAAGCGGTGGTGATAGCCGTAAAGGCTCTTCTATCGCTATTTAAAAAAAAGGTTGTTCAATATGCTAGGAATTTTTCTAATCTTTTGAATATTTATACTATCTGGCGAATGATAAATATAATCTCGACACAGCTCGGCATAAGGAAATGCCAATACATAAAATACCGATAACAATAGCGATGCAATATTAATTACAATAGCAAACTGTCAACAGAGAACCAGTGAGAAAATGAGATCTTAGCTAAACTCACTCACAACGCGTTTTTTTTTTATTAAACTACTACATATCACAACTTTTGTGAATGTTATTCTAGCTAATCAGTCCACATGCTCTCTCCTTACAGGGTATGCAAACTGAGTACAAAGAGATTTGTCTGGTCTCTAAGAGCGCTAAATAAATGCGTCATAACAACTACAAATATTAAAATGCACAGCACAACAAACTGCTATGAATATCATGCAAACACTTGGGATATGAAAGCACTCTAGCAGGGAGTCGACAAATGCAAACTACAGCAAGGAAAGCAGCACAAAGTACATTCTTATAATTAATGTTTAGCAATAAAGAATAGCCGCAAACGAAACAAGCAATATCAACATGCAAAATCAACACACTTGCTGCGTGTATTGATGACATCTGCACATGGATGGCAGCAAATTTTCTAAAACTAAACGATGATAGAACTAACTTACTAGTTATGGGCAATCCCAGTGTGATTCACGAATTGGAAAGGCTGACAAAATTGGCTCTGCCAGCATATCTCCTGTTGAATCAGCTCGAAATCTAGGTGTCATATTCCAAAGCGACCTCTCGTTAGACGACCACATCAGCTCCACAGTCAAATGTGCCTATTTTCAGCTCCATAACGTTGCTAACATTCGGGCTTGTTTAGATAAGGATACCACGTCCAAGTTTCTGCAACTCACTGCTTACTGGCCTACCGGCATGTGCGATCAGGCGATTGCAGCTGGTGCGAAACTCCGCAGCTAGGCTTGTCTTCGTGAGCGTCGCAGATGCCACATTACTCCACTTCTCGCCGACCTGCACTGGCTACCAGTCAAGCAACGGATTGACTTCAAGGTTTTGTCGCTCACTTTTAGGTCACTTCATTCTTTGGCTCCAGCCTATCTCTCCGACATACTCCCCCATCAGGCCAAGCATCGTACCACCCGCTTTTCGGAATCCAACAGTCTACAAATACCTCGTACAAGCCTCAAATCCTCTGGAGACCATGCATTTAGTTCGTATGCTCCCAAAGCCTTGAACTCCCTCCCGACCTGCGTCCGAACATCCCCTGACCTGACCACATTTAAAAGGAACTTAAAAAACACACGTATTTAGGACAGCATTTAGTGGGTCCCTGTGATTCGTCCTTGATGTGCTTATGTGTGCTGATATGGTACATGCTGCCACTATCCACATTTGCATGCTGACCCTGTGCACGTCACCTCTAACCATGTTATTAATTTTGTTTGTTTGTCAATCATAATATTACTCACCATTCAATTGCATTTCCCTTTGCAGCAAATGTAAAGCGCCTAGGGAGTGATTGAGTTCTCTGAGGGCGCTTTGTCAAGTGCATTATTATTATTATTATTATTGTTATTACTTACCACACAACGTTACATTTGGAGAACTTGTCATTACGTTCAAAGAGGAATTGTAGCCGTACGAAAAGCTAGCTGTCATGTTATTAAGTGCAAGCAGAAACGAAGTCAGATCTCCTCTTGAACGAAGCGTCAACGCTTTAGAAAATGGATTGCTGGAATTTATGGCACTCTGGCTGCAGTCGGTCGGCTGGACTTCAAATATGGGAATGCCAGGTGAAACATCGGTGGCTGTCGTTCGACAAACGAAGCTATCCTGACAGCACGTCACGTAAGGTATTGCAAGACTCGCAGGTGACTGAGGTAGGCCCAAAGTTAAAGAAACAAATTTAATATTGATCGAAGAAGTCACCATGAAAGTCACGTTGAAAAACGATCCGTTGACGATGCAGCTTGGAAAGGACACATTGAGGTTAACTTCTACAAAATTAGATTGCATAAAATGCATGCTGACGAACGTGTAGACACACGAATGCAATTAAGCAAATACGATTTTGCTACGATAAGTACTATGCATAGACAAACAATAACGTATTCACATTTGAAAGTTCTGGTTCACTGCTCATACTAGATAGAGGCCACTATGTCGCCATGTCTTAGTCAATGGGTCTGAACCAAGCTCGAGCTAAGCTGCCCTGTACCCTTAACGACCTAGGTAGTGGATCACAGCCTTGCAGCAGACTATTCTCTTGACCACTAAGAAGCTCTTCCAACGCAAGGATACATGAATAAGCCTGTCCAGAAGCCAATTAGCGTCAGGTGCATTGCCGAAGCTGCCGAATCGAGCTTGGCTGACATCAAAACTGAAACTGAACACTATATACTTTTTTAAATGCACCCTGACGAGTTTACATTCGTTGGTTCAAATTAGGAATGTGGTGGGAGATTCATAATGCCAAAGCTGGGTAAGCTACAATCAACAGCCACAAAAGTCTACCAAAACTTACAAACGGTCAGTGTAGTGGCCTTTAAAAAAAATACAATGCTTTGGGCAGATTTATTAGAGCTGGAGTAGTGCACTACTGCCTGCTCGATCGCAACGAGGGGCCTGACATCGAGATCAGTAATCTCATCAGAACAAGAAACTCTATGGGGGTTGGAACTGGTGTAACAGTCATGGAAGAGGAATCAGCGAATAAGAGCTTTCAGCTCTGATGCTGTGGAGCGGCTATGCCACTGGCTGTTCCCGAGCTGCTTGAGCCCAGCCCACTAAGGACAGCATGTCTATAAAAAAATTCAGTGCTGTGCTTTGGCTTCTCAAGAGGCCATCGGGTAATGTTCAATAGGGTGGGTGCATAGTTCGCCAAGGATAGGACAGGGGTTGAAAAACTTAGCCGACTACTACCGTTATTTCAGGAGGTCAAGAAGACACACTAGGTCTCTAAACTCTACACTAAACTCTAAACTCTACAGGGGTTGGAACTGGTGTTACAGTCATGGAAGAGGGAGCAGCGAATAAGAGCTTGGAGCTCTGACGCTGTGGAATGGCATGATCCATGTGCCACTGCATGATCCCGAGCTGCTTGAGCCCAGCCCAGTAAGGACAGCATGTCTATAAAAAAATTCAGTCTGCCATGCTCTGGCTTCTCAAGAGGCCATCAGGTAATGTTTGATCGAGTAGGTGCACAGCTCGCCTAGGATAGCACAGGGGTTGAAAAACTTAATGGACTACTACCCTTATTTCAGGAGGTCAAGAAGATACTTTAGGTCGGCATAAATAAAGTGTCCGAGGCAATTTTTTTTTTACATGCAATGCCAAACATTGCGATCAACAGCTTGGCACGAGTCGAAAACATTGGAAACTGAGCATGTGGCAGCTGTTACAGGAAATGAGAGTATTGCAAGATATAAACTTGGACGGGAGAACTTCTGAAGCCTTCAACTCAATCAACTCAAATTGCACATCAGAGGGAGTGTCAAGGATGCTCTTGAACTGTTTTGAATGAGAGTGCATTATTATTATTACTATTAGTATTATTAATATTATTATTGAATGAGAATGCACATTGGTGAAGTGAATTCATTCCTTAGGTTTAACAGCACACCGACGCATTCTTAGGTGTCAATGAAGGCTGGATCACACCGGGAAATGGAAATAGTCGCCCTTATACAGCCGTTTCTCCCATAGAATGAGCTTCACTTCAAATGCCTGCACGTGGACGTCAATGTTCGTGACTAGCGTCCGAGAGCACAGCGTCCTCTCAGCTTAAGGTTAAGTTTGTTAAGGTTTGAGCTGACGTCAGCGATGAAGCCGAACCGACATAATCAAACCTCGTCAGAGAACTTTTAAAAGCTCTCAAGGCCCCTCTCACTGACGAAGGAAACGATCAGGTGGCTGAGGGCAAAGACTTGCTTCAAGATGTGGCCACGGCTGAGCCAGAAAACCTCAGTGTGACAAAGCAGATCGCCGTAATCGGCATCTGCAGCTTTGCACTTAAAGATGCAGCGCTTGAGAGGACGAGAAAGTGCTGATTTCACCACCACCAGACACAATGCCCTTCATGCCAGCTGGCTTGGCTCATAATGACTCGCGATGGACGTTGCAGTGCACCTAAGGGGTGCAGTGCACCTGAGTGGCGCAGTGCACCCGAGCACAGCCCGGAGAACAGTAGTGGCCAGCTTCGAAAGTCCCTTGCCAGGCACAACTATTGCAGGTGCACCGTCAGTCGTTGCAGAGACAAGCTTTGACAGGTCGATACCATTTAAAGCAGGCACGAAGGTATTGAGGATATCTTGGCCAGTTGTCATCACCTTCATCGGGATGAGGCTGAGAAACTCTTCTACGAGACTACATCCAGGTCTTTCGTGATGTCACACACAAAGATGGTCAGCTGTGCATTGTCCTTGATATCGTCCAAAGCGATGAAGAATATATCGAGAGTTTTTAACTTCGGAAACATCGAAGACCGGACATCGGAGGCCAAGTGCTCCACATGTCGAGTCACAGTGCAGGCAGACAGTGTGATTGCTTTGAAAGTGTCTCTTTGCTAGAGATAATTGAAATCCACTGCAGTAAAATATACTTAATCCCTTATAAAGTCTGCGTAAGTGAAAGGATGCATTTTCACTGTAACCAACAAGGACACTACATAGAGGCACGAATGCAACGCGTAGCAGCCTCACAACCTTTAGAGGCCTGCTTCTTGAAGGAGAATTGTTGATCCAACCGTGTGACTGCCAGCAAGCAGCCCCACCCAGTCGTCTGCTCTTCCACGGTGTAGTCTCTGCAAGTGTGCACGTGCTTGGCATCAATATGCAGCTTGAGATTCGACCGGTTTAAAGTGCTGCTGGTGTAGTTTGACACAAAACACAGGGCTTTGTTGAAAAATAATTCGTCAGTCCATTCAGGGTTGAAGACGAGGTCAACCTTCCAGAGACTGGTAGCTGCAGGTGTTGCTTCTCTTTAGGCATTGTAATTAGGATGACAGTGCAGGAAACTCAATTCAGAAATATGACCATGAAATACAACTGCTTGGCATGCTGCTAGAGCAAAGCGCTCAAACGAGCGAACAACACATGTCTTGACCTGGTGAGAGGTGAAGGAAACCGAGACCAGACAGTGAACTTGTTTACTGCAGCAAAAATAAACACTAGGTACAGCTTCGTGGCGACAACATAAACTAAAAACTAATAAATAAATAAAGTAATGGAACCACAAACGAATATTCAGCAAAAACACAAAACCACAATTACTACACAATTAATCATTTAGCCAGTAAAGTCTGATGGATAAAGGACCTCCTCGTCCTTCACCTTTTCAGCTTCTCCTAGCTCTTCCTCCTTCACCCCAAGGCTCGCTCGGCTCACCAATTAAGCAAAAATAACTAAGATGCATTTATTATGCATAATAAAGCTATCTATTAAAAATTAAGCACTTTGTTGACTGCTAGAACAGAGTCTCAAAAGCCCAAGTGGTAAAATCCAGGAAACCAGATGCCGAATCGTTACCCATTAAAGGCAAATAACATCGAGGGTAATATTAACTATACTAATAGGAGTACGCCTACTTTACAGTGCCCAGAGAGAAGTGAGAGCAAATTCAGGCGCCTTACATCTTCTGTCCGAAAAGCAATAACCAGAATCAGTATAAAACAGGGTATTACACTTAGGATGAACATGGAAAAACAACAATCACGGATCATGCTTAAACATGCACATTAAACTAGATAAGACGATACTCAAGGCTGCTTGTTAGCAAAGAACCATGTTTAGACTGAATCATTACAACATTCGGCCAGCAAGTACCATGGCAAGTGTTCACACAGCATTGTGACTCAACAGAGTCGGCATTGCTTCGGGTGTATAACGACCTGGTTAGGAATGCAGAGGCAAATCAGTGAGTCTCTGCTTGTTTTACACGATTTTTCGGCAGCTTTTGATACAATCGATCACCAAGTCCTTATTGAGTGCCTCTCACGACGAGCACTGCATTGCATTGGTTCAGGTCCTATCTCAGTGGGAGACCCTAGAGTACTGATATGGATGAGCTTTGTTCATTCAGGAATCTCTGAAGTATAGGGTACCTCAGGGCTCTGTACTAAGTCCCGTTCTTTTCACGGTTTATATTCTCCCTCTTGCCGACATGATTGCCAGACAGACATACCACATCTAAATTGGTACATGCATTTGTGACATCCTGTCTCGACTTCTGTAATTCACTGGTTGCTGGTCTACCGGCCTGTGCACTCAGGCACTCACATCTGGTGCAAAACTCTGCAGCTACGCTTCTCTGTCGTGAGCGTCGCAGTTGCCACATCACACCACCTCTAGCCGACCTGCACTGGCTACCAGTCAAGCAACAGATCTACTTCAAGGTTTTGTCACTCAATTTTAGGTCTCTTCATTCTTTGGCTCCAGCCCAACTATCAGATCTACTCCCTGACTAGGCTAAGCATAGTCGCACCTGGTTTTCGGAATGTAGTCGTTTAATTATCAGATCTACTCGCCCACCTTGCTAAGCATCGTACAGCCTGCTTTTCGAAACCTTATTGTCTACCTACACCTCCTACAAACCTTAAATCCTTTGGTGACAGTGCCTTTAGTTCGTATTCCCCCATGACCGGAACTCACTCCCGACATGCGTAGCGCCATCTTCTGACTTGACCTCATTTGAAAAGAAGCTAAAGCGCATTTTTATTAACAGCATTTAGTGGATCCCTCACAATTCGTCTTTGATGTGCTTATGCATGCTGACCCTGTGCATGCTGCCACTATCGACACATGCATGCCGACCCTGCGCATATCACCCCTAACCATGTTATTCTTGTTGTTTATTGAGCATGCGACTGCTAACCATTCGACCAAGCTTCCTTTACAGCAATTGTAAAGTGCTTAGAAAGAGATTGAGTTCTCTCAGGGTGCTATAACGAAAGTATTATTATTATTATTAAATACAGCCCAACTGAATTGCTAACACTGCACGGTCAATTTTTCAGGCTCTGGTACGTAGCCATGATGGCACAGTAAGTATCTACTGTGTAGAGATCTACTGTGTACGTAAGGCCGTTACTTTCATGACCTGGGTCCCCAGGTCGTGGTTCGAATCCTGCAGTGGGCGATCCTTTATTGCTGCTGCAAGCGGTGATGATAGCCATACAGGCTCTTTTGCTGCTATACAAAAGAGGCTATTACAATCAGCTAGTATTTCTTTGACATCAGAAGCTGCAAAGTAGCAGTGATGTAGGCCACCATCAATCTAGCACTAACCACATTGTGGCGTTTCCTGTACGCTGCAAGGAAAGGGCTTTGAAAAAGACTTAGTTCAGTTCAGTTCTGTCTAGCTCATGGCCTAGCATCAAAAAGATAGCAAAACTGCTGTGGGAAGCACAACCATCTTCTTGCTTGAAAAAAGTAGTACATCACCAGCTAGAAGTGGCTGCGACTTGATGCTTTTTTGTGTTCAAGCAGGAAAATGTCATATCACCCTGTATGTGTAGAACTTATGCAAGCACTGCTCAATGTGTCATACCTATACATAAGTTTAAAGCTTGAACAATGCCAGGGTCAAGCAGCAAGCTGCAGAGGCAAACAATGTGCTTATTGATCCAGCTATGAGGTGAAGGATGCAT
This sequence comes from Cristatella mucedo, assembly GCA_009760855.2. Classification (NCBI taxonomy): domain Eukaryota; kingdom Metazoa; phylum Bryozoa; class Phylactolaemata; family Cristatellidae; genus Cristatella; species Cristatella mucedo. Next base: position 33,088 of record WPIO01000287.1, on the reverse strand, counting down.
AATGTGTCGTGGGCTACCGGCGCTGTCAAACGTAATTTCCAATCGCTTTTCGGGATTACCAGCATTTTCGGATTGTGCATCCATTATTCTACGATGTTTGTACACAAGCTGGCATAGGCTTTAACTAGGATCGCTTGGCATGATCTATAGTTGTACCCGTATGCTAGTCAATGGATGGTCAGTCCTGATCTTTTGCATATTTCTCAAGCTGGCATTGAGTATATTTGGCCTGTTCAATTGTCAGCAGTAAACCACAGACCACCAGGGCTAGAAAGAACAGCAAGCTAGGTCAGAAGAGCAAAGCGGTTCACAATATCAGCTAGTGGGACATTTCCGTGCATGCTACTGTATCCCCTGAATAAAACCAGTCGATGGCTCCCTTTTCAGCTATAATACTGAACATAAAGAAAAATTAAGTTATAGTGAATGAACACACACGTGCTTCCTTACCCTTTGCATTGGTGCTAAATGAGCTAACTCTGTGTAGCATGCATCACGGATGCCTGGTCTCGACCTATACATTTCGAGAGCCTAGAAACTCAGCTGACCCAAACTTTCTTGGTGCATTTAATACAAGACTAGTCTCCTTACATACAGCGCATTTGCTATGCCCCAAAGCCACTAGTGGTATCGAACACACACACACACACACACACACACACACACACACACACACACACACACACACACACACACACACACACGCACACACACGCACACACACGCACACACATGCACACACATGCACACACATGCGCGCATACACGTACACGTAAGTTTTCTAAAACTAAACGATGATAAAACTTAACTTACTAGTTATGGGCATACCCAGTGTGATTCAGAAAATGGAAAGGCTGACGCTCAAAATTGGCTCTGCCATCCTATCTCCTGTTGAATCAGCTCGAAATCTAGGTGTCATATTTTAAAGTGACCTCTCGCTAGACGACCACATCAGCTCCACAATCAAATCTCCTACTTTCAGCTGCATAACATTGCTAAAATTCGGGTTGTTTAGATAAGGATACCACGTCTAAGTTGGTCCATGCATTCGTGACATCCCGTCTTGACTTCTGTAACTCTCTCCTTACTGGCCTACCAGCATGAGCGATCAGGCGCATACAGCTGGAGCAAAACTCTGCAGCTAGGCTTGTCTGTCGTGAGCGTTGCAGTTGCCACATCATACCACTTCTCGTCGACCTGCACTGGCTACCAGTCAAGCAACGGATCGACTTCAAGGTTTTGTTGCTCTCTTTTAGGTCACTTCATTCTTTGGCTCTAGCCTTTCTCTCAGATCTACTCCCCTACCAGGCCAAGCATCGTACCACCCACTTTTCGGAATCCAACAGTCTACAAATACCTCGTACACACCTCAAATCCTTTGGAGACCGTGCATTTAGCTCGTATGCTCCCAAAGCCCGGAACTCACTCCCGACTTTCATTAAAACATCCCCTGACTTGACTACATTTAAAAAGTACTTAAAACACCTATTTGGGACAGCATTTAGTGGGTCCCTGTGATTCGTCCTTCATGTGCTTATGAGTGCTGTCACTGTGCGCGCTGCCACTAACCACATTTGCGTGCTGACCCTGTGCATGTCACCCTTAACCATGTCATTAATGTTGTTTATCAAGCATGATATTACTCACCATTCAATTGTGTTTCCCTTTGCAGCAAATGTAAAGCGCCTAGAAAGAGATTGAGTTCTCCGAGTACACTTTATGAAGTGCATTATTATTATTTTTATTATTACTATTACGCACACACGTGCACGCACACTCACACACACACACACACACACACACACACACACACACACACACACACACACACACACACACACACACACACACACACGAAGGCAGCACCAATCAAAAGACAACATACCATTTTTGGGTTGTGAGTTAGTGGTGTAATACTGGCTTGAAATTTTTTGAATGTGAATGGAATGGGTAAAGGTTAAGGCACAGTATTTTCAATGTCTTCATATTTCAAAATATAACATGACTCACTTGACCACCATACTAGCTCCGAGATCTACCCACTTTCAGCTCCATATGCTTAAGTCATTTAGGCTTGCTAAAAAGAGGACACCACAACCAAGCAGATCAGTGTGCTTGTGACCATCCACATGGAATTCTGTAACTCACTAGTTCCGGCTTTTCCTGTACGCTCAAACAAGACTAGGGTTGGTGCTCTGCAGCTAGGGTTGTCTGTCGTGTACGTTGAAACTACCACATTATGTCACTACTCACCGACCAGCTCCATCTTTCAATCAAGCAGCATACCAATCTTCAAGGGTCTGTTACACACTTTAACACACCATAATTTTAGTGACACTTTACAACGTACCACCTCAACCGACACAAGTCGTTTAGCTGTGGCTCTAAACAACCTCAAGCCTTTTGTAGATCATGCCTTTAGTTCCTATGCTCCCAGAGTCTGGGACTTGCATCTATCTGACACTATGGCATCCCTTGACACGACATTTAAAATGAAGCCGAAAACCAATTGGATCCCCACAGGATTTACTGGGTCTAAGAGAATTTTCCTTTAAATGCTTACGTGTGCGGACACTTTTAGTAACCAATCTTAAACAATCGACTATACTTTCGGCATACTACTTATATACTTTTCGGCATATACTTTTCGGCTATACTTTCGGCACATGTTAAGAGCCCGGAAAGGGATTTAGTTCTCTTCCACCACCTTACAAATGTCTCATCATTATTACGACGACTCCTGAAAGTGGAGACATGCAACAGTGGGTGCAGAGGCAGAATGGTGAATGACAACTTAAGCCCTTTATTAAAGGCACAGTAACTCATTCGTCCTTCATGTGCTTATGCGCGCTGACGCTGTGCATGCTGCCACTAACCACATTTGCATGCTGACCCTGTGCATGTCGTCATCCCTAACCATGTTATTCATGTTTTTTTAACAAGCATGATATTACTCACCATTCAATTGCATTTCCCTTTGCAGCAAATGTAAAGCGCCTAGAGAGAGATTGAGTTCTCTGAGGGCGCTTTATCAAGTGCATTATTATTATTATTATTAACCACTGGTTAAGGTCATGGATGTCCCAACAAACAAGATCTATTTATAACTTACAACCATACCTTCTTCTTTGAAACAAGGGGATCACAGTATTTCGAGGTGCACCCTCACACAGTAACAAGATGTGTGTGCTAACGCACAAACACCAGCAAATGCAGCTGCAAGGTATGCTGTTATTAAAAGGGCTCTCATTGGTGTCTCAGCATAGGTGAAAGCCATCAAGGCTCTTCTGCCACAATATCAATTGTTGCCTGTTGGATCAGCTCGCCTTTAACCTATGGCAAGCACGGTCACGGACTGTAAGGAATGTTACAAGAATCATAACTATTTCAGCTTTACTCAAGAAGTGACAGATGAGAATGTTCTGGGGCGTTGCAACATCCGGAAATCCGCATTTGCGAAGTAGTGCACGAGCTTGACGCAAAAGCCATCGGCATGAAAGTGGTACACCTGAAATGCTGGAGCGGTACGGCGAACAATGGCGTAAAGACCGAAAACGACCTCTAAGCAGGAAGTGATTCGTTCAGGACGAAGTCCAGCTGCACCCTGGCTACTACAGCGATAACGGCGCGATATGCCGGAACTGAAGTGTAAGAGGAAAACGAGCGATCGATAAATTGGCTCGTGAAGCAGCTCGGCTACTCATAGCTAAACCTAATGTCAGCTAGACAGCGCCACAAAAAAGAAAACGCAAAGCGCTAGTTGGAATTGGTAGCAGCCGCGCGGCCGTTATCAGGCAGTAAGCCTCACTTACGTTCGCTGCAAGTTGGAGGGACGAGGGCTACGACGATAATAATGAAGATCAATTCCGATGGCATGGTTTCTGCTGGAATCAATAAATCCAAAACTGGTAAATTAGAAGTCTGGATGAACGGCCAATACCGGGTAGTCCGGCGCTTAGCGACTGACTATTGACACACTACTACCGCACTACTTTCAACCGGATCGGAAGCTTCCGGTCTGAGGACCAATCAGGAACCGACCTACAAAAACTGGATGTCATGGAGGCGACATTGTGCCTGGGACTTCCCCGTTTTGGAATTCAATAATTGTATTCAAGAACGCTGCTTATTAAGGATTTTGGCTAAATTATGTAAACAGCAGACTTCTGCACAGATTTTGGACCGATTTCCAACAGATATAGGCAACTGCGTCATCCAATGGGCGCGGCCACGCCACGCTGTTATACCGACCCAGACGAACCGCCCGTACCGCCTCTCCGCCCTACCAACGGGCGTGCTGCGTACCGACTCGCTGGGCATTGCAGTCGGGCGCTCTCAGCTAACTAAGCTCAGTTTAATTGCAACGATTCAGCTGCGCTAGTCTTGCAAAGAACTACTTTCTGTCAGTGCGTCGGCCTCTACGCCAACCATCCCCTCGCTCTCAACTGCGCGGTTTCTCTCTTTTCTCTCCTGACACCCAAGGGCAGCCAATGCGACGGCTTCGACATCTGTATGTAAACTCGCTCGCTTTTTTGCCTACGCGTGGTACAATTCAGCCGTCGTTGTCATCGCCACAACTCGCTTATGGGCTGCGTTCTTCGAAGCTTCGCTATCGCGCTCGCGGGCACTGTACTGTGGGCGTGTCATCGCCGTCACGTGGTTCCACCACAGCCGAGGTTCCGTCCGCCAACCGGGAACGCTCCTTGCCGGCAAGTAACGCGTTCTTTGCCGCTCAGTTCACTTTCTGCTAGTGCGTCGGCCTGCACGCACGCTATCCACTCTCTTCTCTCTCTCAACACCACGTGCTCCGGAGCAGCACGCACAACGGCTGCTAGATCACATAATACAGCCGTCGTCGACAACGCCACGACTCGTTTGTGAGGGCTTAGGTCTTCGTCGCACCATCTCGCGCCCACGAGCCCCTGCAGTACAACCATACATCACCACATTTATTTTTGGGGAGGGGGAGAAAAGTCTACAGATCTCATCAAGGAGAATCTGCTTTTACTTTTTGGCTCCTAGTTAGTCCAGCCGATCAATCGAAACCCCCAGTGCTCATGGCATACCCTCCTGTACATCCTACAGCCTAAATTAAAATGGCTGACGTACGTTGGCTGGAGTTGTTGATATGTTCAGAGTAAGTAGTTGAAAACAAAGAAGACGCCGTGCCTTCGTTTATTTATCTCCAATAAACCCGTAATGACGCACATTACTTAGCACTACACACCCTTTGATCCGTAACGGCCCACATGGCTTAGTATTGCTGAAAATGCATTTCTTCCTTTTATTTATATTCTTCTCATACTAATCTACAATAATGACTGCAACGGCGAGCTCAACTTCTGCAAGTGTTGGTTTGGCGTCTCCGGGAAACCGTCTTTCATAGCAGCCTCCCGGATTAGAGCACGGGCTGTGGGCCGGGCTATATAGGCCATCGAATCTGTGCCAAGCTGGTTTGGTCCAGCTGTTAAGGTGCTCACCCCTACCAAGGCGTAGCTGAGGTGGTCAACTCGAGCCCCGAGACATTTGTGAAGTGCCTGGATAGAGATTAAATTCTCTTAGGGCGCAATACAAATGAATGATATTATATAATTATATTATCAACTCACTTGCTGAATGTATTGATGAAATCTGATGTGGATGGCAGCAAAAATTCTAAAACTTAACGATGATAAAACTAAATTAATAGTTATTTTTCGACCCAGTGCGATTCACAAATTGGAAAGGCCGACGCTTAAAATTGGCTCTGCCAGCATATCTCCAGTTGAATCAACTCGAAATCTAGGTGTCATATTCCAAAGCGACCTCTCGTTAGACGACCATATCAGCTCCACAGTCAAATCTGCCTATTTTCAGCTTCTTAACATTGCTAAAATTCAGGGTTGTTTAGATAAGGATACCACGTCCAAGTTGGTCTATGCATTTGTAACGCCGAAGGCTCGGCGGGGTAAGCTTGACATGCCGCTTACCCAGCGGCGTAGCCTATCGCCTAATGCCGTTCGGTGCGCGCCTACGCGCAATAAGCTGGCCGCCACGAAACGAGCGTTTCTGGCTCTGACCTGCTTACCGTTACTAAAGGGGGTCGCGAGTCCAAGGCGTGAATTGGAAGCAAGACACACAGATTGGGGATTTTACTGAACTTTATTCGCAAGCGCACAAAGTCGCTGCGCGTCTAGTTCAGCTTTATCTCCACACTCCTCGCACACTCTCAACTGCACTAACACTCTTGCGGAGGGAATACTCCTCCACACTAAGCGTGACCCGGACCCTAAACCCAGCCGGTGAACTAGAAATCCGTTCCCACCTGTGCCGAGGGAATACCCCAAACACGCCAACTTGCACACTCTTGCGGAGGGAATACTCCTCAACACTGAAGCGCGAGCCCGAGCCCAAACCCTACCCGGAGAACTAGGGCTCCACAGACGCCAACTACGCCTAGCTCGCACCGGCAAATCCCTATGCCGAGACCACGTGCTAGCGCCAACACACAAAACACGAAAGAACACAAAATGCCAGCTCGGGCGCGATACGACAGTGTTCGGTGGAGTTCCACCGAATCCTCCTAGCGCTGTCTCGTCCTGTTCCATCCATCGTCGGCGGACAGCCCGCCCTCCTCCCTCGCTTTCAGAGAAACGAGTGCCCGACGGCGTCGAGGCGCAGAGCCGGACCAAAGACAAAAGACACGAGGCAAAAGACCCAGAGCGAGCGTCGCTCGACTCTTAAATACTTGGCTGAGACAATGGGGCAAGAGCTTAGTGGTATTGGGCCCAACACCATGGTCCATTACGGTGAGGAATTAATACCGGCACTAGGCCACTGGAATGTCCCCTCTGTCCAGCTTGAATGGCGAATGGGTTCCAGACGATTCTTTTTGGACAGAGTGATGGCGAAGGTTGACAGGCCAGCCATCATCGATCAGCCGCTCCCGCGGGTATCGGACCAATTCCAAAGGCCGACTCGCCACCGCTGGTCAGAGAGCTTCCTGGCTTGCTCTTAAGCGCTTCCTCTCTAACCGCACTGACGCTCCTCTCTGGCTCACTGCTCCAAGACAAAGGAGTTCTAGCCCGCCTCCGAACAGCTTTTGTTCGTGCTAAAATTCAGCCAAGGCCAGCAGGGCGCTACACATTCGTGACATCCTGTCACGACTTCCTCAACTCACTGCTTACTGGCCTACCGGCATGTGCGATCAGGCGATTGCAGCTGGTGCAAAACTCCACAGCTAGGCTTGTCTGTCGTAAACGTCGCAGTTGCCCCATCACACCACTTCTCAACGACCTGCACGGGCTACCAGTCAAGCAACGGATTGACTTCAAAGTATTGTCGCTCACTTTTAGCTCCCTTCATTCTTTGGCTCCAGCCTATCTCTCAGATATACTCCCCCATCAGGCCAAGCATCGTACCGCCCGCTTTTCGGAATCCAACAGTCTACAAATACCTCATACAAACCTCAAATCGTATGGAAACCGTGCATTTAGTTCGTATGCTCCCAAAGCCTGGAACTCCATCCCGACCAGCGTCAGATCATCCCCTAACCTGACCACATTAAAAAAGAACTTAAAAACACCAATTTAGAACAGCATTTAGTGGGTCCCTGTGATTCGTCCTTGATGTGCTTATGCGTGCTGACACTGTGCATGCTGCTACTAACCACATTTGCATGCTGACCCTGTGCATGTCACCCCTAACCATGTCATTCATTTTGCTTGTTTTTCAAGCATGATATTACTCACCATTCAATTGCATTTCCCTTTGCAGCAAATTTAAAGCGCCTAGAGAGAGAGAGAGAGAGATTGAGTTCTCAGAGGGCGCTTTATCAAGTGTATAATTATTATTGTAATTATCACGTAAACATACTAATCTGTTGGCTACCGAATGCGTACCGAAAGCCGCTTAGGCAGTGAGTGCGCTATACAAAACTCTCCTGCGTAACACCCACACGGTCTTTATGACTTTGTGGAGCTACAGACTGAGATACATAGGAGGAAAGTAGGAGTCGGTCAGGAAAAACGTTGGCCATGTAAACGCTGCTTTACAGATTTTCTGTGATAACAGCTGACAGTCTCTGGCCTGCATTGCTGCGAGTGGGACGCCGTCATCTTTTCTCATCAAGTCCTAGTGTACCCAGGTTTGGTTCGGTTGGCTAAGACCGGACGGCTGTATTGCGGATAAGGGTCACCGGCTAAGCCGGGGTCAGGCCTATGGCATTGCCCGATGTGCGGTGACGAGCGGTCACCGCGGCTCGTGGGTAGAAGTTGGCCGAGTAAGCCGTGGTGGAGGCTCGCGGTCTCGCCGAGTTACGCACCCGTATGGTTGCAGGCGTGCTCCGGCGATGCGGCCACGCACGCAAGATAACGAATGCCCGAGTTGAGCTGGAGATTTTTGTGACTTTTGTGACGCACATTGTTGTGACTTGTATATTCCGGGTTTCCCGTGTAGCGTGTTAGTGACCCCCCCCGTGTGTTGGCGTCTTTTTGCGGAAGCTCTCGACTGTGGTGGACTTCGATTCCGACTAGCCAAGCAGTTACTCAGCCAGCCGGATCTTTTACGGTGCACGCTCGTACTGTTGGATTCGGAGTCGGTACAACGGCGGGACTGCTGAAGCTGACTGACGAACCAACACGTTTGTTCCCGCTTGCTGCGTCGTCTTGCGCCCCCATACTGTACTGTGTATAGGAACTGTAGTTCGTATTATGTATGCATTGTATGCAGGCTCCTCCTGTAAGCCCCCAGTGAGCTGTTAGAAGCATCAACCAGAGGGGCCAGTGCACAGCTGCGGTCCGCCTGTGATGTGGCATGGCCACAGGCCGGTAACCCGCTGATGTACAGGTGGTAGATTCACCAACAGGCGCGGCCAGAGCACAGTTGTGGTCCTCCTCGATTAATCATCGGGGTCGACCAGGGTACACCAACAGTGGGGGGAGTCGAGGAGAGGGGAATCGAGTGGGAGAAGGGGCCGATGGTAGCCGTGTGCCCTTCTGCTCCGTGCATCGTAATAAACTATTGGTGTATGGCATCGACTGGCTCTCTGCTGTGCGAATCAAACCCTCCCTGTAGACTTGTTTAGTTCCCCTGTTGTTGTTGGCGCATGCGTTAATATAAAGAGGGTTAACATGACGGCAGCTCGTCTTACCCTAGCTCTACGGCAGGGCGAGGGACGGCGTGGCCGGAGCATGGCAGGGTTTGGCTGGAAATAGCCTGTGACCCCTGGCACTCGGCAACGCTAGTGAACCGTAGCTTGTGATTAGGATAGCTGGAGCTGACAATGTAGCTGAGCTTCGGTTCGCCCATATAACGAGGCCGACGGAGAGAATATTATATGCTACCCGAAACGCTAGCATGTGGTTACTCTGGGCCATTCCGTAAGGCCGAATATTAATAATATTAATTATAATGCACTTGATAAAGCGCCCTAAGAGAACTCAATCTCTTTCTAGGCGCTTTACATTTGCTGCAAAGTGTAATGCAATTGAATGGTAAGTAAAATCATGCTTGAAAAACAAACAAAATGAATAAAATGGTTACGGGTGACATGCACAGGGTCAGCATGCAAATGTGGTTGGTGGCAGAGTGCACAGGGTCAGCACGCATAAGTAAATCAAGGACGAATCACAGGGACCCACTAAATGCTGTCCTAAATAGGTGTGTTTTTAAGTTCCTTTTAAATGTGGTCAGGTCAGGGGATGTTCTGACGCAGGTCGGAAGGGAGTTCCAGGCTTTGGGAGCATACGAACTAAAGGCACGGTCTGCAAAGGATTTAAGGTTTGTACGAGGTATTTCTAGACTGTTGGATTCCGAAAAGCGGGTGGAACGATGCTTGGCCTGATGGGGTAGTATATCTGAGAGATAGGCTGGAGCCATAGAATGAAGGGACCTAAGAGTGAGCGACAATAACTTGAAGTCAATCCGTTGCTTGACTGGTAGCCAGTGCAGGTCGGCGAGAAGTGGATAAATGTGGCAACGGCGACTCTCACGACAGACAAGCATAGCTGCCGAGTTTTGCACCAGCTGCAATCGCCTGATCGCACATGCCGGTTGGCCAGTAAGCAGTGAGTTGCAGAAGTCGAGACTGGATGTCACGAATGTATGGACCAACTTGGACGTGGTATCCTTATCTAAACAAGCCCGAATTTTATCAATGTTATGAAGCTGAAAATAGGCGGATTTGACCATGGAGCTGATATGGTCGTCTAACGAGAGGTCGCTTTGGAATATGACACCTAGATTTCGAGCTGATTCAACTGGAAATATGCTGGCAGAGCCAATTTTGAGAGACAGCCTTTCCAATCTCCGAATCACACTGAGTTTGCCAATAACTAGTAAGTTAGTTTTATCATCGTTTAGTTTTAGAAAATGTCTTCCATCCATGTGCGGATGTCATCAACGCATGCAGCAAGTGAGTTGAGAGAATTTGAGGTGCTCGAAGCCTAGGAGGGATCAAAGCAAAGGTACAACTGAGTGTCATCCGCATAGAAGTGAAAGCATAGATTGTGCTTGGCAATCACATCAGCAAGAGGCAGAGTATAAGCCGTGAAAAGAACCGGACCTAGCACTGAGCCCTGAGGTACTCCATATTTCAGAGGTACTTCAGATGATCTTTGTCCATTCACGTCAATACTCTGGATTCTCCCACTGAGATAGGACCTGAACCACTGCTGAGCAGTGCCAGTGATGCCCAGGCGAGATGAGAGGCGCTCCACAAGAACTTTAGGATCGATGGTATCAAAAGCTGCCAAAAGATCAAGCAAAACAAGCAGAGACACTCTACCCATGTCTGCATTCCTAAGTCGGTCGTTGTATACCCTAAGCAATGCTGACTCTGTGGAGTGATTAGCTCTAAAGCCAGACTGGAACTTACTAGTAAGGTGTGAGGTTTCGATACATGAGTTCAGCCGAACGCTTGCGGATATGTCGCGCGCTTTAGCTGATGCACGAACGCCTGCCGCAATTTACTGGGCGTTTGCGAGCGACAGTGCTTGACAAGTGGGTCGTCCCGACTAACGAGCATCCCAGGCGCGGCCCTTGAGATCGTTAGTGTGTGGGAGGTGAGTTCGTCGACATTCACTCGATCGAGTCATAAATCACCTTCATGGGATTTTACCGAACTTTATTTGTGGGGGCACAATGTCACTGCACGTCTAGTTTGATGCTACCGCCACTCTTAGCGGTCACATTGAGACAAACACTCTTACGGGAAAACAGCTCCCCCTACATAGGGCACGTGGTCGACAAACGACAGATCACGTGAGTAGTGATGTCAGGTCACCCTCTCTGCGGCTTTCGCATAAGTTGCTGCTACTTGGCATTTACACGGCAGAATTCCCTCTGGATTAACGTCGACTTTCCTCCTAGTTAGGACGTTTCCACGACAGATTTAGTCCCGCCTGTGCTTTCATGGCCTATTGCGGGTTTATGGTTTTTCGGTTTATGGGTTATATGATATGGAATCATGGTTTAATGAGTGTTGTTTGGTTTGCACACCCCACAGAACGCCAGCCGATGATCAGCACCAACAGTTTTTTCTGCGACGCATGGAGCAGAGGGAAGCACCACTCCCTTAGCCCATCTCTCCTATTCGAGTCGGACGCCTCGACCACAGCTGCGAACTGGCACAGCCAGGTGATGAATCCAAAGTGTTTTCACCCACCAGTGGGTTAGCAGTACGAACAATACCTGCCTGTGTCCAAGCCTTATCAGAAGCGGACCACAGCTGTGCACCGGCCCTGCCAGATGATACATCCAACCTCTGCACTGACCTGTTCCGATGATACTCTCAATAGCTGTTCGCCAGTGAGTTAGCAGAGGAACAGTACAGGCCTGTTCGCGAGCTACGTCGCTAGCATAATATCAAACTAAACTCCATGTGACATTAGGATCACAAGTGCCCAGCAGCAACACAAGTAACTCATGCATGAGGCGGCGTTGAGCTAGCATAGCGACTACAAATGCAACACTAGGTATCAAGCGCCGTATCGGCAGAACAGCCAACATCAACAGCTGACGCAGTCTCTTAAATTCCGCCAATTAAATGTCCGCTGGCTAAACGCCAAAGGGTCACTTATCCGCGGTCAGGTGGTCCAGGAGAAGCTCGATGCTTTTTTGCTTGCCGAAACTTTGTTGACTCCTTGCACCAGTAGCTGTATATCTGAGACCACTCCACCCGGGTTCTCATTACATCAGTCCGTGCGTTCTGATAACAAGATTCTAACACAAGATTGATGGCGGGTTGCAATTATGGTTCGCTAGTCGTTTGGCTATAAGATGTGCAGTTTTTCGCATGTCTCACTGTTTGAATCAGTTGCAATCAGGTCTTCATCAAAGACAATGCCCCTCACTATTGTGATATACTACCCTCCTTCTGGCTGTCTAAACTTCTTATAGAGGTTTTTTCAGAGTTCCTCGATACAATATTTGTGTGTGACTGGCCATTACTAATTGCCGGAGACTTCAATATTCACGTTGACAACCTTAGCAACAACCAATTCTGCTCATTTCTTGACTGTATGGAGAATTTTGGTTTGGTCCAACACATTATTCATACCATCCACGTCGATGGCCATATTCTGGATCTCGTGACCACTAAGGATGTCCTCCCCACTGACCTTGTGGTGTGCCGACTGACCCTTTCAGATCATTGTTCGGTTTGGTTACCTGTTTTTCAAGTTGGTCCATGCATTTTTGACATCCCATTTTGACTTCTGTAACTCACTGCTTGCTGGCCTACTGGCATGTGCAATCGGAGGATTAAAGCTGGAGCAAAACTCCGTAGCTAGGCTTGTCTTACGTGAGCATCGCAGCTGCCACGTTACACTACTTCTTGCCGACCTATATTGGCTGCCAGTCAAGCATCAGATCGAGTTCAAGGATTTGTCGCTCACTTCTAGGCCACTTCATTCTTTGGCTCCAGCATATCTCTCAGATCTACTCCCCCACAAGGTCAAGCATCGTACCACCCGCTTTTCGGAATCAAACAGTTTACCGATACCTCGTACAAACCTCAAATCCTCAGGAGACCGTGCACTTAGTTCCTACGCTCCCAAAGCCTGGAACTCACTCCCGACATGCGTGACAACACCCCCTGACTTGACCGGATTTAAAAATAACTTGAAAACACAAACTATTTAGGACGGTATTCAGTGGGTCCCTGTGATTCGTCCTTCATGTGCTTATGCCTGCTGAAACTGTTCATGCGGCCAATAACATAACCACAATCATAACCACGATTTGGATGCTCACCCTGTGCATGTCACACTAAACCATGCTATTCATGTTGTTTATCAAGCATGATATTACTCACCATTCAATCGTGTTTACCTTTGAAGCAAATGTAAAACGCCTAGAGAGAGATTGAGTTCTTTGAGGGCGCTTAATCAAGTGCATTATTATTATTATTATTATTATTATTACTGTTCCTGCTCTCTTGTATGTACCTGGTAATGTCGACATTCTCAAGCGACGTAACTAACGATGCATTGACGTAGACAAAATTTAGATTTTTGTTTGTGTTGCTGGTCTGCTTGATCTGCATTCAGACTCAACCGGTAGCCTCGATACCCTCACTGATGCAGTCAACTTGACACTCAGGAGTGCTCTTGACAAGCATACTACCGTTCATTCAATCCGTTTACAGAGTCGTGGAGATTTCTTTCAATTAAAAAAACTCCTAAATATGCGCCGGGTTAAGGCCAGGCTTGAATGTCGTTTCAAGAAATCGGGTGCTGGTGCAGATCTAGTCAATTTCAAAATTTCCTTTGAGTTTACACCAGGATTCTTTCAAAAGTTAGGGCATTTTTCACTCGAAAACTGAAGTCCAGTCAGTCAGACAATAAACAGATTTATAAGACAGATAACCATTTACTGGCCAACGCTGAGAGGTGTGACTCCCAGATATGAACGGCTCAGCCAAAACGTTTTCAGCATTCTTTACTAAAAAAGTTATTACATTCGTGCCTCCACGAAGCCCCTTCCGACTAAAACTATTGTGGAATCACAACGTGCGACCTTCCTTAAAAGATAAAAATATAAAAATTAAAAATTAAAAGATTTTCCGAGGTTTCTGCGTGCGATGTGGCTACCTTAATACGGTCTAGCAAAAAAGAGCTCGTCTCCTGAAGGCCCTATTCCATCATCTCTGTTATCTGCACTGTCAGAACAACTTAGAATTGCCATAACCGAATTTGAAATGCTTATTTGGGAGAAGGGGTCATCCCCTAGTCCTTCAAATCAGCAATCGTTAGAACCATACTTGAAAATCCTGGATTCGATACAGAGGTCCTCGAAAACTGTTGTTCAGCTTTCCTTCATCCCTTCCTGTCAAAGATTCTTGAAATTGTTGCTAAGCAGCTGGTAGAACATATTGAAAAGAATGAAATGTCAGAAACATGTCAACCAGGGTTCAAGAGGCAGCACTCCACTGGAAGTGCTCTCCTCCATGTTCACAATGACATTCTACGTGGCAACGGTGACGGGAATGTCACTGCCCTAGCTCTGCCAGATCTGTCAGCTGCCTTCGACAACATCAACCAAGATGTTCTACTTGAACGATTAAGAACAACGATCAATCTGGAAGATGAATCACCGGCGTTGTTTAAATCGTACTCGTTTGATCATGCTAAATCCGTGTCGTGTGGGGGTCAGGTCTCACGCAAGAGATGGGTCACCTGTGGAGTCCCTCAAGGGTCTGTACTCGGTCCCTTGCTGTTCTCCATTTATACTCAACCTCTGGGAAAAGTGATTAAGGTCCATGGAATAGGATATCACTATTATGCTGAACGCTAATCAGCTATATATTTCGTTCAAATCGTCGGAATTAGCTGCAGCAACTGATAAACTGAATGCTTGAATTGCCGAGATTCGATCCTGGATGTCAGACAACTTCTTGAAACTAAATGACGATAAAACCGAACTGCTGCTCATAGGACACCCTAAGCATGTTGCTGGATTAAAAGGCTTTGCTTTTCTAATAGGTGATGCTGTCGTGATACCATCAACACGTGCTCGTTTCAAGAATGCAGACATGGGTAGAGTGCCTCTGCTTGTTTTGCTCGATCTTTCGTCAGCTTTTGACACCATCGATCACAAAGTTCTTCTAGGGCGCCTCTCATCTCGCCTGGGCATCACTGGCACTGATCTGCAGTGGTTCAGGTCCCATCTCAGTGGGAGACACCAGAGTATGGACGTGAATGGACAAAGATCATCTGAAGTACCTCTGAAATATGGTGTACCTCAGGGCTCCGTGCTAGGTCCGGTTCTTTTCACGGTTTATACTCTCCCCTTTGCTGATGTGATTGCCAAGCACAATCTAGGTTTTCACTTCTATGTGGATGACACTCAGTTGTACCTTTGCTTTGATCCCCCCCAGCCTTCGAGTACCTCAAATTCTCTAAACTCACTTGCTGCATGCATTGATGACATCCGCACATGGATGGCAGCAAATTTTCTAAAACTAAACAATGACAAAACTAACTTACTAGTTATGGGCAAACCCAGTGAAAGTTTTGCATCAGGGCTGCCACCGAGAGAAGTACATTGTACCGTGAATCTGTCACTGTCATAGCTATGATTTGTTTTCATTTTTTGTGCTAGTTTTTTGAATATTTATACTATCTGGTGAATGCTAAATATAATCTTGACACAGCTCGGCATACGGAAATGCCAATACATAAAATACCGATAGCAATAGCGGTGAAATTTGATTACAATAGCAAACTGCCAACAGAGCACCAGTGACAAACTGAGATCTTACTAAGCTCAATCTCACAACACGTTTTTTTTATTGAACTACTGCATATTACAACTTTAGTGAATGCTATTCTAGCTAATCAGTCCATATGCTCCCTCCTTTCATGGTATGCAAACTGAGTACGAAGAGATTCGTCTGGTCTCTAAGAGCGCTAAATAAATACGTCACAACAACTACAATTATTAAAATGCACAGCACAGCCAACTGCTATGAATACCATGCCAGCACAAGGGATATGAAAGCACTCTAGCAGGGAGTCGACTAATGCAAACTACAGCAAGGAAAGCAGCACAAAATACATTCTTATAAATAACGCTTAGCAAAGAAGAATAGCAGCAAACAAAACATGCAATATCAACAAGGACTAGAACTTGTGCTTACCACACAGCATTAATTTCGGAGAACTTGTACTTCTCGTTATGTTCAAAGAGGAACCGACGTAGTACGAAAAGCTAGCTGTCATGTTATTAAGTGCAAGCAGAAACGAAGTCAGATCTCCTCTTGAACGAAGCGTCAATGCTTTATAAAATGGATTGCTGGAATTTATGCTGGCACTCTGGTTGCAGACGGTCGGCTGGACTTCAAATATGGGAATGCCACGTCCCACAGCAGTGGCTGTCGCTGGACAAACGAGGCTATCCTGACAGCACACCACGTAAGGTATCCCAAGATTATTCGAAGGCGACGGAGGTAGGCCCAAAGATAAAGAAAAAAAGTAAATACTGATCGAAGAAGTCACCATGAAAGTCACGTTGAAAAACGATCCGTTGAAGATGCAGTTTGGGAAGGACACATCGAGGTTAACTTCTACAAAATTCGATTGCATAAATGCATGTAGACGAACAAGTAGACAAACGAATGCAATTAAGCGAATACGATAGTGCTACGATAAGCGCTATGCATTGACAAACAATAGCGTATTCACACTTGGAAGTTTTGGTTCACTGCACACACTAGATACAGGCCACTATGTCGGCATGTCTTAGTCGATGGGTCTAAACCAAGCTCGAGCTAAGTTGCCCTGTACCCTTAAGGACCCAGGTAGTGGATCCCAGCCTTGCAGCAGACTATTTTGGGTCTGAACCAAGCTCGAGCTAAGCTGCCCTGTACCCTTAACGACCCAGGTAGTGGATCACAGCCTTGCAGCAGACTATTCTCTTGACCACTAAAAAGCTCTTCCAACGCAAGGATACATGAATAAGCCTGTCCAGAAGCCAATTAGCACCAGGTGCATTGCCGAAGCTGCCGAATCGAGCTTGACTGACATCAAAACTGAAACTGAACACTATATCTTTTTTTAATGCAACATGACAAGTTTACACTCGTTGGTTCGAAGTAGGAATGGGGTGGGAGATTCATAATGCCAAAGCCGAGAAAGCTACAATCAACAGCCACAAAAGTCTACAAACACTTACAAATGGTCAATGTAGTGGCCTTTAAAAAAATGCAATGCTTTGGGCAGATTTATTAAAGCTGGAGTAGTGCACTACTGCCTGTTCAATTGCAACCAGGGAGCTGACATCAAGATCGGTAATCTCATCAGAACAAGAAACTCTACAGGGGTTGGAACTGGTGTTACAGTCATGGAAGAGGGAGCAGCGAATAAGAGCTTGGAGCTCTGACGCCGTGGAACGGCATGATCCATGTGCCACTGCATGATCCCGAGCTGCTTGAGCCCAGCCCAGTAAGGACAGCATGTCTATAAAAAAATTCAGTCTACCGTGCTCTAGCTTCTCAAGAGGCCATCAGGTAATGTTTGATCGAGTAGGTGCACAGCTCGCCTAGGATAGCACAGGGGTTGAAAAACTTAATGGACTACTACCCTTATTTCAGGAGGTCAAGAAGATACTTTAGGTCGGCATAAATAAAGTGTCCAAGGCAAATTTTTTTTTACATGCAATGCCAAACATTGCGATCAACAGCTTGGCACGAGTCGAAAACATTGGAAACTGAGCATGTGGCAGCTGTTACAGGAAATGAGAGTAATGCAAGATGTAAACTTGGATGGGAGAACTTCTGAAGCCTGCAGCTAAATCAACTCAAATTGCACATCAGAGGGATGCTCTTGAACTGTTTTGAATGATCATGCACATGCAGATCTCATTCAATCTACAGTGTGTGCCCACATCCTCCTCTAAAATAACCTGTAAATCGCAGGACCTGAAGACCCATGACATCGATGCTATCCGGGCGAGAATATCTGCTTCACCTCTGCTGCTCAGTCCTCCCTCCGATCTGTCATCATTGGTAGATAGCTACAACACGACACTAGCTGACACGCAAGACGAGTTTGCACCTATGACAAAGCGCACTGTGCGCACCCACCCAGACGGCCTTTGGTTTACCACAGACATTAAACTAGCCAGGTCTACAAAATGAAAGCTTGAAAAATCATACAAACGATCCGGAGTAACTGTCCATCGACAGGCATATGAAGACTACAGTAGGTCGTACCAATCGATCATAGGAAAGGCCAAATCTAGCTTCTATAGAAACATTGTTGAATCACAGATGCACAATCCAAAAATGCTCATGTCGACAATAAACGATCTCTTTAACCGTTCCCAGATTAGCTCCTTACCTGATGATCCTTGTGATGATCAAACCGGTCGCTTCTCTCGATTCTTTGTGCAGAAGATAGACAAGATCAGGGAGTCCATCCCTGCGATGACAACATCCCCACTAGAATGCTGTTCCTCGGTTCCTGGCTGCACCTCAATCTCTGCATTTAAGCAGGTCACTAGTGATCTAGTCCTAAAGTTCGTATCTCAATCAAAGAAGACAACAAGTCCTCTGGACCATATTCCCACTGTCGTGCTCCTATGTTGCATTGATCTGCTGCTGCCATGCATAACTAACATCATTAATATGTCATTAGCCTCAGGTCATGTCCCAGCACCTTTCAAAAAAGCTGTAGTCAGGCCACTTCTCAAGAAAGCGACACTAGACCAAGAGAACTTAAGCAACTACCGCCCAGTCTCCCTTCTGCCATTCCTATCAAAGACACTGGAACAGGTCCTGGCAGAATAGCTGAACTCATCTATCGAAACCTCATACCTTGCTAGTAAGTTCCAGTCTGACTTTAGAGCTAATCACTCCATAGAGTCAGCATTGCTTAGGGTATACAACGACCTACTTAGGAATACAGACATGGGTAGAGTGTCTCTGCTTGGTTTGGTGGATCTTTCGGCAGCTTTTGATACCATCGATCACAAAGTTCTCCTAGGGCGCCTCTCATCTCGCCTGGGCATCACTGGCACTGCTTTGCAGTGGTTCAGGTCCCATCTCAGTGGCAGACTCTATAGAGTATTGACGTGAATGGACGAAGATCATTTGAAGTACCACTGAAATGTGGAGTACCTCAGGGCTCCGTGCTAGGTCCGGTTCTTTTAACAGTTTATACTCTCCCTCTTGCAGATGTGATTGATAAGCACAATCTAGGCTTTCACTTCTATGCAGATGACACTCAGTTGTACCTTTGCTTTGATCTCTCCCAGCCTTCGAGCAACTCAAATTCTCTCAACTCACTTACTGCATGCATTGATGACATCTGCACATGGATGGCAGCAAATTTTCTAAAACTAAACGATGATAAAACAAACTTACTAGTCATGGGCAAACCCAGTGTGATTCAGAGATTGGAAAAGCTGTCTCTCAAAATTGGCTCTACCAGCATATCTCCTGTTGCAACAGCTCGAAATCTAGGTGTCATATTCCAAAGCGACCTCTCGTTAGACGACCATATCAGCTCCACAGTCAAATCTGCCTATTTTCAGCTTCATAATATTGCTAAAATTAGGGCTTGTTTAGATAAGGATACCACGACCAAGTTTGTCCATGCATTCGTGACATCCAGTCTCGACTTCTGCAACTCACTGCTTACTGGCCTACCAGCATGTGCGATCAGGCGATTGCAGCTGGTGCAAAACTGTGCAGCTAGGCTTGTCTGTCGTGAGCATCGCAGTTGCCACATTACTCCACTTCTCGCCGACCTGCACTGGCTACCAGTCAAGCAACGGATTGACTTCAAGGTTTTGTCGCTCACTTTTAGGTCCCTTCATTCTATGGCTCCAGCCTATCTCTCAGATATACTACCCCATCAGGCCAAGCATCGTACCACCAGCTTTTCGGAATCCAACAGTCTACAAATACCACGTACGAACCTTAAATCCTTTGAAAACCTTGCATTTAGTTTGCATGCTCCCAAAGCTTGGAACTCCCTCCCGACCTGCGTCAGAACATCCCCTGACCCGACCACATTTAAAAGGGACTTAAAACACACCTATTTAGGACAGCATTTAGTGGGTCCCTGTGATTCGTCCTTCATGTGCTTATCCGTGAGGACACTGTGCATGCTGCCACTAACCACATTGGCATGCTGACCCTGTGCATGTCACCACTAACCATATTTTTCACTTTGTTTGTTTTTCAAGCATGATTTTACTTACCATATCAGTTGCATTTCCCTTTGAAGCAAATGTAAAGCGCCTAGAAAGAGATTTCGTTCTCTGAGGGTGCTTTATCAAGTGCATTATTATTATTACTATTAGTATTAATAATATTATTATTGAATGAGAATGCATATTGGTGAAGTGACTTCATTCCTTAGGTTTAACAGCACACCAATGCATTCTCAGGTGTCAATGAGGGCTGCATCACACTGGGAAATGTACATAGTCGCCCTTATACAGATGTTTCTCCCATAGAATGAGCTTCACTCCAAATGCCTGCACAAGGACGTCAATGTTTGTAACGAGCACAGCGTGCTCTCAGCTTAAGGTTAAGTTGGTTAATGTTTGAGCTGACGTCAGCAACGAAGCCGAACCGATATAGTCAAACCTCGTCAGAGAACTTTTGAAAGCCCTCGAGGTCCCTCTCACTGACAAAGGAAACGATCAGGTGGCTGAGGGCAAAACTTGCTTCAAGATGTGGCCACGACTGACCCAGCGAACCTCAGTGTGGCAAAGCAGATCGCTGTAATTGGCATCTGCAGCTTTGCACTTGAAGATGCGGTGGTTAAGAGGACGAGAAAGCGCTGATTTCACCACCACCAGACACAATGCCCTTCATGCCAGCTGGCTTGGCTCATAATGACTCGCGATGGACGTTGCAGTGCACCTAAGGGGTGCAGTGCACCTGAGTGGCGCAGTGCACCCGAGCACAGCCCGGAGAACAGTAGTGGCCAGCTTCGAAAGTCCCTTGCCAGGCACAACTATTGCAGGTGCACCGTCAGTCGTTGCAGAGACAAGCTTTGACAGGTCGATACCATTTAAAGCAGGCACGAAGGTATTGAGGATATCTTGGCCAGTTGTCATCACCTTCATCGGGATGAGGCTGAGAAACTCTTCTACGAGACTACATCCAGGTCTTTCGTGATGTCACACACAAAGATGGTCAGCTGTGCATTGTCCTTGATATCGTCCAAAGCGATGAAGAATATATCGAGAGTTTTTAACTTCGGAAACATCGAAGACCGGACATCGGAGGCCAAGTGCTCCACATGTCGAGTCACAGTGCAGGCAGACAGTGTGATTGCTTTGAAAGTGTCTCTTTGCTAGAGATAATTGAAATCCACTGCAGTAAAATATACTTAATCCCTTATAAAGTCTGCGTAAGTGAAAGGATGCATTTTCACTGTAACCAACAAGGACACTACATAGAGGCACGAATGCAACGCGTAGCAGCCTCACAACCTTTAGAGGCCTGCTTCTTGAAGGAGAATTGTTAATCCAACCGTGTGACTGCCAGCAAGCAGCCCCACGAAGTCTTCTGCTCCTCCACGGTGTAGTCTCTGCACGTGTGCACGTGCTTGGCATCACAATGCAGCTTGAGATTAGACCAGTTGAAAGTGCTGCTGGTGTAGTTTGACACAAAACACAGGGCTTTGTTGCAAAATAATTTGTCAGTCTATTCAGGGTTGAAGACGAGGTCGACCTACCGGAGACTGGTAGCTGCAGGTGTTGCTTCTCTTTAGGCATTGTAATTAGGATGACAGTGCAGGAAACTCAATTCAGAAATATGACCATGAAATACGACTGCTTGGCATACTGCTACAGCAAAGCACCCAAACGAGCACACAACACATGCCTTGACCCAGTGAGAGCATTTCCTTGACCCGGTGAGAGGTGAAGGAAACCGAGATCAGACAGTGAACTTGTTTACTGCAGCAAAAATAAACGCTAGGTACTGCTTCGTGGCAACGACATCAACTTATATTCCACAAACGAATATTCAGCAAAACACAAAACCACATTTACGACACAAATAATCATTTAGCACCGACCAACATGTAAGATCAGAGCACCGAGAATGGACCAGATCCGTCACGACTCTTACAGGTGTTCAGTAGCTTGCTTGTGGACCTGTGCATGCTGGTCCGGCATACTCAGGAAACAGCCCACAGGGGCTGCCTTCAGGCCATCTAGTAGCCTAGGTGGTTGGCTCACACTGAAACTAATCAGGAATTGTCGAGGTTTTTGCCAAACGATCGATTTTACACCAGTCTCAGCCCTTCAGCACGTCACTGGTAAGCCGTGATGGCCGTGATAAATCTTATAATCACACAATGGGCAATTCACAACTACCTAGCTAATGCTGATAAGAAGAAGTGAATTTCCAGTTCCTTCTTCAATGTCGCCATATGTGGGGATTTCGTGACGTCAGTTGGGAGTGACACCTAGGCTATGGAGCCATACGAATAAAAGGAGGGATGTCCGAGGGATTTGAAGTGGCTTAGAGGCTAAATGACTCTATTAAGAGAAGAAATGATAGGAAGCCTAAATACTGCGAGAAGCAGTTTAAATAGAAAAAGGAATGAAGAGACCTAAAAGTGAGGGATAAAACCTCTAAGGCATCGGTTCTAAACCTGTGGGTCGTTTGGGGTCGAACAAAAGTTTCACAGTGGTCGCCTAAGACCATAGGAAAACACGCACTTCCACATTTCGCACACAATAATTTTATCAATAGAGGTCACCACAACATGAGGAACTGTATTAAAGGGTCGCTGCAATAGGAAGGTTGAGAACCACTGCTCAAAGGCGACATGCTACTTGATTCTGAGCAAGTGCAGGTCAATAAAAATTGGTGTAATGAGGCAGGTTCAGCGTTCACGACAGACAAGCCGTAGAGTTTTGAACCTAAAGTAAACTGATTAATAACAGCTGATCTTGCTGACCCAAATGGCACACCAAGGCTAGCTTCACTACAAAAAGTGCTTTGGCATGGCACCTGCCCATTCTATGTGAGAGTATGCCGCTGTCAGAGAAACACATGCACACACACACACACACACACACACACACACACACACACATACACACGTGCGCACATTTGGCTAAACATCGAGTTACCGCAAGCAATTCACGAAATGTAATGTAATGTATCACCGTCTGTAACTCCACAAAGTCATAAAGACCACGAGAGTGTTACGCAGGAGAGTTTTGTATAGCACACTCACAGCCTAAGCGGCTTTCGGTACACATTCGGTAGTCAACAGACTTCGTCTCACACAACAAAAAGAAAGTGGGAAGCAAGCAGAGTCAGGGGAGCAGTTTAGGTAGTTAGTAGCATGGAAGCAGCAGCTCAGGACCGCTGAAAACGATGAGCCATAGTCGGCAGTAGGAGAGTAGTTCTCGTTGAGTAAGAATTGTGGAAGAGAGTTCCGCAGTCTAGGACCTGCAGAGCTAAAGCTTCTGTCGCCAACGGTCTTTAAGCTGAGGAATGGAACGGCTAATTTATTGTACACACAGGACCTGAGGGTGCAAAGAGGCTGAAACTGGTGCAGCTGTTCAGCTAGGTAAGAAGGAGTCAAGCCGTGGCAGGCCTAAACAACTGGGTATCTGCCATGAAGCAATCTTGAGGGTGATTACAGTCCTGGCAGTGCATTCAGCTTTAAGAGTGCAGCTTTCTTGACGACCAAAAATAGCAGGAACATAATCAATATGCTAAAGATGTAAGCACATACTATTAATCCAGAGGTGCAGAAGAGGACTGTTCGAAGTCCAATTTTCAGGAAAGTTGTACAAAATCAAACACATGTAGTTTGGAGCCAAGGAAGTTGAGGCAGTTAGTGTTACACTCAAGTATTTCTGAGGATCTGAACCACATCCGGCACTTATTTCCGACACGGAAAACATGCCATTCTTAGTAAGTTCAGAACCAGGCTGACACTTAATCATTCCTGCAACAATGCTCCCATTGAAAGCTTGTATGGATACTTGAAAAACGTTAGAAAAGCAGAAAAACACAGGTTAACGTCACGGGTTGCTAGTCATATGCTGGATTACTGCACACTTCAAGGCTGATTGCACCCACAGATGGAAATCAAGGCACACAATAGTAATATGCAGCAGCTTAAAACGACTAAGCCATGTGTAGACCAGTAGCAGTACCAGTTGAGTTGTAGTTGTACCAGTTGAGATGCAGTACGGTCAAGTAGTAGATATTTGCAGCAACATGCAAAAAAGTCAGTACCAACAAACATGTAAGATCAGAGCACCTAGATTGAACCAGACACTGTACGTCTGTAGCTTCAGTAGCCTGCTTGTGGACCTGTGCATGCTGGTCCGGCATACTTGGGAAACTGCCCACAGGGGCTGCCTTCAGGCCATCCAGTAGCCTAGGTGGTTGGCTCACACTGAAACTAGTCAGTAAGTGTCGAGGTTTTTGCCAAACGATCGATTGTACACCAGTCTCAGCCCTTCAGCACGTCATTGGTGAGCCGTGATGGCACACTAGGTAAGGCGGTTGCTTTTCATGACCACAGTCCTGAGGTCGTTGGTTCGATTCCTGCCGTGGGTGAACCTTCATTGCCACTGCAAGTGGTAGTTTTAGCCGAAAAAGCTCTTTTGTCGCTATACAAAAAGAGTCTGCTTAATCAGCTAGTATTTATTTATTTATAGTGGCACGTTGGTGGATGGGTGGGTGGTGTGAGGTTGAACCCATGCAAACTGCCTGGCAGTACAGCTACCATGGGACAGCATTTATAAAGCAAAAACCTACAAGTCTTCCATCGTGCAAAACACACTTGTTGATCAGATGTCGGATTACAATTGCCTGTAATGTATGCACGTTCTATACAAATAGGGTCACTGTGAGAAACATGGTATTTCATGTAACAGCACAGACAAATAACAGTATACCTCCCGCCTTCTGCAATCGCATACAGCAATCATAGTGATGTACTTTACACATCTTGCATACCACGGTATACTCATTAGTCCTGAAAATCACAGCAACGAAATGAACCAATGAAGCAGTCATGTCGCTGAAAATTTAGCCTCGGTCACGATTTGCAAAAAGCTCACACTGCCAAGTGTGCCTATAATAACAATGGCCGGGCGTTGCCTCGAACGTTTGAGTTGGGGGCCGGCAAGGTCTCCAGTAGTTCAGTGGAAAGTACAACTCCAACTCACATTAGCCTAGGGGTCAGGTGCTTATCTCCGAGGTCATTGGCTAGACCCCTGTAGCATTTTTGATGTGCCTGGATGCAGATCAAGTGCTCTTAAGACACTATAAAATGATAAGCATTTTCATTCTCAAGCATTTCTTTAAGGTCAGCACCCACTTGCTATGCCTAAGTAAGTACTTAAGCAAGGCACACCTGCCAGGTGTGCACACAGGACAAGAAATTGCATGAACCTGGCACACTAGATAAGGCGTTGCTTTCACGACATCGGTCCCGAGGTCGTGGGTTCAATTCCTGCTGTGGGCGATTCTTTATCGCCACTGCAAGTGGTGGTGATAGCCTTAAAGGCTCTTCTGTCGCTATACAACAAGAGGCTGTTAAATCAGCTAGGATTTTATTTAACCTGACATCCACTGAAGGATGGGCATTTTGTGTTCAAAACAGATTCATGTTGCTGCTACTACAGAGCTTGCTCCTCCTGCAATTAACCTTTGGTCATAGCACGACAGCATTGGACACACCCTGTACCCTGCGTACCTGAGTTAATGTGAGGAACATGCCATATGTAACTCGGAGCTTCGAAAGACAAACGAGATATAGCTATTAGTTTGTTGACCAACTCAAATCTCTTGACGGCAGGGAAATTTTCAGGACTTTCGAATAGGAGTCTTGTTATAGTTATAATACACTGGAGATTATTAGAGCTGGGTTTACACTATCGGCTTTCCTCTTAGTTGGGGCGTTTATACTGTCGGTTTAGCAAACATTGATAGCCGATGCAGTAGCCGGCAGCCCCGAGCACTAATTCAGGATGCTGACATTGAAAAATGTTTCCCTGTAAAAATTGGGAGTTTGCTGCTTCAGCCATCGAAGAATCGGCAGAAAAGGAAGATGACGATACAAAATGTGGGTTTTTCGTAATAGTGTATGTCTAGCTCTAAGTACAGAGCTGTTACAGGTGTGTTGATGCATTCCAGATACAGACGTGCGTTACTAGATTTAGGAAAAACAAGCAAGCTATAATAGGCAATAATAATAATACACTTGCCAAAGCACCCTCAGAGAACTTGATCTCTTTTTAGGTACTTCGCATTTGCTGCAAAGGAAGCACGATCTAACAATGAGTGGTATCATGCTTGATAAACAACATGATAAACAACATGGCTAGGGGTGACACGCACACG
The DNA here is from genome assembly GCA_009760855.2 of Cristatella mucedo. NCBI lineage: Eukaryota > Metazoa > Bryozoa > Phylactolaemata > Cristatellidae > Cristatella > Cristatella mucedo. Next base: position 6,759 of record WPIO01000287.1, on the reverse strand, counting down.
GTCAGCACGCAAGCTTGGTTAGAGGCAGCATGCAACAGTGTCAGCTGGCATAGACACATAAAGGACGAATCACAGTGACCCACCAAATGCTGCCATACATAGGTGCGTTTATAAGTTCTTTTTAAATGTAGTCAAGTCAGGGGATGTCATGAAGCAAGTCGGGAGTGAGGTCAAGGCTTTGGGAGCATACCAAGTAAATGCATGTCTCATTCTAAATCGGATCATTTCTAAAGTTCAATGCATCGGGCTGCTTTCAAACCCAATATCGAAAAATGTGAGCCTAAAAACTAAATTGATTCTGAGCTAATTCTGCTAGCTTAATCTTGGATCCCTGTTTGAAATAAGAATCTTGGATGTAGGTAGTCAATTAGACCATGCGATCAGTATCTGTGTTTGGTCTAAGTTTGATATCAAGGTTCAATAACATTATAAACGAATCCGATGCCTCACGTTCTGCCTTACAATGCTTGGTGGGATGTACAATAGATAAAAATAATAATATGAATAATAATAGTAATACCCTTGACAAAGCACCCTCAGAGAACTCAATCTCTTTCTAGGCACTTTACATTTGCTGCAAAGGAAGCCTAATCTAATGGTTAGTGGTAGCATGCTCAATAAACAACACGAATGACATGGTTAGGGGTGACATGCACAGGGTCGGCATGCAAGTGTGGTTAGCGGCAGCATGCACAGTGTCAGTATGGATGAGCACATAAAGGTCGAATAACAAGGGCCCACTAAACGCTGTGATGAATATGCACATTTTTAATTTCATTATGAAAGTGGTCAAGTCAGGGAATGTTGTGACCCAAGTCGGGATTGAGTTCCAGGCTTTGGGAGCACTAGCTTTGATCCCTCTAGAAGGGATGGACCTTACCTTAGCTACCGAATGCAGACATGGGTAGAGTGTCTCTTCTTGTTTTGCTCGATCTTTCGGCAGCTTTTGATACCATCGATCACAAAGTACTTCTAGAGCGCCTCTCATCCCGCCTGGGCATCACTGGCACTGCTCTGCAGTGGTTCAGGTCCTAGTTCAGTGGGAGACTCCAGAGTGTTGACGTGAATGGACAAAGATCATCTGAAGTACCTCTAAAATATGGAGTACCTCAGGGCTCTGTGCTAGGTCCGGTCCTTTTCACCGTTTATACTCTCCCTCTCGCTGATGTGATTGCCAAGCACAATCTAGGCTTTCACTTCTATGCGGATGACACTCAGTTGTACCTTTGCTTTGATCCCTCCCAGCCTTCGAGCACCTCAAATTCTCTCAACTCACTTGCTGCATGCATTGATGACATCCGATCATGGATGGCAGCAAATTTTCTAAAACTAAACGATGATAAAACTAACTTACTAGTTATGGGCAAACCTAGTGTTATTCAGAAATTGGAAAGGCTGACTTTCAAAATTGGCTCTGCCAGCATATCTCCAGTTGCATCAGCTCGAAATCTAGGTGTCATATTCCAAAGCGACCTCTCGTTAGACGACCACATCAGCTCCACAGTCAAATCAGCCTATTTTCAGCTTCATAACATTGCTAAAATTAGGGCTTGTTTAGATAAGGATACCACGTCCAAGTTGGTCCATGCATTCGTGACATCTCGTCTCGACTTCTGCAACTCACTGCTTACTGGCCTACCAGCATGTGCGATCAGGCGATTGCAGCTGGTGCAAAACTGTGCAGCTAGGCTTGTCTGTCGTGAGCGTCGCAGTTGCCACATTACTCCACTTCTCGCCGACCTGCACTGGTTACCAGTCAAGCAACGGATTGACTTCAAGGTTTTGTCGCTCACTTTTAGGTCTCTTCATTATATGGCTCCAGCCTATCTTTCAGATACACTACCCCATCAGGCAAAGCATCGTACCACTCGCTTTTCGGAATCCAACAGTCTAGAAATACCTCGTACAAACCTTAAATCCTTTGGAGACCGTGCATTTAGCTCGTATGTTCCTACAGCCTGGAACTCCCTCCCGACCTGCATCAGAACATCCCCTGACCTGACCACATTTAAAAGAAACTTAAAAACATACCTATTTAGGACAGCATTTAGTGGGTCCTTGTGATTCGTCCTCGATGTGCTTATGCGTGCTGACACTGTTCATGCTGCCACTAACCACATTTGCATGCTGCCCCAGTGCATGTAACCCCTAACCATGTTATTCATTTTGTTTGTTTTTCAAGCATGATTTTACTTACTATTCTATTGCGTATCACTTTGCAGCAAATGTAAAGCGCCTAGAAAGAGATTAGGTTATCTGAGGGCGCTTTATCAAGTGCAATATTATTATTATTATTACCACTAATCATTCGATCGTGCTCCCTACGCAGCAAATGTAAAGCGCCTATACAGAGATTGAGTTATCTGGGCGCGCCCTATCGAATGCATTAAATTATCAATATTATTTGAATAGCAAGAGATTTTATAGCAAGAAAGGGCTTAACTTTGATCTTAAAGCTGATCAAGGAGCAGAGCCTCGTACAAACCTCAAATCCTTTGGAGACCGTGCATTTAGTTCCTATGCTCCCAAAGCCGGGAACTCACTCCCAGCTTGCGTAACATCCCTGACTTGACCACATTTAAAAAGAACTACAAAATGCACCTATTTAGGGGAGCATTTATTGGGTCCCTGTGATTCGTCCTTTATTTGCTAATGCGGCCTGACACTGTGCATGCTGCCACTAACAGCATTTGCATGCTGACCCTGTGCATGCCACCCCTAACCATGTTATTCATGTTGTTTATCAAGCATGATATCAATCACCATTCAATTGCATTTCCCTTTGCAGCAAATGTAAAGCGCCCAGAGAGAGATTGAGTTCTCTGAGGGCACTTTGTCGAGTGTGTTATTATTATTTACCAATGGCTATCGCTTGTTATTCAGTGGGTTGCACAGCTCGTAGATGGAGATCTGGTTCTCTTTGAGTGCAAAATAAAAGACTTATTATTAGCATAGAATTCTAAAAGATGCTTGGCATCCGCCAAAAACAGGACTTGAAGACCAACTTGTAACTAGGAATTGACAGTATCTATTAGATCAGTCCAAATTGAACCATATCCTGTTGAGGTTTGGAGAATGGTCAGAAAGTCACGATTCGACCAATGCGATCATTTTTGCTCGTCGTATTCCTGACTGCATGGTTCGCAATGAGATCGGCTAGAACTCCCTCCCGACCTGCATCAGAACATCCCCTGACCTGACCACATTTAAAAAGAACTTGAAAAACACACCTATTCAGGACAGCATTTAGTGGGTCCCTGTGATTCGTCCTTCATATGCTTATGCATCCTGACACTGTGCATGCTACCACTAACCACATTTGCATGCTGACCCTGTGCATGCCACCCTAATCATGTTATTCATTTTGTTCGTTTATCAAGCATGATATTACTCACCATTTAATTGCATTTCCCTTTGCAGCAAATGTAAAGCGCCTAGAGAGAGATTGAGTTCTCTGAGGGCACTTTATCAAGTGCATTACCGTTGTTATTATTATTTTTGGCTTTGTGGAGTTACAGATGGACATACATAATGTGACGTAACATAAGTAAGTCAGTGATCTACCTAGGCCACTAGCAAGTACCATTTCAAGTTACTTCTCTTTTAAGTGTCATCGGCATGAAGGTTGATTGTGATGCTGCTATTCTTGTCATCATTAGAATTCTTTGTGCTTCATTTCCCTTTTATTGTTCTAGCCAACAAAATATTGCCCTGTTTGACAACTATTGATGTGGCCAATATTCTCAAATCTCCCTGAATGTTATAATATGCAAACCCAATACCAGGTCAGAACTTATATGCAGCACCCCTGATTTGACATTTAAAAGAGTCACTCTGTAATAAAAACATGTGCTTAAAAAAAAGCCGCAGCTCCTTGTGTACGAATTTTTTTTATGTGGTCGTGAGTTACAGAATTGTTCAATATATCGCAAACTCGGGCTTCCCTTTAACTGTAAGTAGCCTGCGTAGCAAAAGATTTAGTTCTCTCAATTCCCTATATAAATGTTGTGTTGTATTTGGTAATTTTAGGAAACGTCAGCACAGTCCGAGCCTTACAGCTGTAAAATGCGACAACTTAAGGAAAAAACTACGAAAATCCAGGCTCTATACACAAAGCCTGCTTTCCGGCATGCTTATCCTAGTGAGAGAAATGCATCGCTTTGTTTTCATCGCTGGTCAGCTAAGCAGCTTGAATGCCGAGGTAAGCTAAATTTTTAGCAACCTTCTTACAGATTTATCCAGGAGGTGAAGCTGGTGCATGAGTTAATAGCTTTTGACCCTTACCAGGTCCAGTGTTTCTAAGCACCGGTCCGCTTTTGTAAGGTGTTCAGTGACCAATATGATTTGGACATTACTCAATGCCTACCACCAAGTGGTCAATGTAGCGATAGCCGGCTCTTCTCATTAGCAACTGCTTGCTTTCAACCAAGCTAATTGCATGCAGGATGAAAATACCTGTAACGCATGCAAATGTCGCAAGCTTCTCTTTGTGGATTCGAACAACGTTCAAATCTGTTATTATTAAGGCTTCTCAGTAAGCCAACATTGCCTAACTCTCTTGCCTACCCTATCTTATGCCATACACCGGGAGGCAAATATTTTATCTTTGGCCTGCTAAGCTAAAAAAGGCCAAGGTAGCATTATTAAGTACTTATGCGTGCTGACACTGTGAATGCTGCCACTAACCACATTTGCATGCTGAACCTGTGCATGTCACCCCTAACCATGTTGTTCATGTTGTTTGTTTATCAAGAGTGATATTACTCACCATTCAATTGCATTTCCCTTTGCAGCAAATGTAAAGCGCCTAGAAAGAGATTGAGTTCTCCGAGGGCATTCATCAAGTGCATTATTATTATTATTATTATTAACAAGCTCATAATATAATAAGAATGTATTTGTTATAGCGCTCTCAGGGAATCATTTGCAAAACACGGCAGTTTAAATTTGCGAGTACTGGTGGCAGTAGTACTTATATAGATTCAACTGAGACTGAACTACTGGGAATTTTGTATTATTTGTCTTTATTGGTCAAGAATGTATGTTGGTGATGGTAAGCCGAGGTCCCAGCCGCTTAGTTTTAATATGTCGATCCTATCTAGTTGGGTGGATTTTTCAGGTTGGATTGTGACCAATCTTCGAACCAGCTATAGGCGATAAACTCGAAGCTAAAAAAAAAAAAAATATGGTGCCTGGCATTTGACGGAATACGCAAATCTCGCCTCGTTATTAGAATAAGGGCATAATCTAAATAGACCTTTATAGGGGCCGATTTCTGTAACGGTTATCGCGCCCAGCTGACTTCGAGATTTCTTGAAGGAAGTCTCCAATGCTCGGCTCTTTAGTAAGATATATCACCGTAACAAAGCATTTCCACACTCGCCAAAGCAAGCCAAATTGGCACGTGGGGCCCTGCGATCGGCAGGAAAAGAAGTGCTAGCATTGATCAATCCCTTTTGCTGCATGTATTGGCACATGAAATAACTAATACAGATTAATATACTACTCTTAGAAACAAGTGGGAGTTGTTTCACTGTTTAGTCTGCCAACTCAGGATCTGATGCAAATCGCTGTGGAAATGCAGGCCTAAAGTGGGTATTAAGTGATGGCTTATTCTTCGAAGGGTCTGGGGTAGGCTCGAAGCACTGCTTATCGATTGGGGTCACAGGAGCGACAGGGGCCGAGAGGTATGCAAGAGCTGCGGAATAAAGGGAATTAAGAGCAAGCTAACAGAGCTTAAAGTCACTGGGTGCTATGGATAGCAATTGCACGGAGATGTGGTGTAAATCAAATTAAAAATGCCCACAAACCAATCAATAAAACGCTGTTTCGTCATTTGTAAGAACTTTATTGCACTGAGAAGCAAGCTAGTAGGATGGCGGTTAAAAAATATGCTGCACGTCATGCTTGTCGAAATAAAGCATTCGCTTTCGTAGAGTTATTTAAACAATTTTTACACAAGACAATTCTGATCTCATCCGATTACTTTTTGGCTTAAAGACGTGCCTCCAGCTCAACCGATTACGTTTTCGTATGTTCTGTAATCGCATATTTCTGACTTTCATTTGTTGATGCCAACACACTTTCCCCTGAATCTGATCGGACATTTAACAGGGAAGTGTAATTTGCGTCGGTACACTGCAAGGCAGGATCCAGAGTACAGTACATCATCTGTGTTCCGTCTCCTACAAAGAAAATTCCGACGATTTCTTCAGTAAAACTGCCAACAAAATTAAACCTATTACGATCTGCTTGGAATAACAAAGAAACCACGTGTCTCCTTTGGTAAAAGAGCTATGGTTCGTGACATCTCGTCTCGACTTCTGCAACTCACTGCTCACTGGCCTACCAGCATGTGCGATCAGGCGATTGCATCTGGTGCAAAACTCTGCAGCTAGGCTTGTCAGTCGTGAGTGTGGCAGTTGCCACATTACTCCACTTCTCGCCGACCTGCACTGGCTACCAGTCAAGCATGGGATTGACTTCAAGGTTTTGTCGCTTACTTTTAGGTCCCTTTATTCTATGGCTCCAGCCTATCTCTCCAACATACTCCCCCATCAGGCCAAGCATCGTACCACCCGTTTTTCGGAATCCAACAGTCTAGAAATACCTCGTACAAACCTCAAATCCTTTGGAGACCGTGCATTTAGTTCATATGCTCGGTACACCTAATACACCTAGCTGAAATGCTGCACTTTACAGCCTCTTCATGCCCTCAGGTCCTGTATGGACCATAAATTAGCTGCTCCAACCCTCCCC
>WPIO01000286.1:0-124885 GCA_009760855.2 Cristatella mucedo | reverse complement strand
CCGCGATTATTACGACCTCGATTATTACGACTGCGATTATTACGACCTGCGATTATTACGACCGCGATTATTACGACCGCGATTATTACGACCGCGATTATTACGCCCGAGATTATTACGCACGAGATTATTGCGACCACGATTATTACGCCCGAGATTATTGCGACCTGCGATTATTGCGACCGCGATTATTACGACCTGCGATTATTACGACCGCGATTATTACGACCGCGATTATTACGACCGCGATTATTACGACCGCGATTATTACGACCGCGATTATTACGACCGCGATTATTACGACCGCGATTATTACGACCGCGATTATTACGACCGCGATTATTACGACCGCGATTATTACGACCGCGATTATTACGACCTGCGATTATTACGACCGCGATTATTACGACCGCGATTATTACGACCGCGATTATTACGACCGCGATTATTGCGACCGCGATTATTACGACCGCGATTATTACGACCTGCGATTATTACGAGCGTGATTATTACGACCGCGATTATTACGACCGCGATTATTACGACCGCGATTATTACGACCGCGATTATTACGACCGAGATTATTACGACCGCGATTATTACGACCGCGATTATTACGACCGCGATTATTACGACCGCGATTATTACGACCGCGATTATTACGACCGCGATTATTACGACCGCGATTATTACGACCGCGATTATTACGACCGCGATTATTACGACCGCGATTATTACGACCCTGCGATTATTACGACCGACCGCGATTATTACGACCTGCGATTATTACGACCGCGATTATTACGACCGCGATTATTACGACCGCGATTATTACGACCGCGATTATTACGACCGCGATTATTACGACCGCGATTATTACGACCGCGATTATTACGACCGCGATTATTACGACCGAGATTATTACGCCCGAGATTATTACGCCCGATTATTATTACGACCGAGATTATTACGACCGCGATTATTACGACCGCGATTATTACGACCGCAATTATTACGACCACGAATATTACGACCGCGATTATTACGACCGCGATTATTACGACCGCTATTATTACGACCCGCAATTATTACGACCGCGATTATTACGACCGCGATTATTACGACCGCGATTATTACGACCGCGATTATTACGACCGCGATTATTACGACCGCGATTATTACGACCGCGATAATTACGACCGCGATTATTACGACCGCGATTATTACGACCGCAATTATTACGACCGCGATTATTACGACTAAGATTATTACGATTATTACGACCGCGATTATTACGACCGCGATTATTAGGACGTGCGATTGTTACGACCGCGATTATTACGACCGCGATTATTACGACCGCGATTATTACGACCGCGATTATTACGACCGCGATTATTACGCCCGCGATTATTACGCCCGAGATTATTACGCCCGAGATTATTGCGACCGCGATTATTGCGACCTGCGATTTATTACGACCGAGATTATTACGACTGCGATTATTACGACCTGCGATTATTATTATGACCGCGATTATTACGACCGCGATTATTACGACCGCGATTATTACGACCGCGATTATTACGACCGTGATTATTACGACCGCGATTATTACGACCGCGATTATTACGACCGCGATTATTACGACCGCGATTATTACGACCGCGATTATTACGACCGCGATTTATTACGACCGCGTTTATTACGACGACCGCGATTATTACGACCGCGATTATTACGACCGCGATTATTACGACCGCGATTAATACGACAGCGAATTATACGACCGCGATTATTACGACCGCGATTATTATTACGACCGCGATTATTACGAGCGCGATTATTACGACCGCGATTATTACGACCGCGATTATTACGCCCGAGATTATTACGACCTGCGATTATTACGACCTGCGATTATTACGACCTGCGATTATTACGACCTGCGATTATTACGACCTGCGATTATTACGACCTGCGATTATTACGACCGCGATTATTACGACCGCGATTATTACGACCGCGATTATTACGACCGCGATTATTACGACCGCGATTATTACGACCGCGATTATTACGACCGCGATTATTACGCCCGAGATTATTACGACCGCGATTATTACGACCGCGATTATTACGACCGCGATTATTACGACCGCGATTATTGCCGCCGCCGATTATTACGACCGGTATTATTACGACCGAGATTATTACGACCGCGATTATTACAACCGCGATTATTACGACCGCGATTATTACGACCGCGATTATTACGACCGCGATTTACGACCGCGATTTATTACGACCGACCCGCGATTATTACGACCGCGATTATTACGACCGCGATTATTACAACCGAAAATATTACGACCGCGATTACGCGCGATTATTACGACGCGATTATTATTACGACCGCGATTATTACGACCGCGATTATTACGACCGCGATTATTACGACCGCGATTATTACGACCGCGATTATTACGACCGCGATTATTACGACCGCGATTATTACGACCGCGATTATTACGACCGCGATTATTACGACCGCGATTATTACGACCGCGATTATTACGACCGCGATTATTACGACCGCGATTATTACGACCGCGATTATTACGACCGCGATTATTACGACCGCGATTATTACGACCGCGATTATTACGACCGCGATTATTACGACCGCGATTATTACGACCGAGATTATTACGACCGCGATTATGACCGCGATTTTGCGACCGCGATTATTACGACCGCGATTATTACGACCGCGATTTATTACGACCGCGATTATTACGACCCGCGATTATTACGACCGCGATTATTACGACCGCGATTATTACGACCGCGATTATTACGACCGCGATTATTACGACCGCGATTATTACGACCGCGATTATTACGACCGCGATTATTACGACCGCGATTATTACGACCGCGATTATTACGACCGCGATTATTACGACCGAGATTATTAAGAATTATTACGACCGCGATTATTACGACCGCGATTATTACGACCGCGATTATTACGACCGCGATTATTACGACCGCGATTATTACGACCGCGATTATTGCGACCGCGATTATTGCGACCGCGATTATTGCGATTGCGCGATTATTGCGATTGCGATTATTACGACCGCGATTATTACGACCGCGATTATTACGACCGCGATTATTACGACCGCGATTATTACGACCGCGATTATTACGACCGCGATTATTACGACCGCGATTATTACGACCGCGATTATTGCGACCGCGATTATTACGACCGCGATTATTACGACCGCGATTATTACGACCGCGATTATTACGACCGCGATTATTACGACCGCGATTATTACGACCGCGATTATTACGACCTGCGATTATTACGACCGCGATTATTACGACCGCGATTATTACGACCTCGATTATTACGACCTCGATTATTACGACCTCGATTATTACGACCGCGAATTTTACGACCCGCGATTATCACGACCCGCGATTATCACGACCCGCGATTATCACGACCCGCGGTTATCACGACCCGCGATTATCACGACCCGCGATTATCACGACCCGCGGTTATCACGACCCGCGATTATCACGACCCGCGAATATTACGACCCGCGATTATCACGACCCGCGGTTATCACGACCCGCGATTATCACGACCCGCGATTATCACGACCCGCGATTATCACGACCCGCGATTATCACGACCCGCGATTATCACGACCCGCGATTATCACGACCCGCGATTATCACGACCCGCGATTATCACGACCCGATTATCACCACGATTATCACGACCCGCGATTATCACGACCCGCGATTATCACGACCCGCGATTATCACGACCCGCGATTATCACGACCCGCGATTATCACGACCCGCGATTATCACGACCCGCGATTATCACGACCCGCGTTTATCACGACCCGCGTTTATCACGACCCGCGTTTATCACGACCCGCGATTATCACGACCCGCGATTATCACGACCCGCGATTATCACGACCCGCGATTATCACGACCCACGATTATCACGACCCACGATTATCACGACCCACGATTATCACGACCCACGATTATCACGACCCACGATTATCACGACCCACGATTATCACGACCCACGATTATTACGACCCACGATTATTACGACCCACGATTATTACGTGTCCGATTATTACGTGCCCGATTATTACGTGCCCGATTATTACGTGCCAGATTATTACGTAAATCCTATTATCGTAAACAGTGTAATATTACATTATTCTAAACCTTATTATTCCAAACATTGTGACTCCTAACTTAATAATTCCAGATTCTATAGTTCCATAACCCTATAATTTAAACCCTAAAATTTAAACTTAATAATTCAAACGCTATAATTTGAAACCTCGTAATTGTAATCTGTTTGATTCCAAGCAATATAATTTAAAGCCTTTTTATTATCTACCCTATTATTTTACACCCTACGACGATACCCAATAATCCAGAAGCTATAATTTCAGATGGTCTAATTCCAAATCCTATATTCTAAACCTTGCTAATCTATAACTAATAATTGTTACCAAATAATCTAGACACTATAAATCCTTACCCATTTATTTCAGACTCTATAATCCTGGAAATTTCCAAACTATTTTATTCCTAACCCTTAACTCCAAAATGACCAATACTCTAGACGTTATAATTCTAGACCATATGATTCGGAACCCAATAGTTACCTTAATCCATTCCAATAATTAAATAATAATAATAATTCAATTAATTTTAATTGATTCTACACTCAATTATTCTATACCCAATAATTCCAAACCCCACCATCAACTACAAACCCTGTCATTTTATAACATAACCCCCTATAATTCCATACCCTAAACTTTACAATTCTAAACCCTTTACACCTGTTTACCTTAATAACCTTAAGCATAGGACAAACAGATCCTATAGCTTACGACTTTAAGACGGTAAACTCCAGCCTTAAAATCAACAAACCCAAACCCTTAAATCAGGGGGTTCTAACGAACAACAAATCCCCTCAACATGGAAAAAATGTTAACACTTACCGTGCGACTGGAGCACAAGGCACACAACGTATAAAAACAAGTGCAATCACAAACAAAAACAATCATAAAAAGTGGATTGTGCACGCAAGGGAATACAATAAATATCAATTCTCTTAAACAGCAAACACCTTAGAATAACAAGTAACGTGGTAGAACATACTAGCAACGAAGTGACAGTGTACATTCTAACAACTTGAGATGGAAGCAACATTAACTATTCGAATTAGTACAGTAAATCTGAACATTTTAATCCTGTAATGGCTACCCAATTACCCGTATGTTAATATTAGGTGCTACACGAGAAATACTAAAGTTATACCGGCCGTAGTAAAAGATGAAAACGTACTTACCAATTTTTGTTCATCCAAAGTTGCGAAGTCCGACGTTGTAATGGTGCTGGGTGTGTCTTATCGAGGCTAATATTGACTTACCTTTACACGAATAACCAATTTTTGAAGATGTCCGATGAAAGGCAACATGACACTTAGGAAGCAGCAGCACTCACAGCCATGCAAGACAGTTATATATCTATTTATATTATTATAATTTAAAATATTTGAAATTTAAGCTAACACAATGCGACACAAAATGTACACAGCTTAAGCAGAAATGTTATCATGAACAAGCAGTAGCTCTACACAACAGTTCTTCCAAGTTGAAAATTTGGACGTGCAATGTCGTAATAGGTTTTCAGCACTTTCACTACTGGACAAATAATCAATAGCCTAAGTGAATAGTTTTTGGTTTTGCATTCCTTACTACGGCATCAAATAAAGTTTGTGAACTGAACATGCTTTTGGGAATCCAGCAGTTTACCAATACCAGCACTGTATCAAGTGCATTATTATTAATATCATGAACATGCGCTTGTGCACATGTCTCAAAACAAAGATTGTGCATGAAAACCGGTCGAAAAATAGAATTTGGTACTTTTTTTATAAACAGGGCCTGAATCAGGCACATGTGACTATGCAAACCCTGATAGTTCGTAGGAAACGGTATCAGTTAACAGGGGAGAAGTCAAAGTTAATTTAAACATCTGCAGCTTCGGCTGAAATAAATAGAGCTACGCCAGTAGACCTTAGACGAGAGTTGGGATTTCAGTGCATTCGACCTAAAAGATTTATCAAGTAAAAAAAATTGAAGTACACTTGAAGTGACCAGATGCTTAGCACTGGGTAGTGGGAGAGCAAATACAATGAGGAACGGGTGTTGTTGAGCTCCTCTAAAACCCATCAAGTCAGAACTTGCTGTACCTTATTAACAAATACTACTGATATGTAGGATGTTACAGGAGAAATAGGGGATGCAATTGAGAGTGACACGAGCATTCATTCGATACTCCGCTTGTTAGGGAGCCAGTTCATGGCCGTGAAAAGTAAGGCACCGGGGTGACTGCTGTGCTCACGGCAACCAATCCTGACTGCAAAGTTTGGTGCAGGCCTTTAAGTGCTCCAAGTTCCTTAAGTCCATATTGATCAGTTCGGATATTGTATCCCTATCTAAGCAGGCTGTAACATTTATAATGTGTTCGCGAAGAGTGTAGGTATACTTATCTTTGAAGCTGATATGGACCTATAGCTACAAGTTACTTTACAGCAGTACTCTTATTATATTATAGCCAAGCCAACTTTAAAAGATTGACAACAAATAGCATGCACCTCGATATGTCGCCATAAAACATAAGTAGAACCGACAGGACTACCACTACCGCTTACAGCATCTGCAGACAGAATGAACCGGCTAAAAAAGCGAAACCAGCATACTAAACGGTGCAATAACAGAAATATTTACATTTAGTGCAAGTAAGGCAACTCAATCGATATGTGAGAAACAGTGCATGTTCTAAGAAAACGGAGGAGCTGAGGAGCAAACTCAGAAGAAGCAATGTCAGGCTAGTAAGACCTACGAAGCATGAAACCAAGCTCAAGTGCTGCATAGTTGCTGTTAATACTCACATGCTGAGGGTACTCGGCAGAGATGCTCGGTGAGGTCATGGCTGCTCCTACATGACAGAACGAACATAGGCTGGTACTCACCAACCAAGACAAGTGCAGAATTGAAGTCTTCCTTCGGGTCACGTGACTCGGAGCCCCAAGGTCTGCCCTAGCACCTCATTTCGCAGAAAATACAAATGACTAACAAATACCTAACAATAACATAAGCCCATAATTTTTTCATTAGAAAATACTAGGAAAAATGCCTATAAAGCTTTAATTGTACTAATAGGACACAATTATACTACGACTACATTATTAAAGCTTGATAAGGCAAGACAAATAATAATGTGAAGCATGCATTCTCCACGAAGGCAAATAGCAGCAGCTCTTGGGATGTGGAATAGGCAGCTCTGCTGCTCGAAGGGCAGAGGGGTCTCTCAAATTCCTGAGTTGTACTTACAAATAATTGCTTCTCCACAAATGGACTTTAGTGCCGGGAGACTTGTTGACATGCTGCATGCACTAAGAGGTCCGGCCCAACGGACATTTTGCCATGTCACCGGCGTCAGCTCAAGCCATGCACATCAGCTCAAGCCATGCATAATTGGAAAGGCTGCCGGCTCAAAATTGGCTCTGTCAGCATATCTCCTGTTGAATCAGCTCGAAATCTAGGTGTCATATTCCAAAGCGACCTCTCGTTAGATGACCATATCAGCTCCACAGTCAAATCTGCCTATTTTCAGCTTCATAACATTGCTAAAATTCGGGAAGGATACCGCGTCCAAGTTGGTCCATGCATTCATGACATCTTGTCTCGACTTCTGCAACTCACTGCTTACTGGCCTACCGGCATGTGCGATCAGGCGATTGCAGCTGGTGAAAAACTCTGCACCTAGGCTTGTCTGTCGTGAGTGGCACAGTTGCCACATCACACCACTTCTCGCCAACCTGCACTGGCTACCAGTCAAGCAACGGATTTACATCAAGGTCTTGTCGCTTACTCATAGGTCACTTCATTCTCCGGCTCCAGCCTATCTCTCAGATATCAGGCCAAGCATCGTACCACCCACTTTTCGGAATCCAATAGTCAACAAATACCTCGTACAAACCTCAAATCTTTTGGAGACCGTGCATTTATTTCGTACGCTCCCAAAGCCTGGAACTCCCTTCCGACCTGAGTCAGAACATCCCCTGACCTGACCACATTTAAAAAGACCAAAGCTGCTATTGGCTGGCCTAGCCCCACTGTTGGTCACATGACCTGAGCTGCTATTGGCTTGGCTAGCCCAACAGTTGGTCACATGACCTAAGTTGCTATTGGCTAGCCTAGCCCAACTGTTGATCACATGATCTATTATGAGACTTGCTTGCCCTAGCCCGGCTGTTGGTCGCATGACCTAAGCCGGTCTAACCGGGTTGGTAGGTAGCCCAAGTAAGCCACGACTACAGGTTTTAGTTTTGGCAGGCTTTCCCTGGTATGATGTGGTGTAGCAATGGCGGCACCTTGAGCCTGTGGTGCATGGCTTTAAGTGATATATCGTAAAAAAAACGCTACCAAAAGATCCAGAAAACAGGGAGACTCAATCTGAGGCTGCAGTCCTGAGAAGGTTGTCATGCACTGGCAGCAATGCTAACTGTGGATTGACTAGCGATGAAACGTAAGTGAATATTAAATGCCAGATTTAAAGTTTTGATATTTGGTCTGCCACATCTCTTTCTAATAATAATAATAATTCACTTGATAAAGCACCCTCAGAGAACTTAATCTCTCTCAAGGCGCTTTACATTTGCTGCAAAGTGAAATGCAATTGAATACATCGGACACAATCATCTACCAACCCGGTTAGACCGGCTTAGGTCATGCGACCAACAACAGCCAGGCTAGGGCAAGCAAGTCTCATAATAGATCATGTGACCAACAGTTGGGCTAGGCTAGCCAATAGCAACTTAGGTCATGTGACCAACTATTGGGCTAGCCAAGCCAATAGCAGCTCAGGTCATGTGACCAACAGTGGGGCTAGGCCAGCCAATAGCAGCTTTGGTCTTTTTTAAATGTGGTCAGGTCAGGGGATTCTAGTGTTTTAAGTTGGAAATGAAGTAGGAACACTGGATGGAAGCTGCTTACATTATCCTGGTCTTGTCCTGCCAGCTCAAGCCGGCTGCATGCTCGTGCTCTCAACTGTCAAAGAATAATATATAATTCATTTGTATAGTGCCCTAAGAGAACTTGATCTCTCTTCAGGCACTTCACGTATGCCTCGGGGCTCGAGCACTTGACCTCAGCCAGATCTTGGTCGGAGCCAGCACCTTAACCACTGGACCAAACCAGCGGCTCCCATTGTTTAGTGCGTATCGAACTTGAGGCAGTATTGCCAGCACATTTCCACGTAGCGCAATTAAGGGAACATACTAAACCGAAAAGAGAAGAAACAGGAGGAAAAAGGAGGACAGCAAACCGAGGAGCCGGTTAGTAGGCTGGTGAAAGCAACGGCAAGAACCGGTAGTGTCACAGACAGCCGGGCCTGCCTATAGTCACCAGACTGCAACTCGAATGGGTTGGCTCAGACAACTAGTTGAAGCTAGCAGCTGCATGAACAACTGGGACATAGAAATTAACGTCTGTGGTGGTCCAAGCTCAGGGGAAAAAGAGTGGAGTCAGCCAGATAACCGTGAGGTACTCTGCACCCGGGTGCCCATTTAGTACAAATGACTAAAGATCACGGTACCAAGCCTGTTAAATCTCTCAACCGAACACAGATTATTCTCTTTCCCTAACCTGTAATTTTTGCACTCCCTGTACTGCTGACGAAATCAAGCGAATACTCTGAATATTATACTCACTGAAATAAAGACATGGCTGTCGACCCAGCAGGCAAAGGAGACATGGAGTGCAATAGAAACTTCGTGGATCATGGAACCGAATGAGCTTCAGCTCATTAAGTATCTCACCGCCTAGAGCCACTTCATACTACTCTAGCAGATCATTTTTAACCTAGTATCAGTTACGAATAATCACGTGACTGTTTTTCTAAACTATTTTCCTTCTCGTCTTCATCAACCTTACTTCTACCGATATCCAGGAACCATTCGACTAGGGGATCACATACCGTAGAACCCACTAAAGGAACATATAATGCAGCACGAAATAAAAATATAAAATCTATGCACAGCACTGTATACTTATATCCATTTATAATTCAATCTTAGCTGAAAATACTATAGAATATTCTTAGAAAGTAGAAATTCTTCGTTTAACTGGCACAAAGACCTGGTGGTAAAGAATGCCTGGATCAACTTGGCCTAAACAAAAAGCTAAAAATGCACCTGTCTGCCACAGCATTTGGTGGATCCTTGTGATTTGTCTGTTATGTGCTTATGCTGCTGACACTTGTGCATGCTACGACTAAAAAATAAAAAAATAAAATATAATTCATTTGTAGAGCGCCCCAAGAGAACTTAATCTCTATTAAGGCGCTTCACATATGCCTCCTGGATCGAGCCCACGACCTCAGCCAGACCTTGGTCGGGGGGGGGGGGGGCGGTGAGCACCTTAACTGCTGGACCAAACCAGGTCGGTGCTAACCACATTTGCATGCAGACCATCTACCACGTAATTCTTGCCATGGTATTATTTCCATGTTATTGATGAACCATTCAATGAGTAACCAATCGATAATGTTTCCCATGCAGAATGTGTGCAAAGGCTAAAAAGAAATAAGGCTCTCTGATGGTGCTATTTAAGTGTATATTATTATTAAGCAGACCCAGATGTGTATGATTTCCAGGTAGAAATACTGAACCGTGGAGATAATCTGGTCATGAAATTGGATGGACACTACAGATATGTGCCCCGTGATTTTTTGTGGATGCTTCAGGATATAAACAAGTAGTTTCCCATTTGGAAGTTGTAAACACAGAAGCCATGCACCTCGAACGCCAGCAAACACGACAGCGCAGAATAATAAGAATTTGTACCATCGACAAGCCTACCACTACCACACTCTGCATAGACTGATAGTGTGTGGCAGCAAGATATAACTCTTGATTTGTATGCGACATGCAGCAACGATCATCAAGAGTTTCTATTGGGTTTGAGCAGGTGAGACGATCAGGTGGCAGAGAACAGGAGAGAAAGGAAATCAGAGGAGCAAATGAGACAGTGGGGTCAGGTGCAAGCTATGGGTAGTATTAATAATAATAATACACGCATATAGCACCATAAGAGAATTGAACGTATTTCTGGCACTTTACAGATGCTGTATAGAAGGCATTAATAAATGACTAGGTGGTAACATGTAAAGCAAAGGTAATATGCAGAGGTAACTTGCAAGCAGCAAGGACAGTGCATATTCTCACGAAGGACGAATCACGAATACCCAATAACTGCTGTAATAAACAAATTTGTTCGTAGTAGCCTTGTGCAGCAGGACACAAGCAGCAAAGTTAATATTACTGCTAACATATATTGAGGGTACACGGCAGAATCACTACCCTTGGTCCTGGCTGCTCCTATAACATATAAGACATTGGCAACCGACCTAGAGATGGGGAGCAAGTCTGAAACCAGAGTGGTCGAGTGTCAGATCCAATTATTTATAATTATACGGCTGCCTCAGGCAGCCAATAGCAGCTAGCAGCAGCACCAAGGAGCAACGCAAGGCAATAATCTCTAAAGTTATGGCTTGGTGGGAAAGGAGGTAGATACTGTCTGTTCTCCATAAGCACCTTAGGTGGGGACCCAGTGCAGCCGGCACGGATTGGAACAGACTTTAAGGCGTTATTGATAAAATGGAAGGCCTGATGGTGAACATTTAACGGTTATATTGTATATGTTAACTTGTTAACTTGTATATGTTGTCTAAGCAGGCCAATATTGTTTAACTGCTACCTAGTAAAAAGTAGGCAGACTTGACTGTGCATCTGATACGGTTGTCTAGTGAGAGGTCACGTTGGAACAGAGCACCTAGATTTTGGGAAGGTACAACAGGAGATATGCTACCTGAACCCCATTTTGAAGAACTGAACACTGATGCCATGTACCTCAAATGACAGACGACATGATTCAATGGGTTAATCAGCATTTGCAGCATCGATAGACCTACCTCTGCAACTCGTTGTATTCGATCAAAGAATTCACCAGCAAGATTTAATACTTGATATTGATACAAACTGGAGGCACTATTGCCAACACGTTTGCATGTAGCGCAAATAAGGAAAAACCGTTGAAAGGCATGCAATAGGAGGGAAGAGAAGAGCAAACCGGAGCAGCTAGGCGTCTGGTTAGGCAGCCTGGTGAAAGCAAAGAAATTGAGCTCTGTGCTTCGATGGAAAGGGGTCTGATTCAGCCAGTTAACCATAAGTGACTCAGCACCTGGGCACCCATTTGGCACTTAGTACAAATGACTAACGGTCAGGGCGCAGGGCATGCGAAATTTTTCAACAGCAGACTAATATAGATCTCTTTCCCTAACCTCCTATTTTCATACTTCCTGAACTGACAACGAAATCTAGTGAATATTTGACTTGTTAATTCTGGACAATTGAACCAATGAAAAGCAACACATGCTCTAGCATACCATACAAACGTATTTAGCAACTCTGAACTCGTATCGTTAGCTTGATGGAGATTCCATAATAGCTAAAGCGGACATTCATTTTGACACGGGCTTTGGCTCAGCCGGGTGAGGTTATGATAAGTCTGCTATAATTGAAATTAATTATCGTAATACATCTACGTGATAAGAAATGCTATTCACATGGTACCACAGCCTACTCTTCACCGTAGGCTAATTATAATATTAGCTTTGATAGAATCCTTACAGAGCCAAGACTCTTCTTAGGTAGTGAAAAAATGAAGTAAACAAAACATGTCGTTTGGTAAGTGGTAGCATGGACTTCATCAGCATGCATACACAGGACAACTCACCGGGACTAAGTGAATGCTTTGCCGTGCAGAAGTGATTTAGCTTCTTTATAGATATCACTAAATCAAGGGATGCCTTGTCATCAGAGGAGTGAGTTCCAGGCTTTGGGAGCTTTTTGACTACAGGCACTGTCTCCACAGTATTGTAGGTTGATAAAGACACATCTAAACGACGTGAATCAGATGAGTAGGTGGGACGATGCGTAACGTAACGGTAAAGTAGTTCTGGTATGCAAAATAATAATAATAACGATACATTTGATATAGCATCCTCAGAGAGCTCAATCTCTTCCTAGGCACTATACATTTGCTGCATAGGAAGCACGATCGAATGGTTGGTGGTAACATGAACAATGCTAGCAAGAATAACATGGCCGAGATGACATGCGCATGGTGATAAATAGCATAATATGGTTTGGGGTGACCTGCACAGGGTCAGCATGCACAGTGTCAGCACACATGAGCACACACAAAGGACGAATCGCAAGGACCCACTAAATTGCTGTTATAAGTTGATGCGTTTTTTAGTTTCTTTTATAATGTGGTCAAGCCAAAGGATGCCATGACCCAGATTGGAAGCGAGTTCCATGCTTTGGGAGCAAACGCACTAAAAGCACGATCTCTAAAGTATTTGAGGTTTGTATGAGGTTTAAGTAAATAATTAAATCCTGAAAAGCAAGTGGTACGATGCTTAGCCCGGTGGGGGGTTGGGGAGTAGATCTGATAGCTGGGTTGGAGCCAAAGAATGAAGAGATCCTAAAAGTGATTGACAGACCTTTGTAGTCGATGCGTTGCTTAACAGGGAGCCAGTGCAGGTTGGAAAGAAGTGGTATGATGAGGCAACTGTCAAGCTCGCGATGGACAAGCCTAGCTGTGGAGTTTTACGCAAGCTGTCAGTGCCTGATTGCATAGACCGGTAGACCAGCAAGCAGTGGAGCAAGTTAATTGAGTGACAAAAAAGTCAGTAACTAATATAGATGTCGATGTGCTACTTAGTAGAAAGTCAGTGCAGGTCGCTGAGAAGCAGTGCTCTGTGGACATGGTCTAGCTAACAACAAATCCAGTCCAGAAGGCCTACAGTTACAAAATGCATATGTTATCCCTGTCTAGGGCAGGCCCGAAGTTTGTTTGTGCAAGTACATAGAAAGCAGATGCACAAGAATGTACCTAACACGTTGCCGTCTAGTTATGTAATGTATCTCCGTCTGTAATTCCACAGTCATAAAGACCATTTGGGTGCTACACAGGAGAGTTTTGTATAGCCCACTCACAGCCTAAGCGGCTTTCGGTACGAATTCGGTAGCCAACAGACTCTCTCAGCTGCAGCTAATCTGCTGCCTCTCTCAGGTGCTGCTGCTGCTGCTACCTGTCAGTTGCTGCTACTGCTGCTACCTCTCAGCTGCTGCTACTGCTGCTACCTCACAGCTGCTGCTACTGCAGCTACCTCTCAGCTGCTGCTGCTGAGACTGCCTCTCTCAGCCACTGCTGGTGAGACTGCCTCTCTCAGCTACTGCTTCTGAGACTGCCTCTCTCAGCTACTGCTGCTACCTTTAAGCTGCTGCTGCTGCCTCTCTCAGCTGCAGCTAATCTGCTGCATATCTTTATATCCATATACTATATATATATATATATATATATATATATATATATATATATATATACATATAATATATATATATATATATATAATATATATATACATATAATATATATATATATATATATATCCATTCTGCTGCCTCTCTCAGGTGCTGCTGCTGATGCTACCTGTCAGCTGCTGCTGCCTCTCAGCTGCTGCTGCCTCAACTTGCTACTGCTGAAGCATTTCCGCCGCTGCTGCTGCTGCTGCTGCTGCTGCTGCTGCTGAAGCCTTTCAACTACTGCTGATGCTTTTGCCTTTGAGGTGCTGCTGCTGCCTTCCAGCTACTGCTGTTGCTGCTGCTGCCTTTAAGCTGCTGCTGTTGCTACTACCTTGCAGCTGCTGCTGCTGCCTTTCACCTGCTGCTGCAGCCTTTCACCTGCTGCTGCTGCTGAAACCTTTCACCTGCTGCTGCTGCTGCTGCTGCACCTGCTGCTGCTCTCTGCTGCTGCTGCTGCTGCTGACTGCTGCCGCTGCTGCTGCTGCTGCTGCTGCTGCTGCTGCTGCTGCTGCTGCTGCTGCTGCTGCTGCTGCTGCTGCTGCTGCTGCTGCTGCTGCTGCTGCTGCTGCTAGCGGCTGCTGCTGCTGCTGCTGCTGCTGCTGCTGCTGCTGCTGCTGCTGCTGCTGCTGCCTCGCCTAGCTGCTGCTGCTGCTGCTGCTGCTGCTGCCTCGCCTAGCTGCTGCTGCTGCTGCCTCGCCTAGCTGCTGCTGCTGCTGCCTCGCCTAGCTGCTGCTGCTGCTGCCTAGCTGCTGCTGCTGCTCGCCTAGCTGCTGCTGCTGCTGCCTCTCCTAGCTGTTGCTGCTGCTGGCTGTCCTAGCTGCTGCTGCTGCTGCTGCTGCTGCTGCTGCTGCTGCTGCTGCTGCTGCTGCTGCTGCTGCTGCTGCTGCTGCTGCTGCTCGCTGCTGCTGCTGCTGCTGCTGCTGCTGCTGCTGCTGCTGCTGCTGCCTCCTGCTGCTGCTGCTGCTGCTGCTGCTGCTGCTGCTGCTGCTGCTGCTGCTGCTGCTGCTGCTGCTGCTGCTGCTGCTGCTGCTGCTGCCTCTCCTCGCTGCTGCTGCCGCTGCTGCTGCTAGCTGCTGCTGCTGCTGCTGCTGCTGCTGCTGCCTCTTCTAGCTGCTGCTGCTGCTGCCTCTCCTAGCTGCTGCTGCTACTGCTGCTGCCTCGCTGCTGCTAGCTGCTGCTGCTGCTGCTGCTGCTGCTGCTGCTGCTGCTGCTGCTGCTGCTGCTGCCTCTGCTGCTGCTGCCTAAGCTGCTGCTTCAGCCTCTCCCTGCTGCTGCCCCACTGCTGCTGCTGCCTGACCCACTGCTGCTGCTGCTGCTGCTGCTGCTGCTGCTGCTGCTGCTGCTGCTGCTGCTGCCTCTGCTGCTGCTGCTGCTGCTGCTGCTGCTGCTGCTGCTGCTGCTGCTGCTGCTGCTGCTGCTGCTGCTGCTGCTGCTGCTGCTGCTGCTGCTGCTGCTGCAACTGCTGCTGCTGCTGCAGCTGCTGCTGCTTAGCTGCTGCTGCTGCTGCTGCTGCTGCTGCTGCTGCTGCCCCGGCTGCTGCTGCTGCTGCTGCTGCCCCGGCTGCTGCTGCTGCTGCCCCTGCTGCTGCTGCTGCTGCTGCTGCCCCGGCTGCTGCTGCTGCTGCTGCTGCTGCTGCTGCTGCCTGCTGCTGCTGCTGCTGCTGCTGCCTGCTGCTGCTGCCTGCTGCTGCTGCTGCTGCTGCTGCTGCTGCTGCCTGCCGTTCAGCTGCTGCTGCCTGCCGTTCAGCTGCTGCTGCCTGCCGTTCAGCTGCTGCTGCCTGCCGTTCAGCTGCTGCTGCCTGCCGTTCAGCTGCTGCTGCCTGCCGTTCAGCTGCTGCTGCCTGCCGTTCAGCTGCTGCTGCCTGCCGCTGCTGCCTGCAGCTGCTGCTGCCTGCCGTTCAGCTGCTGCTGCTGCCTGCTGCAGCTGCTGCTGCTGCTGCCGCTGCTGCTGCCTGCCAGTTGCTGCTGCTGCTGCTGCTGCTGCCTCGCCTAGCTGCTGCTGCCTCGCCTAGCTGCTGCTGCCTCGCCTAGCTGCTGCTGCCTCGCCTAGCTGCTGCTGCCTCGCCTAGCTGCTGCTGCCTCGCCTAGCTGCTGCTGCCTGCCTCTCCAGCTGCTGCTGCCTGCCGTTCAGCTGCTGCTGCCTGCCTCTCCCAGCTGCTGCTGCCTGCCGTTCAGCTGCTGCTGCCTCTCCCAGCTGCTGCTGCCTGCCGTTCAGCTGCTGCTGCCTGCCGTTCAGCTGCTGCTGCCTGCCGTTCAGCTGCTGCTGCCTGCCGTTCAGCTGCTGCTGCCTGCCGTTCAGCTGCTGCTGCCTGCCGTTCAGCTGCTGCTGCCTGCCGTTCAGCTGCTGCTGCCTGCCTCTCCGCTGCTGCTGCTGCCTGCTGCTGCTGCCTGCCGTTCAGCTGCTGCTGCCTGCCGTTCAGCTGCTGCTGCCTGCCGTTCAGCTGCTGCTGCCTGCCGTTCAGCTGCTGCTGCCTGCCGCTTCTGCTGCTGCTGCTTCTGCCTGCCTGCTGCTGCTGCTGCTGCTGCTGCTGCTGCTGCTGCTGCTGCTGCTGCTGCCTGCCGTTCAGCTGCTGCTGCCTGCCGTTCAGCTGCTGCTGCCTGCCGTTCAGCTGCTGCTGCCTGCCGTGCAGCTGCTGCTGCCTGCTGCTGCTGCTGCCTGCTGCTGCTGCTGCTGCTGCTGCCTGCTGCTGCTGCTGCCGCCGCCGCCTGCTGCTGCTGCTGCCTGCTGCTGCTGCTGCTGCTGCTGCTCCTAGCTGCTGCTGCTGCTGCCGTTCAGCTGCTGCTGCTGCCTGCTGCTGCTGCTGCTGCTGCTGCTGCTGCCTGCTGCTGCTGCTGCTGCTGCCTGCTGCTGCTGCTGCTGCTGCTGCTTCCTGCTGCTGCTGCTGCTGCTGCCTGCTGCTGCTGCTGCTGCTGCTGCTGCTGCTGCCGGCGGCTGCTGCTGCTGCTGCTGCTGCTGCTGCCGTTCAGCTGCTGCTGCCTGCCGTTCAGCTGCTGCTGCCTGCCGTTCAGCTGCTGCTGCCTGCCGTTCAGCTGCTGCTGCCTGCCGTTCAGCTGCTGCTGCCTGCCTCTCCGAGCTGCTGCTGCCTGCCTCTCCGAGCTGCTGCTGCCTGCCGTTCAGCTGCTGCTGCCTGCCTCTCCGAGCTGCTGCTGCAGCCTTTCAGCTGCTGCTTTTGCTGGCTTTCAGCTGCAGCTGATGCTGCCTCTTCTGCTGCTGCCTGCTGCTGCTGCTGCTGCCTTTCTGCTGCTGCTGCTGCCTCTCAGCTGCTGCTGCTGCTGCTCCTTGCTGCTGCTGCTGCTGCTGCTGCTGCTGCGTCTGCTGCTGCTGCTGCTGCTGCTGCTGCTGCTGCTGCTCTGCGTCTGCTGCTGCTGCTGCTGCTGCTGCTGCTGCTGCTGCTGCTGCTGCAGCTGCTGCTGCTGCTGCTGCTGCTGCTGCTGCAGCTGCTGCTGCTGCTGCTGCTGCTGCTGCTGCTGCTGCTGCTGCTGCTGCTGCTGCTGCCCCTGCTGCTGCTGCTGCCCCCGTTCAACCACTGCTGCTGCTGCTGCTGCTGCTGCTGCTGCTGCTGCTGCTGCTGCTGCTGCTGCTGCTGCTGCTGCTGCTGCTGCTGCTGCTGCTGCTGCTGCTGCTGCTGCTGCTGCTGCTGCTGCTGCTGCTGCTGCTGCTGCTGCTGCTGCTGCCTTTCACCCACAGCTGCTGCTGCTGCTGCCTTTCAACCACTGCTGCTGCTGCTGCTGCTGCTGCTGCTGCTGCTGCCGTGCTGCTGCTGCTGCTGCCGCTGCTGCTGCTGCTGCTGCCGCTGCTGCTGCTGCCGCTGCTGCTGCTGCTGCCGCTGCTGCTGCTGCTGCTGCTGCTGCTGCTGCTGCTGCTGCTGCTGCTGCTGCTGCTGCTGCTGCTGCTGCTGCTGCTGCTGCTGCTGCTGCTGCTGCTGCTCTGCTGCTGCTGCTGCTGCTGCTGCTGCTGCTGCTGCTGCTGCTGCTGCTGCTGCTGCTGCTGCTGCTGCTGCTCTTCTGCTGCTTCTGCTTCTGCACTGCTGCTGCTGCTGCTGCTGCTGCTGCTGCTGCTGCATGCTGCTGCTGCTGCTGCTGCTGCTGCTGCTGCTGCTGCTCTCAGCTGCTGCTGCTGCATCTCAGCTGCTGCTGCTGCATCTCAGCTGCTGCTGCTGCTCTCAGCTGCTGCTGCTGACTCTCAGCTGCTGTCTCACTGCTGCTGCTGCTGCATCTCAGCTGCTGCTGCTGCATCTCAGCTGCTGCTGCTGCATCTCAGCTGCTGCTGCTGCATCTCAGCTGCTGCTGCTGCATCTCAGCTGCTGTCTCACTGCTGCTGCTGCTGTCTCACTGCTGCTGCTGCTGCATCTCAGCTGCTGCTGCTGCATCTCAGCTGCTGCTGCTGCATCTCAGCTGCTGCTGCTGCATCTCAGCTGCTGCTGCTGCATCTCAGCTGCTGCTGCTGCATCTCAGCTGCTGCTGCTGCATCTCAGCTGCTGCTGCTGCATCTCAGCTGCTGCTGCTGCATCTCAGCTGCTGCTGCTGCTGCTGCA
Source organism: Cristatella mucedo (assembly GCA_009760855.2). Taxonomy (NCBI): domain Eukaryota; kingdom Metazoa; phylum Bryozoa; class Phylactolaemata; family Cristatellidae; genus Cristatella; species Cristatella mucedo. Next base: position 105,779 of record WPIO01000286.1, on the reverse strand, counting down.
TCTCAGCTGCTGCTGCTGCATCTCAGCTGCTGCTGCTGCATCTCAGCTGCTGCTGCTGTTACCTCTCAGCTTTTATTGTTGCAACTGCTGCCTCTCAGATTCAGCCCAGCACTTCATACTTGGCACTAGCACAAGCTTTGCAAAGAACTGGCTGAGCAATCATTCAAACTTTATGGGCGGCAATGTCCTTTGACTTAAATTTAGATGCCATGTAAGTATAATTCTAGACCAATTTTCCAGCCTTGGTTTTATGTTTTTAACCACAATATCAAATACTATACTTGTTGGTATAGCACCTTTTACGAAGCAAATTCCCTTTATAGGGCTTTACGACTCGTTGTTGGACAAAAGTGTCAAACGGGGATTAATAACACACATGTCTTAATGCTTAGTAAAACATGCACAGCTACACAAGTATAACTATAAGGCAAACATGCACAAACACAAGAGAGCCTGGGAGCAACCTTTAGTAGGCTCACTTGTAAATAACAAGAACTGATTCAGGGAATGGTGAGAACAAATAGCTCACAGAGACACGGAAGGCAAGTTAACTGGAGTCGTGACAGGATAGGCAGAGCGATAGTACACGTCAACTGTCTGGAGCCTGACCAGGTGGGGGAAGCTGATAAAATGGGCAATACAGGCAAGGTACAGCAGAGAATACTGGTAAGCTCGGTAGCCTTTTCTATCACCTACTTCTCGACAACTGGGCATAGGTTTGCAGCTACACTGCTGACATACCAAACTGTGAAGGAAGATCCGGAAGCAGAGCACCGAACACAAAAGCATTGCACTACTATTGGGGAAAGAGTCACCTGAGCTCAGAACAGTACAACCAATTTCAACAGCTCGACAGTTAGCCAGGGAGAATAGGACAACTGTATGGGTAACCAAGAATATTAAGAACAGCATAAGTTTATACGGTAAGTTAATAGCTTAATCAAGGGACAATGGAGCCCATTTCGCCCGGAAAACAAAGGCATGCACGTTAATTGCTGCGTGTCTGCGTTAATTGCTGCGTTTCTGCGAGGGTCCCTCTCAGCACAAGTTCCCTCTGACAGTACTTGCTCATGTTACCGACTCGAGACGAAAATTGTGGGGTGGCAAAATAAAGGTCTCGCGACACCGGCGTTAGAAGTCAGAAACGAAGGTTTAGTACGAACTCCACAATAATAATAATATACTTCATTTGTACAGCGCCCACGAGAATCTCTATTCAGACGCTTCACATATGCCTCGGGGCTCAGCCCACGACCTCAGGCACACCATAATCGGGGCGAGCACCTTATCCGCCGGACCAAGCCTGCTAAACTGTCAACATTCGCTTTTAGAAGCAGCGCTCACATGGCGCGGCGACGAGAAAGTTGTTCTTGGCTCAAGAGCGGCTGTACGTCGGCCTAACGTGTTCGGCACTGTCAAAAGATAGCATATATATAATCTAGCAGAAAGGCGCCGCTCTGAGTAAGGAATGCATGTTCTATTCATGGCGCCAGAAAGCGGTAACATTTTGCACAAAACTTTCTGATGCTAGGAGCTGGCGCAACACGCAAAATTACCGCTAAGCAGCATACGCAAGCCTTCGCGTCCCTGCTACCTCCACCTAGGCGCTTAAAGTTCGTCTCCAATAACGAATACTTACGGTAATGACGTCGTCTGCTTGAGTAGGGCTACATTCTAGTTAGGACTCCAAAAGCCACCCCAGGCTGACAATTGACTCGGCGTCGCTCACCTAATCCACTCCTTTGGCACACGGCAAGGCATGTCTGCAATTAATGGCGCGCTACCTCTAAATGTCCGGTAAACGGCGTGCAGAAAGCCGACGCAGCGGGGTCACGTGGTCTTACCGCTCCTTAACGTGACGTCAAATCGCCGCGGTCCCATAGGCTAACCACGTTTACCCCCCACCCCCAGCCGCCTGCTCGTCACCGGCCTAATGACGTAGCAGCCAGTTAGGACTAGCAAATAGCGGCGCTTGACGTGCGAACATGGGCGCACGCTCGCGTCGGGCTTTTCGTATCCTGTTCAAACTCCACTCTGAGCAGCCAACACTACAGAAGAACTGTGCATTAACTGCCGGCCGAAATGTTTGCCGCACATGCCCTCTTGCGAGTACAGTCGATTGATCTTTGCCGGCTTCTGAAACAATTGTATTTTTTTTAAATGCTCCTTTAGCAATCGGATAACTTCATTACTGATGGCCGGCAGAGTACTCAGCCTCTTTCCAGGCACTTTTTATTTGCTGCAAAGAAATCACGATCGAATATTTAGTGGTGGCATGCTCAAGGACAACATGAACAACGTGGTAGGGGTAATATGCACAAGATCAGTATGCAGATATGGTTGGCGGTTGCATGCGCAGTGTCAGCACTCATAAGCACGCTAACGACGAATCACGTGGATCCACTAAGTGCTGTCATAAATAGGTACGTCGTGTAAGTGCTTCGCGATATTAATGCTTCAACCATCTGCTAGCAGCACATTTTGTTTTGAGTTATACCCCTTCTGTGGCCAGCATCATTTGGATTGCATTTACTTATGTCATCCGTCGAATAGAAGGTGTGACATCTTCTTGATGTGCTAGGACACTGTGGACTTTGGGCAGATATCTAGTGATTTTGGCCGCAGTCAGCAGATCCTATCAGCACTTGCGTGCTGCTAAGAGTAATGCGGCGTTAACACCGTCTAATTTCCTCCTTGCCGACGCCGAATGTCTTTTTAGTTAGGGTATTTAACCTACCGATCCACAAAACATTGATGACAAACTGATTTTCGCGCGAAGCGTGTAAAGTTCGAGGCTGGTAGAAAAGAGATAGGTCGGCAGTGCAGCCAGCCAAAAAGCAGCTAAAGTTGAGCTAGCGGCTTCAGTCATCAATGTAGACAAATATGAGAAGGATAGAAAGGGAAAAAATAAAGCATATGGCAAAGTTGTAGAGAAGATCAAAGTCATGTGTGCTGTTACGACTGTACTTACATATATCGCTAATTAAGTTGTCCCTTATGGGTTGAGGGTGTGCAGTTGTCCCTCGTTTATCGCGGTTAATCAGTTTGATACTCTACCGCGATTAGAAAATTTTCACCAACTATGGTTCTTTATTTATAAATCACAAATTTTGTAGTTAAAGCATGGAAAACCCGTTTAAGACCCTCACAATACGGTTTAACGATACTAGAGTCATCTGGAATTGAAATAGCACGCCTTCAGTCACCATTACAATCGTGCTATGCAAATTTGAGACAACATAGGAAAAAGTAAGACATATACAACGTTACAAATATCATATTATTATTATTATTGTTCGTTTAATTGTATATTTAGGGGATCGGATGGCAAATCAGAGGACGGCACGCTCTGAGTGGCTCGGTTTCACCGAGCCCGACTTTTTTGGAAAACAATTCTTTAGAATGGAGTTTGATGCAGACGATGTGGTCAGGATGTGCACCTACTAACGTGCTTAAGTAGAATTAGCAGCTACGCGCGAGGTCATGCGGAGTTCAGACTGCCAGAGCTCAGGGCTGCAGCTTCCATAGTCAATGCGAGACTACGCTTCGAGAGCGCGAGATTCGAATCTACGGCGATGAACAGCTAAGTGAAATTTAGATTTCGCAGTTGTATCCTGTCTGCTACTAAGATAGCTGCTCGTATTTTGAGGTGCTGAAGCGGTCCGCTTACGAGGTCGGGACCATAGTACAAGCCCAAGTACAAGGCTGTCGGCCACTTCGGTCCCCCTTAGTCGCCCATGTGCTGTCGGAGCTTCAAACTAGGAAGAGTTCATTACATGAACCGACGCACGGCACGTTCTGTGTAGAAAAGTCTGAAGCCTGTTTAAATAAATGATTATCTGTGTTCAGACTCTTGCTCTGAATAACTCGAGCCTACTAACAGGAGCCACAATTACTGCAGTCGTGACGTATGCATGCGCGTTCAACTCCGAGCTTTTGATTGGTCTGCTGGTACATCTCAAACTAGCTTCTCCTTCCCCCGATCACACCTGTGTTGATTTTATTCATAACTGCACGGTTTCTAATAATAGATAAACTGTAATTACTATTATAATGCGTTATTACATCCTAAAGGGCATGCACAATTTAGGATGCGCTGTTTTCGTAAAACTGACGCCGCTCGTATCGACAGCCTACCGTTCGACCTTCGCCTTGCTTTAGGCTTCGTCTTCCGGGCTAGCAGACTGCGCGTGTTATGGCGCGAATTCAGAGCGTGGATGGTTGTATAGCCTTCAATCGTCAATAACGAATGCGATGCGTAAGGAGCAATGCTTTGTAAGACACGTGCGTTATCAGGCTTTGTAGCTTGCAGAGGATAATTTTTATTCGATGTTATTAGGTGGGCTGAATTCCGTACTTCCATTCGCTTCCCCCTCCGTTGTGGCTTGCGCACTTTACAAGGCAGAAGTAGTAGGTCCTATTGTACGTAACAATCCGCCGAAAATCTGTTCAAAATGCTTGCCTTAGGAGCGAGGGTTATTTGGGAGCTCGCTGGCCATTCGTATGACCTCTTGAGTTTTACTAGTTGCGACGCTAGCCGAGCGTTAGGTATGCGAAATATGGAATGACGTCACATAAGAGTTAAATGACATTGACGGATTACTGTGGAAAACCTTTTATCGTCGATGATTTTGAAGGTTGACTACGGGTGCAGTTCGCTTAGCGAGCTGCCTGTGCCATTCTAAACATATTTATTCTTTCTACCATTCGAGATTCGTAATTTGACTTCGAGGATAGCTAGTCGTCAACCAATAACAAGCTACATATCGCGTATCTGAAACTGACGGCGTATGCTTGCTTATGTGAAGTCTTTTTTTGTGTATATTTGCATGTGTTTGTGTATCTTTTTCTGCGGTGTGCGAATGGTTGAGTTTATGTGTGTTGGTTAATGAGTCTCCTTGAGTGCAGGTGGAGGCACACTCATCAGCTTGAACATTTCATCACTGTTGTTCGTGTATAATTTCTTATGCACATTATTGTGCACAGTTGGTAGATGATCATTAGGAGTTGGTTTGCGATGTATACTAATGTAGTTTAGTTTGGAAATATTGTAATATCTGTGCAGCTCTGCTTCAGTTCTTAATCGATACTTGACCTGCTCTTAAAAAATGTTGCAGCCGCTCGTCTGCGCCGCCTAGACGTGACGTCGACCGCACAGCCACAGTTTATTTTATTTTAGCCAGCAGAAAAACTCAGCATGTCATGCTTTGAATGGATTGCTTACACGGGGCGTTTGGCTTGATTTACAAATTTGCAAGTACAGGTCATTCGAATGAATTCATGAGCTGCTGCTGATCTGCAGCCCCTCACTAACCGAGACCGTACAAAATCGTTGTCTGTGCCTTGCGTTATTACATACTGAAACCTTTTCCGTTTTAGCATACAGTTTTTGTGGATGTTATGGTCCACCTCACAGTTAATAGCGACAACAAGCGAACATGCAGTGACACTGGTAGTTCATATGAAGTTCCTCTCGTGTTACTCTTTTGTTCCTCATGGCATATCTTCATATGCAGCTGAGCATATGCTAACAGCATGCATACTTCGGTTTGTGACAGGCGTGTCTTCATCGACCTGTCATGTTGTTCTGAGCCGACTTCTCTGGTCGACGTGCTGCACTCTTCTTCGAGCCAGTGTCTGTTTGTGTTGTTGTGTAGCAAGGTGCATAATTTGTCCACGTCAAATCATGCAACGGTATTAGTCAATTTGATTACAATACCCGAAGCAGCCTTGGCTACAACATCCCTATGAGTATGGGCCTTATCTGAACCAATTCACTAGCTATGGCTTAAGTGGGCCTACTGCTGAGTTGTGTGATATGGTTCTGGTTGTGTATATACATACGTGTCTGTCTTGCATTTTTATGAGTAAGAATTCGTACAGGTGTCCTTGTGTGTATATTTTTGAGTGGTTGAGTTTTTAGAAACGTCGGTAAGATGTCTATCTGCTCGTCTTTGTGCATGTGTTAGTGTGTAAGTAAACTCGTGTCTGCACATGCATATGTGTAGTGCCTGCGTGTTTTTGGTGTGCCAGCTGGTTTTCCACGTGCTCATGCGTCTGCATATACAGGTATGGCATTGCTTGTGTGCAGCCGTGTGTGCATGCGATAATAGTTGTTCAGTTTATAGATGCCTTGTATTTCGCAGCTTTAGCATTTATTTGTTAATGTTTGCTACTCTACATTTCGAGGTGTGGAGGCAAATGCAGTTGCTGATGCTTGTGCTTGTGTGTTTTTGCTTTTGTGTGTATGTTTGTGCTTTTTAAGGTCGGCTGAGTCAGCAGCATCATTTGTGTAGCTACAGCTGAGCCTTTACAGCTCTCAATCCTGCTGGCAGTGGTCAATAAAGAATTGCCCACTGCAGCCTTTGAACCCACGACATAGGTCATGAAGTGAAACCACCATAACCCTGGATGTGCATGGGTTAGCCGTGTTAACTTGCAGTTATATGAATGTGATGGAAGTGCTTGGTGTGCTGAGCATCGGTGTGTATGTGTTGCTGCTCCTGCAGTGGTTTAGCCCAGTGGTTAATTAAGGTGCTCACCAAGCCCGTGGTCATGGGTATGTATTTCATGGTCGTCGGCTTGAGCGCCATGGCATACAAGAAGCACCTGAATAGATATATGAAGTTATTTTAGGGTGCTATACAAGCAAATTATATTGATTGTGTTCATTTGTATGTACTTATGTGGTTGGCAAGGTTAAACGATTTTTGTGGAACACATGTATGCGTTTTTATGTGTGCACGTATGTCAGGCTGCTAGCTGGTGTCGTGTTATATACGTGTGCCACATATTGTGGTGCCATGCCATGAATACTATGCATGCACATGACCTGCTACCTGCTCTTTGTCCACATGCTTGTGTGCACAGTAGTGTGCATGAATATTTTATGTATGGGAACACATGCCTGGTTAGTGTGTGGGCTCACACCCACATTTTATGTCTGCTCTGATGTGTAAGTGGCATTTCTGTAGGTCCGCTGTTTCTTTACACTCTGTATTGGTGTCTTCAGAGTTTCACCAATATTTGTAATGGCATTGCTTAGTGGTGCCCATATATATATATATATATATATATATATATATATATATATATATATATATATATATATATATATATATATATATATATATATATATTCTATTCATTTCATATTCATTTCATTATTAATGTGTTTGTTTTCAAGCGTGATTTTACTTACCATTCAATTGCATTTCCCTTTGCAGCCAATGTAAAGCGCCTAGAAAGAGATTAAGTTCTCTAATGGCACTTTATCAAGTGTATTATTATTATTATATATCATTAGAATTGACTGGATCATTGTGTATAATAATTGGATAATACTTAATTTCCAAAGGACCATTCATTGATCCATTATTGTATTTAAAAAATTTAGCATCCATATATGCGACAGTTGCAATGTTTGTTGCTGAAGACGGTGTCACCGCAATAGCAATATTTAATGTTCAATTTACAGTTAATATGCCATCAACAACTCCACCTGTTTTTGATATTTTTGTATCAGCATAATCTTTTGTAGCAGCATCACTTGCATTGATAGGATTTGCAAGATCTATTACTCTATGATTGTTCATATCTATATCTCTATCAGCAGTTGTTCCTCTAGAGATTGTAACAAAGTTGGTATCAATATATTTCCTGTTTACAGCATCTCCAGAATCAATAGGATCCAAGGTTTTTTATTAAATTTTTTATTCATATTTAAAGATCCATTCAAAATATCACCAGTTTTACGAATGTAGTTTTTTGAGTTGGACCCTTTCCTATGATAACCAAGAGACATTTCTATATTATACTAATAAGAAAAGCAACGTAAGTTACATTATTTGCAACACTGAAATTGTTAATGATATAATTACATGATCCATCAATATTTATTACTAAAACAAGAGTACCAGAGACACCATAAGTGTTATCCTTAGTTTAATCTAAGAATGTTCAAGTAGTATTAAGAGACCACAGCACGCTAGGTATCATTCCGAAGTTACTTACTGGACCACGAATAAAAGTTTTCAATAGTGTTGCATAACCTATTATGTTTCTAGTTTGATCAAACACTGGCATTTCAATAGGTGTGGCTCTTGAAGTAGAACTTTCTGTTCCAGTTCCATTTACACTAACATTAAATCCATCTAATGTTATACAACTTGGAAAAGTAGTAAGTCTTAAATATCTAAACGAGCGTTTGTAAAAATCAACTGTTTTGTTATAATATCTGAATCTTTCAAAGAAGTAATTCTATTGAGTCCCAAGTCAAGAGTACTATTTGATTTTCCATTGAAAACTTGAGTCTTACTTTTTAGTAGCCCATAGTTTATTACTTTTTAAGTACCAGAATCTTGATATGTAGTTCCATCAGCAGAATTTCCTGATATACCACTAACATTTCTACAATTCAGTTGAGATAGAAGTTTTGCACCAGTCTTTGGAAGTAAATTTGATAAATTAGAAACTGAAGCTATCTCTCCTATAACATTGGCGCTACAGTATTCAAAAAGTTTGAATTGAGAGCTTAATCGAATCCTATTGCGTCTCCATCGTTTACTACATTTACCATATTCCAAAGGGGCCTCTCGTTAGACGACCATATCAGCTCCACAGTCAAATCTGCCTATTTTCAGCTGCATAATATTGCTAAAATTCAGGCTTGTTTAGATAAGGATACCACGTCCAAGTTGGTCCATGCATTCGTGACATCCCGTCTGGACTTCTGCAACTCACTGCTTACTGGCCTACCAGCATGTGCGATCAGGCGATTGCAGCTGGTGCAAAAATCTGCAGCTAGGCTTGTCTGTCGTGAGCGTCGCAGTTGCCACATTACTCCACTTCTCGCCGACTGGCACTGGCTACCAGTCAAGCAACGGATTGACTTCAACGTTTTTTTTTTCGCTCACTTTTCGGTCCCTTCATTCTTTGGCTCCAGCCTATCTCTCAGATATACTACCCCATCAGGCCAAACATCGTACCACCCGCATTTTGGAATCCAAAAGTCTACAAATACGCCGTACAAACCTCAAATCCTTTGGAGACCGTGCATTTAGTTTGTATGCTCCCAAAGCCTGGAACTCCCTCCCGACCTTCGTCAGAACATCCCCTGTGCATGTCACCCCTAACCATGTTATTCATTTTGTTTGTTTATCAAGCAGGATTTTACTCACCATTCAATGGCATTTCCCTGTGCAGCAAATGTAAAGCGCCTAGAGAGAGATTAATTCTCTTAGGGCGTTTTATCAAGTGCATTATTATTACATTACTGGATATGCAAAATATGTAATTCTGTTTCCAACTGCATCAATATCATCAAAAATAATGCCATTATTTTAGTAACATTTTCCGTTTCCTGTATATATGAAGAAAATAACTAGAAAAGGCGGTCATGTAAAATCAGGCTGAGATACCACAAAAAAAGTACTATCAGGAACAACAACTGCAACAGAACTTGGCTCAAAAGCTGTTATAAAAGTTGTACCAAAGATTGCAATGAAACTAAGTTTACAAGCATCGAATAAGATAGCAACAATTGTTCAAAAACTTTTACAGTCATTCAAAGTTATTGGAACTACTACAAAAAAAAAAACATTAGGTGGATTTCTATCTGGCATAACAGGAGTTGTAGATTTAGGATTATTTATAAAAAAAATTGATGATATTGCTTCTGTAAAATATGGACAAGTATTCCGGATAACAATTGCAGAGAAAAGTGGACTGTCAAAATAGTTGCATCATTAGAGATTGAATATTATATAAATGGAATACTACTTGAAGCAGAAAAGTCCAACTCTGATTTGTATTTGGGTCCTAGTAAGTTTTTTTTGTCAGATACGTTTGGAGAAGAACTTAATTGGAATGCAGCACAACTAGATCCACTTGCTTGGAAGGAGAATTGCCTTGAAGTTCGATCTGGTGGACTATTGCCCACTATTCCAGCTATTATTGCAAGTATAGCAAGCAATTATAGGAGGGGGTAAATCTTAATGGCAGGCTGGAGGTAAAGAATGAAGTGACTCTAAAACTGACCGACAAAAACTTTAAATAGATCCGTTGCTTGACTGGTAGCCAGTGCTAGCAGCAGAGTCTTGCACCAGCTGTAAGCGCCTGATTGAACATTGGCCAGCAAGCAATGGGTTACAGAAGTCAAGACGGGATGTCACACATTCAAGGACCAACTCAGATGTAGTGTCCCTATCTAATCTATATGCTTCTATTAATAAGAAATTTAATAAGGCTTATAATAATTGTAATCGATTATTTGAGCTAACTATATGTAGCTAGCATAGTCTTTGTCCTTGCTTGCATAACAAAAACGAACATTTTATATTTTGGAAGATTTACGGTCAGCCTGCATTTACATTGCCAACCACAATTCAAGCAAGTTTTTGGTCCACTCGTATCTGTGCATAAATTTGCTCTAACAGTTTTGATGTTTAAAAATGAATGGGATGTTGCTGCAAGAGTAAGTTCGCAACCAGGAAAGCTGTGCCCGATAATCCACGAGGCAGCAATCTAGCAAAGCCAGTTATCACAATTGGCCAAATATGGAATTTCCGTTGTAAGCAATGTGTGGAGTTTAACCATCAGCTGCATGCGTATTTATGCAAATTGCCTAATGCCAATAAAACTAACAATATGATATTATTCACCAAGAGAAATTAATCATTATTCAGGCACTGCTAGTATGCCGTGAATTTCGAGCATACGACCTCGGTCACTAACGACCAGCATTCAATCTTTGGGCAAAGTCACAGTGCAAAAACACAGGTTAAGTAACAGTTCTGGTGAATGTCGTCAAATTCTATCAAGGAAATTACGAATTTTGAGATATAAATAGTAATTATAAAAATAAATTCACAAATAACCCTCTGAGAGCTTAATCTCTTTCTAGGCACTGAACGCCGGCTGTAAAAAGACGCCGACAGCATCATTCGTGGTTCCTGGATTGTAACGGCTAGGAAACAGTTAAGGTATAACCCAATATTAAGCGGTACAAAAACCGACGTAATGTAATACTCCACTTACGCTTTTTGCCTCAGGCGGTTTATAGGAGTGATGTGACAAAGTTAAGAAATTAACTAACAAGTTTAATTTAATAGGTTTTATAAGTTAATAACTGATAATTCCACGTGAAAAAGGAAGTAGATGGGCATCGCAGCACAATAGCTTTAATACTAAAGCCGCCCTGATTTCTCAAAGGGTTTAGGATCGTGGCCTTTAACAACCGTTGTCAAAGTATATGCAATAGGTAGTAAAAGTCGTGGATGAAGTTTTGCACAAAGGCGAAGGGCCTGGATAGAGGTTAAGTTCTCTTAGGGTGCTATGCAAATGAATTATATAATCAGATTAGATTGCTAAAGTTGGTCGATTTGTTATTTATTTACCGGACAATGCACAGCCCTGAATTGACATCCTTACCACTAATGCACACATGCCGTGAGTATTCGAATGGGAGTACAGTATTCGAGTACTTCAAGAGTCAGGACGTTCGTTGGAATATTGCAGCAGTAAAATCTCTATTGCCACTTGCAGTTGCAGTGCCAAATATGACATAATTGCTGCCAGCTAATCAGATGAATATTTCAAGCCAGCAAAGCCTATGCGATGGCGGATCTTAGTTATAGATCACAGTTAGAGCTCGTCGACGAAGAAAGCAAACATCGTGAGACCTGAAGCTGACAAAACGTAGCAGCCAATATTTGGAAAACTATTTACTGCTGCCCAGCCAAGACAAAGGAGGATGAAATAATCTATCTCTTTGGATTAAAATGGAAGTCTGGAGATTTCTACTGGTCATTTTGTGCTATTGCAGAGCTATAAAGTCAGCCAGAACGTGTAACCGCACCGGCTCTTTAGCCACAGGTGAGGTGCAAAGACCAAACGGAAAGGAATTGACCTCCACCTAAGGATACTTCAGTTCAGTACTTGACCAGAAGAAACTACTGAATTTGATGAAAGTGGCAGTGCATAGAATACTTGAATAAGCATCGTCAAAAATCAAGTTTTTAATAATGTAAACTATCTCTCGGGATTTCAGTGCACAACTTACCGGAATATAATTCTGGCTTGCCAATTACCGTATTTAATATATACTTCCTGGCTGCGTCTGAAAAATTCTTGGGTACGACAACGCGGTCAGTGATAGCTTGAGCTTTAGATAATTCTGAGAGCTGGTTGACATGACTTCTTAGGCATGATGTGATCCGGTCAGATTGATCGAGCAGCCATGTAGAATCGCCAGAATCCAGCACGTACCTACCATGTGCAGCAGCTGACTTGGCGATTTTTTTTAGCTGATTATTTTCTTCTACTTCGAACGACACTTCGGCACTAAGCTTGTCACTTAGTCCTTCCAGGTCTTGTTGAGCTGCCAAAAACACTTTATTGATGCAATCCAGAGCAGCTTTCTTATTCTTCCGGATAGTGTCCCAGCATGCTGTGCGTGCTTCATTTACTGCCTTCAGCCACTCAGCTCGATTAAACGCTACTAATAAATCCTCTATTAGCTTTATATTTTCAGATATGTCTTGTTTTTGACGAACCATCGTGGTTATAACGGCCTCATTCGCAGGACAGTTGATGTCGTGCTTCTCAGCGAGGCACACATCTTTAATGCAAGTGCTACACCTAAGCCTCATACACGTCAAGCACATATATTCCAGTTGCCTTTTGTCTACTGGACATTGTGCACTAGAGCTTCCACTGGTGGTGTAAAAATCCAGTGGTGCTGTGACATGGTCCACAGTGTGTCCCTTGTGGCATTCTGAGCAAGTTCCGCAAACAATCTTAGGACATTGTTTGCAGTAAAATGTCGCTGGAGAATCATTATCAATCATTAGGCATGGATCGCACTTAGCATCAGTATAAAATTGCTTCAAAGTAATGAACAGATTCGACTCTGCCAAGGCAATAACTCCGAAAGTTAAACATTCAGGGCAGGTAATCTGCTTGTCATCTAACTGAGCAGTCTTTTCCAACATGCACTTCTTGCAGCAGTTGTGCAGACAGCTGAGCAAGATTGGATCGTTGAGAAACTCTTTGCAAATGCAGCAGTAGTGAACTGGATCTTGTTCCATCATATTCATAGAATAGGCTGTATCACCGGCACTGAAAAAACACCCTTTGTAAAGATAATACACCTGATAGAGCTTTTTATAAAACAATCAATAATAAAAGTACATGCAATGTCTTGTTACACATTCAGCAACAACTACTCGCAGCTCTAGCTAATATAGTGTGTCATACAATAGTGTGTCATACAAAACTCTCCTGCGTAACACCCACATGATCTTTATGACTTTGTTGAGTTACAGACGGAAATACATTACATCACATGCATTACATTACAATAATACGAATGTTAACAAGCGAACTTCAAAGCGTTTCTATTACTTGCTAATAAACCAGAAAATGTTGAAGACAAGTTAAGCGATTATTTTACTACGAGAAAGATCATTTCAGTCAGCTTACTAACCAATTTTTTTAGGAACATGCTCCTACGTCAGAGTAGCACCCGTAATGAGGCTATGGTCAGGCTAATGGCTGGCTCGAGTATTATAGTAAGCCGAAATATATAGGGTCAAGATAGCACCACACGAGGTGCATGCTTAATTGACCTATACTATACTGTTGGATTTCAAAGTGCTGCAACTAAAGAGTCTAGATATAGAAGTGAACGTGATTTCTTCAACCAAATTTCCCTAAGCTTGATGAGAAGCATTGCAATAGTAGAAGTAATACACCCCAAGTTCCCTCACCAACTATCATCTACAGGACTGATTACATCAATTGGTGAAAGTATGTTAGGAACTATTGGCTTTCAACTCAGAAATTTCATAAAGATGTGGGTCGTGAGTAGTTTGGCAGTGGTCGGCATTGGGTGTGTTGGAAATGAATGCCGACGCTGTTAAAGATTTCATCACGATGAGAGTCGAAATGTTAGTCGGACTTATGTCTTAGCAAAGCGATAATGTATTACATCTCCTAGATTGTGGAACTCGCTTCCACAATTCTTACGCCACGAAAACTACTTGCCTCATGCCGACTGTGGCTCATCTTTTTCAGTGGTCCTGAGCTGCTACTTCTATGCTAATCACTACCTCAACTGCTCTCCTGACTCTGCTATGCTTTCCACGTTCTCTTTGCTGCGTGACACGAAGTCTGTTGGCTAAGCCGCTTAGGCTGTGAGTGGGCTACACAAAACTCTCCTGCGTAACACCCATATGGTATTAATGACGTTGTGGAGTTACAGATGAAGATGCATTACATTACAATCTTCACGACCTGAGTTACGGGTTCAGGTTTTGCAGAAGTCAAGTGGTTGACCACTGCAACTGCTGGTGATAACCCCGATGATATATAAATATAGCTGTTTAATCAGTTTAACTTTTTCAGTGCGGGAAGCAGGTGGTGTAAGTAAAACCTAATAATGACGATGTTGAAGAGATTAACATAAGCGAGCAGAAAAGAGCCAACATGTTTGTAGGACGACCCTGCAACACCTGAGTTAGCGATTAACGGAAAACGAGCCTGAAATTTAGTATGCATCACCTTTTTGTAAACCTGAAGACCAATTGCAGGAAGTAGAAGTAAAAACAGAAGACACGCTTGCAGAGCCGATTTTAACCTTTCCAATTTCTGAATCCCACTTGGTTTGCATATTTTAGTAATTTGATTTTTATATTATATATATATATATATATAGCTTAGTCAAATAACATTTTTATAATTCGGGCTTGTTTAGACAAAGATGAAAAATCTAAATTGGTTCATGCATTTGCGACATCCTGTCTTGACTTCTGCAACTCAGTACTTGCTGGCCTGCCAGTCCCTGCAATCATGCACTTACAGCAGGTGCACAAATTTGCAGTTAGACTTTCAAACCGTGAGCTTCGCAGTTGCCACATCTCATCACTTCTCACCAACCTGAAATTTCTCCCAGTCAATCAACGCATTAACTTTAAGGATTTGTCACTCACTTTTAGGTCTTTTAATTATTTGGCTCTGGAGTCCTTATCAGATGTACTCCCCATCTTGCTAAGGATTGTAGCACTTCCTTTTCGGAATCTTATCGTCTACCTATACCTCGTGTAAATGTTCCATACTCGATCACATTTTTTCACTCCATTGCACTCTATCATCACCAATTATTACCAAATTCTGCTTATCTGTCACCTCTTCCTCATATAAGATCAACTGTGAATCGCGAAGTTTCAAGACCCCTGAAATCGACGCTGTTCATGTGAAAATATCTGGCTCGCTTCAGCTGCTCTATGCCCCTTCCGACCTGCAGTTATCGGTAGATTGCTGCAACACGACGCCAGCTGGCATGTTCGACGAGTTTGTACCTCTGACTAAGCTCAATGTATGCCCTTGCCCACACGGCCTTCGGTATATCACAGAAATTAAACTAGCGAGATCTACAAAGCACAAATATTAAAAATCACACAAAAGATCGGGACTGACTATCTATCAACAAACCTACGAGGATGGCTTTGATCATACAAATTGATCATCGATTCAATTCGCCAAAGGCAAAGTCTAGCTTCCGTAAAATGATTGTTGGATCAAAGCGGGGCAGTCCGAAAAGGCTCATGCCTACGATCAAACATCTTCTTTATAGCTCCCAGGTTAGCTTCTTACCTACTGATTTCAGTGATAATACAAACAAATAAATACAATTCATGTATATAGCGCACTAAGAGAAATTAACGTCTATTCAGGTGCTTCACATATGCCACAGTGGTCAAGCCCATGACCTCGGCCAGATCTCGGTCGGTGCGAGCACCTTAACCACTGGGCCAAAACACCTTGCCTGATTTAGCTAATCGCTTCACTTATTTCTCCGTCGGCAGGATTGACAAAATAAGGGAGTCCATCCTTAGATTTCGGCCTCCTCCTGGAATCACGCCCCTCAATTCCATGCAGCACCTCAATGTCTACACTCAAAAAGGTTACCAGTGACCACGTACTGAAGTTCAAATCCCAATAAAAGAAAACAACTAGTCATCTTTGCCCTGTTCTCACTGTCCTGCAAATACATTGATCTGCTGCTGCCACAGATCACTAACATCATAAATATGTGATTAGCATCAGATCTTGTCCCAGCACCTTTCGGAAAGGCTATTTAGCCAGGACACTAATCAATAAAGTAGCCATTGACCAAGAGAACTTGAGCAACTTCCACCCAGTCTTCCTTCTACTATGCATAATAGAAACGCTGGAGCCAGTCATGCTAGACCGGCTTAACTCACATATTAAAACAGAAATTCTTGCTAGCAATTTCCAGTCTGGTTGTAGGGCTAATCACCCCAAAGAGTCAGCATTTCTTCAGGTGTATACCGAATTACTTAATGATGCAGGCATAGGTAAAGTGTCTGCTATTTTGGCTCGATCTTTGGGCAGATTTTGATACAGTCAATCATCAATTCCTGATTGGGCGCCTCTCATCTCGGTTGGGCACCAATGGCACTGCTTCGCATCAATTCGGCTCTTGAGCATTGGCTTAAATGGACAAAGATCATCTGAGGAACCTCTTAAATATGACGTTCCTCAGCGCTCTGTGCTTGGTCCAGTTCTTTTCATGGTTAACACTCTCCCTCTTGCTGATATGATTGTCATGCACAGTCTCAGCTTTCACTTCAATGCAGATGACCCTCCGTTGTAACTTTGCTTTAATCACTCCCAGCCCTTAAGCAATTGAATTCTCTCAGCTGCCTTGCTTCGGATGTTGATGGCAGCCGCACATGGACGGCAGCAAACTTTCATGCATTGAAAGATGAAAAAAACAACTTACTCGTTACTGGCGAACCAAGTGTGATTCAGAAATTGAAAAAAATGTCGCTCAAAATCGGTCATGCAAGCATTTAAACCTATACGGAACCTAGGTGTCATGTTACGTAGTGACCTTTAATAAGACGATCCAATCTACTCTATAGTCAGTCTGCCTACGCTCAGCTACCTGGAATTGCTCGATATCGGGCTTATTTACAGATGGGTAGGTACTACATCTAAATTCGTCCACGCATTTGTGACATCCCGTCTTGACTTCTGTAATCCACTGCTTGCTGAACTAACGGCCTGTGCAATTAGATGACTACAGCTGGTGCCAAACTCTGCAGCTAGGCTTGTTAGTCGGAAACGGCGCAGTTGCCACATCGCACTCATTCTCGCCGACCTGCACCAGGTCTCAGTCAAGCAAAGCATCAATTTAAAGGTTTTGTCACTCTTCGCTCCCTCCACTATTTGGCTCAAGCATACCTATCAGATCTCCTCCCCACCAGGCTAAGCATTGTACCCCCTGCATTTCAGTATCCAAGCGTTTATCTAGACCTCGTACAAGACTCACATCTTACGGTGACTGTGCTTTTAGTTCTTATCCTCCCGAAACCTAGAAATCACTTCCTATTTGGGTGATGTCCTCTTCTGAGTGCACTACATTAAAAAAGAAACTAAAAATGCATCCATTTCTAACATAATTTATTGAGTCCTTGTAGCTCGTCTTTTATGTGCTTATTCATGTTGATTATATGCTGGTGATTAGGGTAGAATAAACAAGAAAGGACACTAAACACGATCCCTCCAGCATCACACACTTCAGCGAAAATAAACCGAATGACCCTAGGCTTCTGACATCTAGAATGTCAAATGGTCTGTAAAAACATTTGGCATCAAAAACCTATGCTGATTACTACAACAGACGCCCTGACTAGAGCGTAAGAAACCAAAGCACCGGTATAGAAATTTACAGTAAAGCGATCCAGAAAAACTAGAATGCAAATTTTTTGATAACGTCATTTTACAGCTTTTTTGAGCAGTGCTTGTTCTGTACAGCTACGACGACGCTAGTGCAGCTGGTGCTGAATAAGGTCACAAGGATGGTCACCGAATTTCAAAGGTCATCCAGTGTGTCTAATTTGCTGACGGAGCTGCAACGGCTAACAGGTATTACATGGATACAAAGGGAAATTCATAATCTCTAGCCGTCCGGAGCTGATATTTCCATACTATTCACTCACTCGACTTCGCTCCAGACTCAGCTGGGCTTCTCACTTCCTCTTTGTTGGTCGAGGTGAAGTATTTCGGCTACCCAAGGGATACTAAAAACCACTTAAGCAGTGGGTGTTCTTTGTAAAACTATCCCCCACAGTGCACACTTAGCGTTTGTCGCTTGGTGTAGTTACTGATGTCGATACATACGCATGCACTTAACAATACCCAGATTTTGAAATATCCCGCTAAAGATTTTTATCAATCTTTCCATTGTAAATTTAAGATGCTACAAATGTCTGATTTCAAGATCTTTGGACATTATAACTGGTTCTTTAAGCAAGCTTAAAAAGAAACCTGATATGAAGAAGTGGACCTAATATTTTCAGATGGGCGAAAGACACTCGAGATTTTCTAGTAAGACGGAAGTGACCTTGAAGTCTTCAATCTTCAAGATATTAGCACACAGCTGTAGTGTTTATTTGAGGCCCACACGGCATAGCAGTAACCGTGTAATGGGCAGCCGTCTGTGCACGCGGACCTGACCTTGGCATTTGAGCTGATTTAAGCTCATGGCCAAAGACCTGATAGTCTTGGTTGAACGCCTAAAAACCTGCTGTTAAATGTACTTATCTAAACTACGGATATTGATTAGCTACGTTTCGGTACAGGTACTTTTCTCCTTAGCAATGGATTCAGCTACCTTTGGCACGCCCATAGATAAGTATCAATGCAACCTACAGCTCATTGGTCGCGATGCAAGACTCAGGGCTGCACCAGCGTTAGTCATACTTCGATTGAGACTAGCATCTTTATTAGAACACTTTTGCTGCATCGTTCTGTCATGACGAGGAGGAAAACACGGAAATTCGGCAAATATGCTTGGAAAGCATTCGAAACACTTGAGAAGTCATGCGGGACTACGGGAATGGGCAAATTTAATCTATTACGGTTGCAGTGCAGCTTCCTTTCGGCGAACAGAGTCAACTTCTCCTACCTACAGCTAGAATTACGAGTACAATTAGCAACTGTTAATAGTGAGTTTTGTTATCATCAGTTATCTCTTCTTAAGTATACAAATCGTAGACCGCAGAACAACTTACTCGGTAGGTGGCAGAGCTACACGCAAGAGCCTATTGGTCATTGGTGAAAAAAGCCAGCGTTATATAGTCATCTCAAACAGGCTTGCTCAAACATCATGAAATAAAGCTATTATGAATGCTTGTAATCGTGCTCAAGACTAGAAACCAAGCTACTTGAGAGTGCTAGCAAAAAATGACAGCGATGGCCATTTCAGCACCCATCAGCAGGCAATAGTCGACTAGGATTTACCATTTCAACTAGTGTATTTGCATTAACAATCTCAGATCTATTTATCTCATTTAAAAAATTGCCAAGGGCTAAATTCCGTTTGCTGTCTTCATGGTACCGAAACATTAGCTTTCATTCTTCGACGATAGAGCGAAGCATGAGACAAGAAGTACATTTGTGAGTACATACAGACTTTACTTGATCGCTACTTGATTATATATATATATATATATATATATATATATATATATATATATATATATATATATATATATATATATATATATATATATATATATATGTATATATATACACCCAATCGAGCACACGCTGAAAGCAAAGCAAGCGCTACGAACCTAAACGTTACATGTAAATAATAATATTACCAGAATAAGAAGTTGTCTGAAGATCGTAGGCTCCACTAGGAGCGGTGGTGCACAGGCTCCGGCAGCTGGCCAAAGGTGCCTGCTTCTCTCTCTCTCTCGCACGGAAGTTGGTGAGCAAGGCTGGTGACCTGCTTAAATACATTACAATCACGTGACAGTGCTACAATCTAGATGACCAGCGATCTCAGGTCAGTGCTGCCATTTCGTCATCTCGTGACCATCAAGATTGCCCATCGGGAGGGCAGAGCAGGACGCCCAACAGCACAGGGTTCAATACCCAGCTTGGTAAATGCACTGGGGTCCATGTAGTCAAAGGACTTCCAGAAAAAATTCTTGTGGTCATATTAAAATACGAATAGCGTTTTAAGAATTCTGTCGTGGGCGTCGCAGTTGCCACCTTACTCCACTTCTCGCCAACCTGCACTAGCTACCAGTCAAGCAACCGATTGACTTCAAGGTTTTGTCGCTCACTTTTAGGTCACTTCATTCTTTGGCTCCAGCCTATCTCTCAGATGTACTCCCCCACCAGGCCAAGCATCGTACCATCCGCTTTTTGGAATCCAACAGTCTACAAATACCCCGTACAAACCTCAAATCCTTTGGAGACCGTGCATTTAGTTCGTATGCTCCTACAGCGTGGAACTCCCTCCCAACCTGCGTCAGAACATCCCCTGACCTGACCACATTTAAAAACAATCAAAAAAACCCATTTAGGACAGCATTTAGTGGGTCCCTGTGATTCGTCCTTGATGTGCTTATGCGTTCTGACACTGTGCATGCTGCCACTAACCACATTTGCATGTTGACCCTGTGCATGTCACCCCTAACCATATTATTTATTTTGTTTGTTTGTCAAGCATGATTTAACTCACCATTCAATTGCATTTCCCTTTGCAGCAAAAGTTAAGTACCTAAAGAGAGGTTGAGTTCTCTGAGGGCGCTTTATCAAGTGCATTATTAATATTATTTTTATTAATATTTGTCTATTTGTGCTATCCTCACTGTGTTAACCACTAGGTGTGAACCTGTGTCACACATGTGTTAAACTCTAGGTGGCCCAATCCATTCAGATAGAAACCTATGGTTTATAATTAAATACATGTTATAAAAAATATAAGTCAACCTCCGTTTCCTCTCAGCACGTTTAGATGGTATGTGGCACCTGTTAACCGGTGGCAGCCTGGCTGTAGAATTCCCCGGATTATTGGCCTACATGGTTAGAATGAGCCCAATGGTCTGTTTAGACGGTGACAGAGGTATTCTGAATTAGCGCGTGTGGTATACCAGCCCAGGCCGGAGGTGACAGGCGCCGCTGGGCGTACAGCGATCCTCGTTGTGCAGCAGCCTTCTCTGTGCAGTAGCTCTCGGCAGGACGGCAAGCTTCACTCTCAGTCAGTAACACAAGTTTCGCTTAGCCTTCGGGCCTGTGTTTTAGAGCAATTGATAAGCGATAGTGCAATGAAAGAGGCGGACCAAAATAAAGATGGTGGTACACAATAAGATTGGATCGAAATACTCATCGTGCATGGAGCTCATGGAACATTTCCCCGTTACGTTCACCACAGGCCCGTAAAGTGGGAATGAGTTCTGAGTGGGAGAGCTTCGATGGGGCATGCATTTTAAATGCAAAAAGCCCAAGCCCTCAGCTGCAAGGCAGCCCCCTTTCTGCAATACCGATCGACGTGATCGAAAGCGTCGGTTCCAATCGGTTGCACAAGCACGCAAGGTTCGCTCAGCCGCGTGATTGATAAACTGTCATGCAAACAAAGTAGGGGACCAAAATAAATATAGGGGTGCGCGATAAGATTTTATTGTAATACTCATCACACTCACTCGTGGAATATCTCCCGTTGGGTGCACACCGAGCGAGAGAGAATTGTATTTTGTTATATACGTAAAGTAATCGGAAACCAAAAAATTGAGTTCATCGGTATATTGGAAGTGCCGACCTTAACAATAAAGTCTTTTTTATCTGGCTAAAAAGCTGAAATGTCATTTCTGTTAGTGGCGTGGCACAAAGCCAGTGCGAGACTGTGGTACAAACGAGCTAAAGGCTAGATCAAATACAATTTCAGTGCAACAGTACAGTGCAAGGTGCAAAGAGATAAATGGTTGATTTATGGCTAAATGTATCACAGTTTCCTGACTTTTTATTCAGGCTGCGGCCAGTTTATGGCCTAGTTTATGGCTTGCAGAGCTGCCGCTGGAGCTGCTGACGCTTCTCATTGCCTGTTTGTGGTGGCGATGCTTAGTTGGTGGCTAGGTAACGGACAGCTGGAGACGGGAGAGAGCTGCTAGGTTGAAACCATGGAGACAGAACTGGCGTTCTGCCTCGCTGCCAGCATCGGCTTAAATAGACGTCTCCTGAAGCCGGCCACTACTATTGTGAGTAGTCATGGACTGCGAGCGTGCGCCGTGGAGTCCAACTTTAAGGTAAATGGATGCCGAAGAGCAAGCGGAGCGACAGCTTAGGAAAGAAGGAGGAGCGAGATGCTGACCAAGTGTCAAGGTCTACCTAGCCAGTAAGAGCCCGGCCCCAACCATCGTGAAAAGACTCCATACCACAACCTCGGACGTCGTTCCTAAATTTTGCTCCCAGTCTCTTTCTTCATTTGATATCGTCGCACGTGAGAAAAACGCAACGTTTTAACAGGCTGAAGCTAACGAAGTTTCTTACTTAGTTGCTTTCTGTTGTAGATAAGGTAACATGTAATGTTTCTATTGAGTTTTGCATGAATGGCACTGAGTGGCTTCCTATGTTACTTATTTGATCGTACTCATTAGCGATAGGTGGGCGTATGTTCTCTTCACTAGCCTTATCCTGCGAAAAATCAAGTTTAACTATACCCCTATGCTTTCGAAGTCAGGCGTGACTGTAATTTGACCTACCTAGTGAGCTCTAACCAGTGACTGCTAGGCTCTGTATTGTTATGTCCTGTTGTTTGAATCTCTCTAACTTAGTGGTCATCAGGCCAATTATAACTCCACAGGGCAGACTTAACGCTTGCCTTTGGAATCCTCGCTAAATGTGCAATAAACCTCTGGTAACAAGCGACCTTATTTCTGAAAATGGTATCGACCTGCTCACCCTAACTGAAACGTGGCTAAAATAGATAAACTGCCCGACAATTAAAGAATCAACCCCATCTGGTTTCTTATTCTTTCACACCCCTAGATCAATCAGAGCTGGAGCTAGAGTTGCTATTATCGTACACTCGAAATTTAACTTCAAGCCATTTTCAGTACCTTCGCAGCAGTCTTTTGAATCAACTGTCTTAGTCTCACCCGAAGACAAGCTACCGATAGTGGCAGTAGTCAGTCTATCGCCCGCCAGGCACCAAATACTCCTTTATCTAAGATTTCTTTGATGTCATTTCGATTCCATGTAAAAGAAATCGATCCTTCCTCGTTATGGGTTTTTTCAACGTTCACTTTGATGACTTATCTGACGCTTTCAGCACCAAATTTTGTGCATTGACTGACTCATCGTCTCTTGTGGCTCATGTGCATGGCCCTACTTATATCAAGGGTAACACATTCGACCAGTTTTTCTCATACTACTGCACTTTGTCACCACCAATTATTACCAAATCCTGCTTTTCTGACCACATGCAGATCTCATTCAATCAAAAGTGTCTGACCACCTCCTCCTCTAAAATAACCAGCCAATCGCGAAACATCAAGACCCTGACATTGATGCTGTCCATGCGAGAATATCTGCCACAACTCTTGTGGTCAGTCCTCCGTCCGATCTGTCATCATTGGTAGCTAGCTACGACACGACACTAGCTGACACGCTCGATGAGTTTGCACCTCTGACAAAGCGCACTGTGCGCCCAGACGGCCTATGGTTTACCGCAGACTTTACACAAGCCAGGTCTACTAAGCGAAAGCTTGAAAAAGCATACACAAGATCAGGACTGACATCAACAGGCATATGAAGACTACTGTAGGTCGTACCAATCGATCATAGCAAAGGCCAAGTCTAGCTTCTATAGAAGCATTGTTGAATCACGTATGCCCAATCCAAAAATGCTGATGTCGACGATAAACCATTGCCTCAACCGCTCCCAGATTAACTCCTTACCTGATGATCCTTGTGATGATCTAGTCGATCGCTTTTATCGATTCTTTGTGAGGAAGATAGACAAGAATGGGTGATCAATGCTTAAGATGAGAGCATCCCCACTAATAATAATAATAATAATAATAATTAACTTGATAAAGCGCCCTCAGAGAACTTAATCTCTCTCTAGGCGCTTTACATTTGCTGTAAAGTGAAATGCAATTGAATGGTAAGTAAAATCATGCTTGAAAAAACAAACGAAATGAATAATATGGTTAGGGGTGACATGCACAGGGTCAGCATGCAAATGTGGTTAGTGGCAGCATGCACAGTGTCAGCACTCATAAGCACATCAAGGACAAATCACAGGGACCCACTAAATGCTGTCCTAAATAGGTGTGTTTTTAGGTTCCTTTTAAATGTGGTCAGGTCAGGGGATGTTCTGACGCAGGTCGGGAGGGAGTTCCA
Organism: Cristatella mucedo; assembly: GCA_009760855.2. Taxonomy (NCBI): domain Eukaryota; kingdom Metazoa; phylum Bryozoa; class Phylactolaemata; family Cristatellidae; genus Cristatella; species Cristatella mucedo. Next base: position 81,548 of record WPIO01000286.1, on the reverse strand, counting down.
GGCTTTGGGAGCATATGAACTAAATGCACGGTCTCCAAAGGATTTAAGGTTTGTATGAGGTATTTCTAGACTGTTGGATTCCGAAAAGCGGGTGGTACGATGCTTAGCCTGATGGGGTAGTATATCTGACAGATAGGCTGGAGCCATAGAATGAAGGGACCTAAAAGTGAGTGACTAGAATGCTGTTTCCCGATACTTGCCTGCGACTCAATGTCTACATTTAAGCAGGTCACTAGTGTTCTGGTCCTGAAGTTCGTATCCCAATCAAAGCAGAGAAGAAGTTCGCTGGACCCTAATCCCACCGTCCTGCACCCACGTTGCATTGATCTGCTGCTGCCATGCATAACTAACCCCATTAACATGTCACTAGCCTCAGGTCATGTCCCAGCACCTTTCAAAAAAGCTGTAGTCATGCTTCTTCTAAACAAAGTGACACCAGACCAAGAGAACTTAAGCAACTACTGCCCAGTCTTCCTTCTACCATTCCTATCATAGACGCTGGAACGGGTCGTGGCGGTCCAGCTGAACTCATATATCGAAACTTCACACCTTGCTAGTAAGTACCAGTCTGCCTTTAGAACTGATCACTCCACAAAGTCCCCAATACTTAGGGTATTTAACGACCTACTCAGGAATGCAGATGTGGTTAGAGTGTCTCTGCTTGTTTTGCTCGATCTTTCGGCAGCTTTTGATACCATCAATCACAAAGTTTTTCTGGAGCGCCTCTCATCTCGCCCGGGCATCACTGGCACTGCTCTGCAGTGGTTCAGGTCCTATCTCAGTGGGAGACTCCAGAGTATTGATGTGAATGGAAAAGATGATCCGACGTACCTCTGAAATATAGGCTACCTCAGGGCTCCGTGCTTGGTCCGGAACTATTCACGGTTTATACTCTCCCTCTTGCTTATGTGATTGCCAAGCACAATCTAGGCTCTCACTTCTATTCGGATGACACTCAGTTGTACCTTTGCTTCGACCCAGCCTTCGAGCACCACAAGGTCTCCTAAATCTCTTGCTGCATGTATACATAACATCCGCACATGGATGGCAGCATATTTTCTAAAAGTAAACGATGATAAAACTAACTCACTGGTTATGGGTAAACCCAGTGTGATTCACAAATTGGAATGGCTGATGCTTAAAATTGGCGCTGCCAGCATAGCTTAAGTTGAATCAGCTCGAAATCTAGGTGGCTTGTTCCAAAGCGGCCTCTCGTTAGACGACGATACAAGCTTCACAGTCAAATCAGCCTATTTTCAGCTTCATAACATTGCTAAAATTCGGGCTTGTTTAAATAAGGGTGCCAAGTCTAAGTTGGTTCATGCATTCGTGACATCACGCCCCGACTTCTGCAACTCCCGGCTTACTGGCCTACTGGCTTGTGTGATCAGGCCGTTACAGCTAGTGCAAAACTCTCCAGCTAGGCTTTTCTGTCGTGAGCCTAGCATTTGCCACGTTGCACCACTTTTCGCCGACCGGCACTGGCTACCATACAAGCAACAGATTGACTTCAAGGCTTTATCGCTCAATTTTTGGTCAGTTCATTTTTCGGCTCCTGCCAATCTCTCAGATCGACTTCCCCACCAGGCCATGCAGCGTACCATGTGATTTTCGGAATCCAAAAGTCTACAAATACCTTGTAAAAAACCCAAATCCTTCGGCGACCGTGCATTTAGTTCGTATGCTCCTGAAGCCTGGAACTCCCTCTCGACCTGCGTCAGAATATCTCTTGACTTGACTACATTTAAAAAGAACTCAAAAACACACTTATTTAGGACAGCATTTTGTGGGTCCCTGTCATTCGTCCTTCACGTGCTTATGCATGCTGACACTGTGCATGCTGCCAGTAACCACGTTTGCATGCTGACCCTGTGCATGTCACCCCTAACCATGTTATTCATTTTGTTTGCTTATCAAGCATGATATTAGTCATCATTCAATTGCATTTACCTTCGCAGCAAATTTAAAGCGCCTAGAGAGAGATCGAGTTCTCTGAGGGTGCTTTATCAAGTGCATTATTATTATTATCATTATTATTATTATTATGACCCAGAGCGTTTCATTCATAATAAGGTAATTCTTGATTACGTTGAGCATGCTGTGGTTCACCGTATGATCATGCTCCTTGCCACCATACGTAAAGTGTATCGAAAGAGATTTAGTTATCACAGGATGCTACACAATTATGGGATAGTTAATAATACCTTTCTCACAATATGGCTGATAAACCAAGCAACTTCCAGCCGACACGGTCACAGGCTTGCAGTTTCTCTCGTCCAGTGCTCGTATTCACCAATAGGGGCAGGAAGTGTCTGCCAGAGAGCGATGGCGGTAAGGCTCATGCCTGATATTATAGCCGGATCCTAAGTCAGAGTGTAATTACCCGGTAAGTATTCATACATCACACTGCTTGTAGGCTTTAATTTAACCGAGGATACTTAATTAGTGTGCTCGGTTCTAATCAAAGTTCGTCAGTAAAACTGAGTGTCCATAATCTCCAGCATTGCAAAATTTATTAAAACGTATCTGGACATTCGATCGGTGAGAGGTTCGTAGTGCCAGAAACTTCTGCCACAGCTTTAGCAGTCTAGAAATCACTTCCGGGATTCTGAACAGAGCTTGATGCTGGTCTCTCAGGGAAGTGAATGACTTGGCTCTGCCTGCATCTTCTTTCCACCATTTCCAGCTAGAATCGTGGAAGTTTATTAGCTTGCCTTTTGCATTGATCGCATCAACCGCCGGTAGCTGCATTTGAGCACCACTCACATTCGATGTCACGTGCAAGAAACTTGTGAAAGAAGACATATAGCAGCGACAAGCGGAGAAGAAAAACACAGAAACGAGAGAGAAAGGCTGATTTAGAAACAAGAATCCGAAAGGAAACTGGTTGTGCATGTGGGACGGCACATGGCAGTAACTAAGCTCATTATCAAATAACGAAGGAATGGCCATTTTAATTTATTACTGACACGAGAAGACATTGAAAAGGCAGAAAAACCAAAGTATAACAAGCCAGAAGAATTAAAGCGGTTTTAGTTAAGTTAAAAAAGCACCACAACTATCGAAAATTTTTATTACCAAAGTAGGGCATTTCGTCTTAGCCAGGAATGTTGCACTGATACAGAAAACCCAGCCAGCCATGAGCTTGTGTTGCTTCAATTTGGAAGGCGTGCTGCGACTATATAATACGTCATGACATGAAATGTCTCATGTATCAGAAGAAAAGCAGGACCGTTATTGGAACTCTAATAAAAAAAAACACATGCAGCTGAAGGCGTTCAATCAATTGCTTGTAGACCTGGTCACCAATTTAGAAGGAACACGCATGTATTAAACTATTTATTTATATCAGCTGTTATCTGTCCCGTAACTGTACATAAAACTAGTATCCTTAAAAATACAGGACGTTACCCGGTGCAGCAATTAAATGAAGCACCACTACTCAAACATTGCTATACATTACCAGGTGGAGCTGCTGAATGGGTAGATGGTCACTTTACATTGACTTTCTCTGCTAATGACGGCTAAGATGCTCTGCTTTCCTTTAGCCAGCGCTAGAGAGTAAATTCCTTTTACTGTATGGCTGCCACATGCTAAACCTTCCTTCAGGTGCTGACCGTCATCGATTTCAATCGCCTGCACGACGTCGTGGCCCCACAAAGCCAAGTAGAGCACACGTCCAAATGGCACGACGTCCATAACGGTGCAGCTTGACTCGTGTCGCCAGAGCCTGTAGCCAAAGTGATTGTAGCCGTCCACCACATACTCCTCTCTCCTCTCGCTGAGTTTGAATTTAGTGTCCCAGGACGTGATGACTATTCGAGCCGTTACTGTAACGCAGAATATGTCGTACTCCATCTTACGTCGGTTCAGCTCTGCATCACAGCATAGTTTCACGAGCACCAGCTGAGGGCCAGGCAGCCAGAGGTCATTTTCACTGTTCCACCTTTCCTCAGATACAGCTAGAAGGTCACCATGGACGGAAAGTCACCTCGCAGGCAACTGCAGCACAGCGACGCGCTCGTCTTCGAGACAGGCACTGTCGCTGGCGGAGCTGCGTCGCAGCAGCACGACAAAGTTCGAGTAAAAGAAACCAACAGCCGCTTGACCGTCGTCCAGCGATTCCACTTTGCCGACGCTCTCATCTCTTCCTTCTCCTTCTCTCGTTGGCCTCCAGCAGTGCAGCTGCTTCCGGCTCGTGTCGCACTCCTTCAGTCCGTCCTCGAGAGCAGCCACTAGCAGAGTGCCTTCGTCTGTGACAGCCACGTCGAATCAGCAGTGAGGGTACAGCAGCGAGGCACGACAGAAGCCGCGCCAAACGGCAGTGGAAAAGAGGAGTTTGCAGTGCTACAAAATAAGTCATGCTAGAGGCAAGAATCTTCCAGCTGCGAGACGCTGGGTCAAACGACAGACATAATAATATATATAATAATCCACTTGATAAAGCGCCCTCATAGAACCCAATCTGTCTCTAGGCGGTTTAAATTTGCTGCAAAGTGGAAAACGCGAAATAAGAATTACAAAAGAAATAATGCTAGAAGCTTATAATCTCTAAACGGCTAAAAGATATGTAAAAATCTTGACTATAAATATAACGATCGAACAACCAGTAGTGACTAGCACTGCAATTTATTGATAGCTAAAGGCGAGAAATAAAATTGTCCAGACGTGTTTAGAAATAGATAGCATTTCCCGACGCTAAAAAATTTATTAAAACATTTCTGGACATTTGATCAGTCGGAGACTCGTAGTGCCCGAGACTTTTGCAACAGAGTTAGCAGTCAAGAAATCACTTCCTAGATTCTGAGCAGAGCTTGGTGCTGTCCCCTCAATTAAGGCAGTAACTTGGCGCCGGTTGCATCTCCTTTCCACCGTCTGCAGCCAAAGAGTCGTGGATGCTTTGTGCCTTCTGCATCGATCGTATCAACTGCCTCTAGATGCATTTGAGCACAACTAACTTTTGGTGTCACACCCACGAAAATAGTTAAAGAAGACATCTTGCAACTACAGGCAGAAAAGAAAACTAGAGAAACAAGAGAGAAAGACTGATGTCGAAACGGGAATCCGGAACGAACCGGTTGTGCTTGTGGTACTGCACGCGGTAGTAACATAACTCATTAGCACACAACGATAAAATGGCCATTCCTATTTATTACTGACACAAGAAAACAGAAAAGGCAGAAAGACTGAATTATAACAAGCCAGAAGAATTAAAGTGTTTAAAATTTAAATGGTACTGAAATGATGAACTATTTTGATTACCAAAGTAGGATATTTCATATTAGCCAGGAATAGTGCACTGATGCAGAAAACCTAACTGGATAAGAATTCAACTAAGATGGCATGCTGTCACTATGCGATGTTCAATGACAATAAATGACTCATGTATCACAAGCAAAGCAGGATCATTATAGCAACTCTATTAAACAGGACACGTGCTGATAAGGAAGAGTTCAATTAATCGCTGTTGACTGAACCATGTCGCTAATTTAGAAGGAACGCCCTTTAAATTGTTTATATATACACCAGCAGCCAGCTGTCCCACAAAATTACGTACAACTTTACAAAATGCAAGACATTACCCGGTGCAGCAGTTTAACCACCCACAACTTCTCAAGTAGTGCTACTCGTTATCAGGTGGAGCTGCTAACTGGGTAGACGGTCACTTAATATAAAATGTTCTTTTCACTGAAGCCACTAAATCGTACGACTTGCATGCCTAGGAAACATTCAAAATTAACATGTACTCAGGTGCCTGTCGAAATATAGTTCGTCGTGGTAAATCAATGTGTATGACCTGGACTTTATTACTTTCTGGTCGTGCGTTCTTTTCTTTGAGCCTTTTGTCCTGTGTCCAATTTTAACTCTTGCTTTTAGCTACTGTCCTGCAAATTGCTTAGCTAGTCTCTCTTTCGTGGCTCCACATGTGTATAATCTAGAGCTTTGAGAATCTAGAATTGTAGATGTGAAATCTAGTAATGCATATCGAATTTACTGCTTGCTGGTCAACCAGCCTGTGCAGTCATATGCAGGAGGTGCAAAACTCTATAGCTGAACCGTGCCTTTACTTTGTATTCTCTCACAGCCTTGAACTGACTCCCGACTTGAGTCAGGAAATCTCCTGGGCAAATAAAATGTACAAAGAAACTATACATACATACACATAATTAATTTATATAGCGCCCCAAGAGAACTTAATCTCTATTCAGGCGCTTCACATATGCCTCCAGGCTCGAGCCCGCGACCTCAGCCAAACCGGCGGGTCTGGACAGGCAGACAAGTCGGGGCGAGTGCCTTAACCGCTGGACCAAACCAAAAGGAAACACCTATTTACAACAGCATTTAGCAGGTCCCTGTTATTCAACCTTTATGTGCTTATGTTTGGTTGCAGTGTGCAGACCGCCACTAACCATGCTTGCACGTTGAACCTGTGCCTAACCGTTATACTATTGCAGCTTATCGACCATGCTACCAAAAGCCATTCGATCGTGTTTACTTTGCAGTAAATCCAAATAGCCTAGGAGTTTACTGAGTGCCTTGAGAGAGCTTTATCAAGTGTATTTTCAATATTATTATTTTTGAGCTGCAATCTATGGCAGCTACGGTCTGTCTTTTACCTCTATCCGGTTTAAACTGATAAGAGATTGGTTGTTCGATATACCAATTATCAGGTTACATAATGTTAACTGAGTTTGCAGATTCAGTCACCGTAACATGAGCGTTCCATCTTAGGACACGCATGGTAATTCACGGCAATTACTCGGCTTTGATTCCAATCCACTTTAGTTTGATTAGTAAGTGGCTGCTCCAAGTGTCAATCATTGACACGTACTAGCATAGTGTTCTATCATGTGCAGCTACTTGTTTACAACTCCTGAGACTCAATCAGAAAACGTTCGATGAGAAGCTATTGTGTCCAAAGATATTCGTCTGGACCGCCATGCATCCGTCACAGAATGCTGGAAACCAGGTTGCAAACGAAGCAAGTGTACCAAGAGAAAAAACTTACAAATGCACCAATTTAGGACAGCATTTAGTGGGTCCCTGTGATTCGTCCTTCGTGTGCTTATGGGTGCTGACACTGAGCATGCTGCCACTAACTACATTTGCATACTGACCCTGTGCATGCCACCCCTAACCATGTTATTTATGATGCTTATCAAGCACGATATTACTCACTAATTGCATTTCCCTATGCAGCAAAAGTAAAGCGCCTAGAAAGAGATTGAGTTCTCTAAGGGCGCTTTATTAAGTGTATTATTATTATTATTAAGAGGTCCATTCGCAACAGCAGAAATTGTAACTATCAAATAGAGTCCAAAAGAACAATTTCCGTTGCCAAGTAAACGGCTGAGTGATTGTGCCCAGCTGGTATTAGAATGATCAAGCTTTAAATGTAACCTGAGATGTTAGGATGCAAAAACTGCTTACAGCTGGCAGAAACTGTTAATGTCTGCTTGTTCCAATAATTGGCTATTATTGTCGGCTCCTGTGATTATGTGGAGGTATAACTACTATAAACCACAGTGAATTCAAGTAACTTATTATAACAGACAATACAGCTTAAAGTCTCGTTCGTAGTGTTGCAGGAGAGAAACGCTTCTATATTATACTTGTCTGCATGTATTCATGGTGACCCTGAGCATTTCATTTATGATCATGTAATTTTTAATACATTGACCATGCTATGGTTTACCGGCTGATTATGCTTTGTTGCCACCGTATGTAAAGTTGCTTGAAAGAGATTTAGTTATCAGAGGCTGCTATACAATTACAGGATAGTTAATATTCCCCTAATCACAATATTGCAGATGAAGCAAGAAACTTTCTGCGGACTCGGTCACAGGCTTACATCTACTCTCGTCCAGTGCTCGTACTCACCAATACGGGCAGGAAGTGTCTGCCAGAGAGCGATGGTTGTAAGGCTCATGCCTGATACTATAGCCAGATCCTAAGCCAGAGAGTAACTACCCTTTATGTATTTATACATCACGCTGCTTTTAGGCTTTAATTTTACCGAGGATACTTAATTAGTGTGCTTTGTTCTAATCAATGTTCGTCAGCCAAGCTTAGTGTACATAATCCCCAGTATTATAAATTTATTAATACGTGTCTGGACATTCGATTGGTCGGAGGCTCGTAGTGCCCGAGACTTCAGCAGCAGCTTTAGCAGTCTAGAAATCACTTCTGGGATTCTGAACCGAGCTTGGAGCTGGTCCCTCAGAAAAGTGAATGACTTGGCGCTGGCTGCATCTCCTTTCCACCGTCTGCAGCTAGAGTCGTGGAAGCTTCATAGATTGCCTTCTGCATCAAACGTATCAACTGCCAGATGCATTTGATATAGATGCTATTGAGCACCACTCACATTCGGCGTCACGTGCTGGAAACTTATAAAAGGAGACATCTTACAACTACAGGCAGAGAAGAAAAGTAAAGAAACAAGAGAGAAAGAATCATTTCGAAACAGGAATACGGTAAGAAACTGGTTATGCATGTATACTGCACGTGGCAGTAACGGAGCTCATTATCAAACAACGAAGGAATGGCCATTTTCATTTATTACTGACACAAGAAGTTATTGAAAAGGCAAAACAACCAAAGTGTAACAAGCCAGAAGAATTAAAGCGGTTCAAGTTAAGTTAAAACAGCACCACAATTATCGACAATTTTCATTACCAAAGTAGGGCGTTTCGTCTTAGCCAGGAATCTTGCACTGATACAGAAAACCCAGCCAGCCAAGAGCTTGTCTTGCTTCAATTTGGAAGGCATGCAGCGACTATATAATATTTAATGAGAATAAATGACTCGTGTGTCAGAAGCAAAGGACGATCATTATGGAAACTTTAATAAACAGAACACGTGCTGCTGAGGGAGAGTTAAATTAATAGCTTTTTGACCAGGTCACCAATTTAGAATAAACATTCATTAAACCATTTATTTATTATCAGGAGCCAGCTGTCTCACAGCAGTACATACAACTAGTCTCCTTAAAAATACAAGTGCACCAGTGTAGCAAATAAACCACGCAAGACTAAATACCGTATATAATATATATCATATATTAAACTGCTCAAACATTTCTACTCATTTTCAAGTGGAGAAGTTGACTGGGTAGACGGTAAGCTTATCATAGTCACCAAAGCTAAAGACCGCTAGGACGCTCAGCTTTCCTTTAGCCAGCGACAGAGCTCTTACTGAGTAGCTGCCACATGCTAAAACTTCCTTCAGGTGCTCATCGTCATCGATTTTAATCGCCCTCACGAGGTCATGGCCCTACACAGCCAAGTAGAGCACACGTCCAAATCGAACGACGTCCACAACCTTGTAGCTTGACTCGTGTCGCCAGAGCCGGTTGCCAGAGTGATTGCAGCCGTCCACCACATACTCCTTTCTCCCGTCGCTGAGCTTGACTTTACTGTCGCTGGATGTGACGACTATTTGAGCTGTTACTGCAACGCTGAATATAATAATAATGCACTTGATAAAGCGCCCTCAGAGAACTCAATCTCTCTCTAGGCGCATCACATATATCGTACTACAGCTTACGTTGGTGTAGCTCTGTGCATCAGCAAAGTTTCAAGAGCATCAGCTAAGTACCAGGCCACATCCATGCACATGCAGCTATGAGTTCACTTTGGACTGACAGTCGCCTCGCCGACGTCTGCACAGTGACACGCTTGTCTTTGAGCCAGGCACCGTCGCTGGTAGAGCTGCGTCGAAGCAGCACGACGAAATTCGAAGCATTCAAGCAAACAGCCGCTTGACAGTCGTCCAGCACGTCCACTTTGTCCACATACGCGTTTCCTCTACCTTCCGTTCTCGCTGGCCTCCAGCAGTGCAGCTCCTTCCCGCTCCTTCCCGCTCGTGTCGCACTCCTCCAGTCCGTGCTAGAGAGCAGCCACTAGCAGAGTGCCTTCGGCCGTGACAGCCACGTCCCCGCAGCTATGAGGGTACAGCCAGCTGCCAGATCAAACTGGGCCAAGTGACAGTGGAGTTTGCTGAGCTACAAAATGAAGTCGTGCTAGACGACAAGAATCTCTAAACTGCATACAGATTCTAGAATTTTAGATTCTCAAATTCTAGATTACACACTTTTGGAGCCAAGAACTGATGACTAGCTTACTAATCGGCAGGTTAGTAGCTAAAGGCAAGAGTTTAAATTGGACACAGGACAAAAACCTCAAGAAAAGAATGCATGACCGAAAGTGAAAAAGTCCAGAGTCATACACGCTGATTTATCGCGACGAACTACATTTCCACAGATACCTGAGTACATGTTAATTTAAGTGTTTCCTAGGCATGCAAGTAGTACGATTCAAGGTACAACAATGCAGCTAGCGTTACCTTAGCATTAATATCGTTCAAGGCCACATACAACCACAAATTACCACAGCAGTAACAGTTTCCTAGTACCACAGCAAAATAATGACTGTTCTATGACTCCACGACGGAATGCTGAGTCAGTCAGCTACAAACTGCCATCTTCCGTAACTGCATCGTTCCAGCATTTGTCACATGACTTCCGGTTGCCGGAAGCCGAACCGGGAGCCAACGGAGCAGGCAGTGCTATAAAAAGCAGCTTCACAAAATTACACACAAGATCGAGACTGACTGTAGGTCGTACCAATCGATCCTAGCAAAGGCTAAGTCTAGGTTTTATAAAAACATTGTTTAATCACAGATGCACAATCCAAAAATGCTGATGTCGACAATAAACCATCTCCTTAACCGTTCCCAGATTAGCTCCTTACCTGATGATCCTAATGATGATCTAGCCGATCGCTTCTCTCGATTCTTTGTGCAGAAGATAGACAAGATCAGGGAATCCATCAATGCGATCACAACCTCCCCACTAGAATGCTGTTCCTCGGTTCCTGGCTGCACCTCAATGTCTGCATTTAAGCAGGTCACTAGTGATCTAGTCCTAAAGTTCGTATCTCAATCAAAGAAGGCAACTAGTCATCTGGACCTTATTCCCACTGTCCTGCTCCTACGTTGCAATGATCTGCTGCTGCCATGCATAACTAACATAATTAATATTTCATTAGCCTCAGGTCATGTCCCAGCACCTTTCAAAAAAGCTGTAGTCAGGCCACTTCTCAAGAAAGCTAGACTTGACCAAGAGAACTTGAGCAACTACCGCCCAGTTTCCCTTCTACCGTTCCTATCAAAGACACTCGAACGGGTCGTGGCGGTTCAGCTGAACTCGTATGTCGAAACCTCACATCTTGCTAGTAAGTTCCAGTCTGGCTTTAGAGCTAATCACTCCACAGAGTCAGCATTGCTTCGGGTATATAATGACCTACTTAGGAATGCATACATGGGTAGAGTGTCTCTGCTTGTTTTGCTTGATTTTTCGGCAGCTTTTGATACCATCGATCACAAAGTTCTTCTAGAGCGCCTCTCATCTCGCCTGGGCATCGCTGGTACTGCTCTGCAGTGGTTCAGGTCCTATCTCAGTGGGAGACTCCAGAGTATTGACGTGAAACGACAAAGATCATCTGAAGTACCTCTGAAATATGGAGTACCTCAGGGCTCAGTGCTAGGTCCGGTTCTTTTCACGGTTTATACTCTGCCTCTTGCTGATGTGATTGCCAAGCGCAATCTAGGCTTTCACTTCTATGCGGATGACACTCAGTTGTACCTTTGCTTTGATCCCTCCCAGCATTCGAGCACCTCAAATTCTCTAAACTCACTAGCAGCATGCATTGATGACATCCGCACATGGATGGCAGCAAATTTTCTAAAACTTAACGATGATAAAACTAACTTACTAGTTATGGGCAAACCCAGTGTGATCCAGAGATTGAAAATGCCGAATCTCAAAATTGGCTCTGCCAGCATATCTCCAGTTCAATCAGCTCGAAATCTAGGTGTCATATTCCTAAGCGACCTCTCGTTAGACGACCATATCGGCTCCACAGTCAAATCTGCCTATTTTCAGCTTCATAACATTGCTAAAATTCGGGCTTGTTTAGATAAAGATACCACGTCCAAAATTGGTCCATGCATTCGTGACATCCAGTCTTGACTTCTGCAACTCACTACTTACTGGCATACCAGCATGTGCGATCAGGCGATTGCAGCTGGTGCAAAACTCGGCAGCTAGGCTTGTCTGTCGTGAGCGTCGCAGTTGCCACATTACTCCACTTCTCGCCGACCTGCACTGGCTACCAGTCAAGCAACGGATTGACTTCAAGGTTTTGTCGCTCACTTTTCGGTTCCTTCATTCTATGGCTCCAGCCTATCTGTCAGATATACTACCCCATCAGGCAAAGCATCGTACCACCCGCTTTTCGGAATCCAACAGTGTAGAAATACCTCATACAAACCTTAAATCCTTTGGAGACCGTGCATTTAGTTCAGATGCTCCCAAAGCCTGGAACAGCCTCCCGACCTGCGTCAGAACATCCCCTGACCTGACCACATTTAAAAGGAACCTACAAACACACCTATTTAGGATAGCATTTAGTGGGTCCCTGCGATTCGTCCTTGATGTGCTTATGCGTGCTGACACTGTGCATGCTGCCACTATCCACATTTGCATGCTTACCCTGTGCATGTCACCCCTAACCATATTATTCATTTCATTTGTTTTTCAAGCATGATTTTACTTACCATTTAATATCATTTCACTTAAAAGCAAATGTAAAGCACCTAGAGATATATTAAGTTCTCTGAGGGCGCTTTATCAAGTGAATTATTATTATTATTATTATGACTGTCCATCGACAGGAATAATAGGACTATTGTTGATCCTAACGATCGAAAAAAATAATACACTTCATATAGCACACACAGAGAGCCTAATCTTGTATTAGGCATTCCAAGTTCCCTGGAAAGAAAGCTTGGTCGAATGGTTAGTGGTAGCATGCTAACTTATAACAAGTGTAACATGGTTAGGGTGACTTGTACTGGTCAGCCTGCAAGTGGGGTTAGTGATAACATCCATATTTTAAGAAGGCATAAATACACTGAGGACGAATCATGCGAGCCCACTAAAAGCTGTGATATATAGATGCATTTTTAGATTATTTTTGATGTGCTCAGGCTAGAGAACTACGTGACACCAGTTCGAAGTGAGTTCTGGGCTTCCGGAGGATGAGAACTAATGGCCACTTTTCCAATAATTTGAGGTTCCCCACGACATTTAAGTGAGCGATTACATTCCGAAAAGCAAGCGGTACTATTTTCAGCCTCGTTGGAACTAGATCTGTTAGGTAGGATTAAGATAAAAGAAATTGAAAGGACCTAAAATTACTTGATGAAGCTTTGAAGTCAACAAGACCGTTGACTGGTAGCCAGTGCAGGTCAGCTAAAAGTAGTGGAATAGTAATATTAAAAAAAATACTACTGATGATAATACATCTACAGTGAAATCAATACTCAATCTCAGAACTCAATCTCTTTCTAGTGACTTTAAGTTCCTTGCAAATAAAGAACGGCATGATATACAGAAGACGACTAGTACAGAGAGTTCGAAATAATTGCTTAATACCTACAGGCAGGCCGATTTAGAACTCACGTTAATGTAGCAGCAGAAGAACCTTCACCGGCCAAACCACACCTCGAAAAAACTCAAAACCAGAAAAAACCAGACCAAAACTTGACCACCAGTAAAACATTACAACTCCAAACCTAGAATCCATAACTTATTTATATTGCCCACTACTTAGCTTACACCAACAAACTAAAGGCAGGCAGAAAATGCAGGGGCATCTTTTCTAATTGTGGACCATTTAAACATTTATTTTCTTAACTTATCTTACGGGTTCAGAACCAAATTTTGAGCACTGACTGACTCTGTGTCTCTTGCGGCTCACGTGCATTGCCCCATTCCCTTCTATGGTCAGACACTTGACCAAATGCCTCCTACAAGTGCATGTTATCATCAGCAATTATAATTAACATCGTTTATGTGACCACATGCCGATCTCTTTCAGTCTAAACCGTGTGCAAATCTCTTCCTCATTTAAAATTACGCACGAATAAAAAAGACCTCAATAACCTTGACGTCTATGCTATCCATGCGAAAATGTGCACTGTGCCTCCACTGCTCAATCTACCTTCCCGACATATAGCCTTTAATAGATTGCTCTCACATCACACTAGAAGACATACTAGTTTGCCACTCTGGCTAAGCACATGTTTGCTTTCACCCTGACGGCAAATGGTTAAATGCAGACGTTGGGCTAGCTAGGTTTACTAAGCCCAACGTCTTCAAAAAGGATAAAAAAAATATCATGATTGACTGGCAATCGACAGGCATACGTTGACTACTGTAGATCCTAATAATCGAAAAGAATAATAAACTTAATGTAGCACCCTCAAAGTGCCTAATCTCTTATTAGGCACTTCATGTTTGCTGGAGAAGAAGCAAGACGATCGCATGTATAGTGGTAGCACGCTCAATGATAACAAGCATAACATGGTTACAGTGCCCTGCACGGGTCAGCCTACATGTGTGATTACTGACAGCACCTGTGGGTGTAAGGAGGCATGAGCGCACAGAGGACGAATCGCGCGACAGCACACTAAACGATGTGATATACATGAATACTCTAGCCTCTTTTTCCGTTTATTGATGACGTTTTCTTATGGATGGCAGCAAATATTCGTAAAAGGAATGAGTGTAAAACCAGTGTTAGTTCTGGGCGAAGCAAGTGTGATTCACTAATTGAAAAAACTAATGCACGAAATCGTCATTTCCAGCCTATCTCCAATTGAATCTGCACGAAATCCGTCAGTCATGCTCCCAAGTGACCTTTTGTTAGACGACCACATCAACACCACACTGTCAATGCATTTAGACATCATTTTCTCTCTTTGTAATTAATTACCACCTGGTCAAGCGGCCTGTGCACTCAGGTGCTTATAGCAGGTGCAAAACTCTATAAAGGTACACCGTGCCTTTAGTTCGTATTCTTCCACAGCCTTAAACGTATTCCCGACTTACTTCACAACATCTCCTGAGTAGGCAGCATTTTTATAAACCCGAAATCGCTCCTATTCGCCACACCATTTAGTGGGTCCCTCTTATTACTCGTCTTGGTTATCGATATCTAATCCCTATCACTAGCCATTCCGATCGCGTTTCCTTTGCAGCGAATTCAAAGAGCCAAGAAAGAAACCGAGTTCCTCGAGGCGCTTTATCAAGTGCTTTATTATTATTATTATTATCGCTAAGTAGTAATCTATGGCTACGGCGTCCGTCTGCTACCCCAACCCGGTTCAAAATGACAGGTCATCGATTGTTTGAAGTTCCAATTTTCAAACGACATAAGGTTAATGTGTGTGCAGATCCTGGCACCACAGTTTGAGCGTTTCATCTTCGGACATGCATGGTATTCGTAGGCGATGGCTCGGCTTTGATTCCAATCCGTTTTCATTTGATGGTGATGTGGCTGCTCCAAGCGCAATCGGTGAGGCGGATAGGTAGTGTCTTTTCATGTGATACTACCTGCGTACAACTCCGAGGACTCAATCTAAATCCGTCAATGAGAAGTTTTTGTGTCCCAAGATTTTTGTATAGATCTCCCTGCATCCGTCATTGAATGCCGGAAACCAGGTCGCAAACGGAACGCGTGTGCCAAGAGGTCCAGTTACTACGGCAGAAATTTTAATTATTAAATAGAGCCTGGAAGAATACTTTCCAAGGCAAAGTAAACGGTTAAATAAATATGATGGCCGGTATTAGGATGATAAAGTTTTAAATGTAACCTAAGATGTAAGGACGCGAGTATAGGTTGCTGCAAGTAAACACTGTTGATGCCTGCTTGTTCTGGAAATCTGCTAGTTTTGAGCATGTGGTGATCCTTTGGAGGTTTGCCTATAAAGTGCTGTTAATTTAAGTGACCTTTCATAGGAGCCACACAAAACTTAAAGTCTCATTCGTCGTGTTTCAAGAGAGAAACGTGCCGTTATTATACTGGTCTGCATTTATTCCCGATTACCCTGAGCGTTTCGCTTAGAATCATGTAATTCTTGAATACATTGTGGATGCTGTGGCTAACCATCTGATCATGCTCCCTTGCCACCATATGTAAAGTGTCTCGAAATAGATTTAGTTATCAGAGGCTGCTATAGAATTATAAGATTTTTACTATTACCTTTATTCCTATATGGCTGATAAAGTAAGACACTTTCACCCGAATGGGTCACAGGTCGCATCTGCAGGTCACAGGTCATAGGTCACAGCTGCTCTCATCTAGTGCTTGTACTAACTTAGCGGCAGGAAGTGTCAGCCAGAGTGCGACGTTGGTAAGGCTCATGCCTGATACCATAGCCAGGTCTTAAGTCAGAGAGTAATGGCCCGGTATGTATGTATTTATACATCACCCTGCTTGTAGATTTTGATTTTACCGAGGATACTTAATTTGTGTACTTGGTTATAATCAACGTTCGTCAGTCAAACTCACTGTCCATAATCTCCCGGCATTACTAAATTTATTAAAATGTGTCTGGACATCCCACTGAGTTAGCATCTTCTGCATCGATTGTAACAACCGCTGGATGCTCCATGTGAGCACCACGGATCGTGATTCGCTTTCGTTGTCACGTGCTGGAAACTTGTGAAAGGAGACATCTTGCAACTACAGGCAGAGAAGAAGAGTAGAGAAACAAGAGAGAAAGACTGATTTCTAAACAGGACTATGGAAAGAAACTGGTTATGCATGTGGTACTGCACGTGGTAGTAACCGAGCTCTTGGTCATAAAATGAAGGAATGGCCATTTTATTAATTACTTACACAAGAAGACATAGAAAGACAGAAAGACTGATGTATACCGAGTCAGAAGAATTAAAGTGATTGAAATTTGAAAGAAATTGAAATATTAAAGACTATTTTGATTACTAAAGTGAAAATTTTTGTCTTGGCCAGGAATATCGCACTGATTTAGAAAACCTATCAGGCCGTTAGCATGTGTAGCTTCAATTAGGATGGCATGCTGTCACTGAACGATATTTATCTACCATAAATGACTCATGTGTCAGAAGCAAAGCACTATCATTCCGGCATCTTTAATAAAAAGGACACATGCTGCTGATGGAGTTGAATTAAGTTCTTGTTGACTGCACCAGATCGCTAATTCGGAATGAGCCGGCATTCAATTATTTATTTATATCAGCAGCTAGCTGTCCCATAACAATGCATAAAACTAGTATCCTTTGAAATACAGAACGTTACCTGGTGCAGCCATTTAATCAAGCACCACTACTCAATCATTGCTACTCATTATCAGGTGGAGCTGCTGACTGGGTTGACGGTCACTCGACTTTAAATCTTCTTTTTATCTCTGCTAAGGATGGCTAGAACGCTCTGCTTTCCTTTAGCCAGTGACAGGGAGTAAAGTCCTTCTTCTGCATGGCTGCCACATGCTAAGACTTCCTTCACGTGCTGACCGTCATCGACACTAATGGCAGTCACGACGTCGTTGCCATCCACAGCCAAGTAGAGCACGTATCCAAATGGCTGAAGGCAGACGTCTATGGGGCCGTCCATAAACGACGTCACGCACCTAGGGGGGAGGGGGTTCAGACTTCTGTGACGTTATATTTGAAGACCTATAGAAACTTAGCTTTGTGACGTTATATTTGAAGGGGGGTCTGACTTTTTGTGATAACTTGTGACGTGGGGGAGGGGGGGGGTGAAAAATCGGCCAAAATCACGTGACGTCGTTTATGGACGGCCCCTATAGCCTTGTAGCTTGGCTCGTGTCGCCAGAGTCTGTCACCAGAGTGACTGTGGCAGTCCTCTGAGCTCCATGCTTGGTTATTTTCTTTTCACTGTTTATACTCTTCCTCTTGCCGATGTGATTGCCAAGTACAATTTAGGCTTTCACTTGTATGTGGATGACACTCAGTTTTGCCTTTGCTTTGATCATTCCCAGCCCCCCAGCATATTCAATTTCTTTCAGCTTCCTTGCGGCATGTATTGATGACAGAGAGCGACGCTGGTAAGGCTCATGCCTGATACCATAGCCAGGTCCTAAGCCAGAGAGAATTACCCGGTATGCATTTATACATCATGCTGCTTGTAGGCTTTAACTTTACCGAGGATACTTAATTAGTGGGTTTGGTTCTAATCTATTCTTGTCAGTCAAGCACATTTCCCATAATCTCCGGGAATTATAAAATTTATTAAAACATGTCAGAACAAGTGATCAGTCGGCGACTCGTGATTCCCGAGTCTTCTTAGGAAGGCCACCGTCTGAAACTAAAGTCACGGAAGCTTTATAGCTAGCCTTCTGAATTGATCGTATCAACCGATGGTTGCTGCATTTCAGCGCTGCGATTCGGTGTCACGTGCAGGAAACTTGTGAAAGGGGACATCTTATAGCTACAGGCAGAGAATAAAATAGGGGGGGGGAACCGAGAGAGAAAGATTGATTTCGAAACAAGAATCCGAAAGGGTACCGGTTGTGCATGTGGTACGGCATATGGCAGTAACAATACTGATTAGCACACGAAGAAGGAATGACAATTTTGATTCATTACTCACAGAAAAAACTTTTAGGTCACTTCATTCTTTGGCTCCTGCCTATCTCTCACATATACTCCCCCATTAGGCCAAGCATTGTACCACCCGCTTTTTGGAATCTAACAGTCTACAAATACCTCGAACAAACCTCAAATCCATTGGAGACCGTGCATTTAGTTAATATGCTCCCAAAGCCTAGAACTCCCTCCCGACTTGCGTCAAAACATCCCCTGACTTGACGACATTTAAAAAGAACTTAAAACACACCTAGTTAGGACAGCATTTACTGGGTCCCGGTGATTCGTCCTTCATGTGCTTATGCGTGCTGACACTGTGCATGCTGCCACTAACCACATTTGCATGCTGACCCTGTGCATGTCACCCCTAAACATGATATTCATTTTGTTTGTTTATCAAGCAAGATTTCACTCACCATTAAATTGCATTTACATTTGCAGCAAATGCAAAGCCCCTAGAAACAGGTTGAGTTCTCTGAGGGCGCTTTATCAAGTGCATTATTATTATTTTTATTATAGGAAGACATAGAAAGGCAGAAAGACTTATGTATTGCAATTCAGAAGAATTAAAGTGGTAGAAATTAAATGGCACTGAAACTATTGACTATTTTGATTACCAAAGTTGGGCATTTCGTCTTAGCTAGGCATATCGCACTGATACAGAAAACTTAGCTGGCCAAGAGCTTGTGTTGGTTCAATTAGGAAGGCACCCTGCGATTATTGACATTATTATTTAGCATCATATTTATTGGCACTAAATGACTCGTCTGTCAGACGCAAAGCGGGATCATTATGGCAACTCTAAGGATTAAAACACATGCTGCTGATGGCGTTCAATTCAGTTAATTGCTTGTTAACCAGGTCGCCAATTTGGAATGAACCGCATGCATTAAACCCTTTAGATTCTCTCAGCAGCCAGTTGTCTCACAACAGTACATACAACTAGTCTCCTTAAAAATACAAGTGCACGAGTGAAGCAAATAAACCACGCAAGACTAAATACTGTATGCAATATACAAAATATATTAAACTACTCAAACATTTCTACTCATTATCAAGTGGAGCCACTGACTTGGTAGACGGTCACTTGACATGGATGGTTCTTCTCATCTCTTCTAATGACCGCTAGGACGCGCTTTCCTTTAGCCAGCGACAGTGCGTGCGGTCTGTCGCATGCTACGGCATTCATCAGGTGCTGACGGTCATCAATTCCGATGGCTTGCACGACGTTGTTGTTACACACAGCCAGGTATAGCACGTGTCCAAAGGGCACAATGTCTATAACTTTACAGCTTCGCTCGTGTCGCCAGAGTCTGTCGCCAGAGTAATTGTAGCCGTCCACCACATACATTTCTCTCATGTCGCTGAGCTTGACTTTAAATTCGCTAGCTGCGACGACTATTAGATCCGTTACTGCAACGCTGCTAATGTCGTACTCCAGCCTACTTCGGTACAGCGATGTAGCATCATCCAGTTTCACGAGCACCAGCTGAGGGCCAGGCACCCAGCGGTTAGGATTTGTTAGTTTAGGCCACTAACTCTTTGATTCCTCACTGTTCCACCTATTCTCACATGCAGCTAGGATCTTACCGTGGACGGACAGTTGCCTCGCAGGTGACTGCAGCACAGCGACACAATTGTCTTCGAGCCAGGCGCGGCCGTAGGCAGAGCTGCGTCGCAGCAGCACGACCTGCTTTGAAGCAAACAAGCCAACAGCCGCTCGACCGTCGTCCAGCACGTCCACTGTGCAGACGCTCTCGTCTTCTCCTCCTTTCGGTCTCCAGCAGTGCAGCTCGTTCCCTCTCGTGTCGCACTCCTTCAGTCCTTGCTCGGAAGCAGCCACTAGCACAGTGTCTTCATCTGCGACAGCCACGTCGTAGCAGGTCGGATAACGCCAGCTGGCACGAATAGCTGTCCAAACGACTGATACAAATAAATAGTTACAAAATAAATATAAGATAACAATCTCTAAGCAGCTAAAATATATTCAAAATTCTTGATTATATATATATATATATATATATATATATATATATATATATATATATATATATATATATATATATATATATATATATAAGAAGCTAACAACCAGTAGTGACTAGCATTGCAATTGATACGTTAATAGCTAAAGGCAAGAAATAAAAATGTCCAGACGTGCTTAGGAGTAGAAGGCACGACCAGAAAGTAAAAAAAAAAGTCGAGGTAAGAGTCATTGCTGAGTGATTAATCAACTACACATCGACAGACACCTCACATCGCACCAATGCATTTTTACATTTAAAAGTTTCTTTCAACGCGACTACACTTTACCTTTAAACGTTTCTTTAGCACAAAAGTCGTACAAGTCTAGGTACATAAGGAAATTACATTACCTTAACAAGAAAGTCGTTCAACTCTACGGTACACAAATTACCACAGCAGTAACAGCTTTCTAGTACCACAGCAAAAATATGACTCCACAACAGAATGCTGGCTACAGCCAGCTATTTGCCAATTGGTCATAGTAGCCTGTGTTAGTAGGAGACATTTGACCAAATGTCTCCTACTAACACAGGCTACTAAGACCAATTATTACCAACGTTGCCTATCTGACCACATGCAGATCTCACAGAGTCTATACCGAGTGAAAACCTCTTTTTCATATGAAAATACGTATGAATAATAAAGCCTCGAGAACGTTGACGTCAACGATGTCCATGCGAACGTTTTTGCAAGGCCTCGGCTGCTCAAATCCACCTTAAGACCTGTCACTACTTATAGGTTGCTTTCACGTCACACTAGCAGGCATGCTCTACTAGTTTGCATCTCTGAACAGGCACATTGTGAGCCCTCACCCTGACGGCCTATGGTTTACCACAGAAATTAAACTAGCTAGGTCTACTAAGCCAAAGCTTCAAAAAAGTATACAAAAGGTCGGGACTGACTGTCCATCGGCAGACATACGAGGACTACTGTATATCCTACCAAGCGAAAAGAATAATTCACTTGATACATAGCACCCACAGCGAGCCTAATATTTTATTAGGCACTTCACGTTTTCTGGAAAGAAACCATGGTCACAAGGTTAGTGGTAGCATGCTAAATGATTACAAGCATAACATGGCTAGGGTGACTTGCACCGGGTCAAGCTGCAAGTGTGGTTAGTGACAACATCCATATTGTAAGAAGGCATACATACGCCGAGGACGAATCACGAGCGCCCACTAAACGCTGCTATATATGGATGCATTTTTGATTCTTTTGAAATCTGCTCAGGAAAGGGAACTTTGTTACACCACTTCGAAGTGAATTCCGGGCTTCTGGAGGATGAGTAATAATAGCAGCATTTCCGAATAATTTGAGGCTCCTTACGACATTTAGGTGAGCGATTATATTCCGAATAGCGAGTGGTACGATTCTGAGCCTGGCGGGAAGTAGATCTGCCAGATAGGATTAAGATAAAAAGAACCTAAAAGTACTTGATAAATCCTTGAAGTCAACAACATTGTTGACTGGTAGCCAGTGCAGGTCATCTAAAAGTAGTTGAATAATAATATTCACAATAATAATAGTAATGTCAATAAATCTACAGCGAAATCAATACACAATCTCAGAACTCAAACTATTTCTAGGAACTTTACATTCCTTGCAAAGGAAGCGAGGTGTGACGCAACAAATAAGACTCTTCCGACAAAGAAACAGAGATTTTCCCCATATGCAAACGCATTACTGTACTGGCTAGCTGATAAGCAATTAGAGAGCTACAGAAATTAAGTCAGGATTTCTCCAATGTATCTGAAAATTAGAAGGGATTTTGCTTGTTTAAACGAACCTGAATTCCACCATTGTTACATAGAGGAAAGTAGAAAGAATCGATAGCAGAACCAATGTGGTCATCTAATTAACTGTCGCTACAAACTAAAGGCTCAGTCTCTATTTGATTTGAGATTTGTTAGAGGAATGGGTAAACAATTAAATTATGCAAAGTTTGTGGAATGAAGGTCTGTAGGGGAGTAGATCTGATAGGTAACAGGGGCCAAATAAAATGGGACCGAAAAGTAAGTGAAAATTCCTCGAAGTCGATGCTTTGCTTGCCTGGTAGCCAGTACAGGTCGGTGCAGAGTGGTGAGATGTGGCAGCTGCGAAGCTCACGAAAGATAAGCGAAGCTGCAGAGTTTTGCAACAGATGTAATGATGCAAGTTTTGCACCAGATGTATTATATTAGGCACTTCGCGTTTGCTGGAAAGAAAGCATGGTCGCATGGTTAGTGGAGGCATGCTAAATGATAACCAGCATAACATGGTTAGTGTGACTTGCACCGGGTCACACAGAGGATGAATATACACAGAGGATGAATCCTGCAAGCCCACTAAACGCTGCAATATATAGACGCATTGATAGAATCTTTTTATGTCTGTTCAGGTAAGAGAACGTCGTGACGCCGGTTCGAAGAGAGTTCCGGGCTTGTGGAGGATGAGAACGAGCGGCATCGTTGCCTATCAATTAGATGCTCCTTGCGACATTTAGGTAAGCGACTATATTCCGAAAAGCGAGTGGTAGTATTTTGAGCCTGGTGGGAAGTCGATAGTGCAGGTCAGCTAAAAGAAGTGGATTAATAATATTAAAAATAATAATATTGATTACTATAAATCCACAGCCCAATCAATAATCAATCTCCGAACACAATCTCTTTTTAGTGACTTTACATTCCTTGTAAAGGAAGCATGGTTTGATATAACGAATACGAATCTTCCGAGATTGAAACAGAAATTTTTCCCATACGTGTGCAAACGCCTAATTGAAGTTGCTAGTAGATACGCAATTTGTGAGTTACAGAAATTAATACAGGATTTTCCTAATGCATGTACCAATTAGATGGAATTTTTTGTTTAAACGAACCCAAATTCTACCTTTGTTAGGTAGCAGAAAGTAGAAAGAATCAATAGCATAGCCCACGTGGTCATCTAATAAACTGTCACTACGGAATACACACACAGATTTCGTCCAGATTCAAAATGAGGTATACGAATAATATTTGTGATAAGACATTGATATAGCACCCTCAAAAAATTAGAATTTTTCTACTCACTTCACATTTGCTGTAAAAGAAGCATGATCAAATGGTTAGTGGTAGCAAGCACAATAACTGTCAAAAATAACATGGTTAGGGGTGGCCTGCACGAGATCTGCATACAAGTCTCGTTAGTGGTAGCATACCAATTGTCAGAGCAGATAAAAACATTTAGGACGAATCACAGGGACTCAGCAAAGGCCGTGGTACATAGATGAGCTTTAGATTCTTTCTAAAAGTGGACAAGTCAGGATAGGTTGGTCAGGATAAGTCAGGATAGGTCGCGAAGCAAGTCGGAATGAGTGCCAGGCTTTCGGAACATGCAAACTAAAGGCTCGGTCTCTAAAGGATTTGAGATTCGTTAGGGGAAGGGGTAAACACTAAATTCTGTAAAGTGTGTGGCACGATGGCCTGGTAGGGGGTAAATCTGATAGGTCACAGGGGCCAAATAATGAAGGGACCAAAAAGTGAGTGACGATTCCTCGAAATCGATGCTTTGCTTGAGTGGTAGCCTGTACAGATCGGTGAGAAGTGGTGTGACATCGCTGCTGCGAAGCTCACGACAGATAAGCGTAGCTGCAGAGTTTTTCACTGGATGTAAGTACTTAATGCGCTATACACAATAAATATATTTTAAATTATCTTCACACAGGGTAATTGCGGTTTTATTTTTCAAATAACAGACAACATAGTTTAAAATGTATGTTATAGATCGAATGCGACTATGCTGTTCCTCATGCTAAGGCCTGTAATAGCACATATGGCAGATATGATTAATTAAACTGTGAGATAACTCCTCAAGTTCCACATTGAAACTGCGGTTTTGATCCGTTTTCCCAGAACGGCTTTAAGAGTTAGCACTATGAAGTTAAGGGCATTGCCTTAGCCAGTTTTTAGCCGGTGGAATCCAGTTCCTAGGACAGTCCATGTTCCACAATGATTTATATTTCTATACAGCTGCCGTTGCATTATTGCGATTGGCAGAACCTTAGTTTTGTCTCGGCTTGCTTGTTGTAATTCCCATTTGGCTAAGCTACCAAAGAAAGCAACTAGGCCATTGCAGCTGGCTATGAATATAGCTGCAAGTCTAACGTTCAGGTCTCAGAGGTTTGACCGTGTCTCTTATTTGCTAAGTAAGCTAGGATAGCTGCCGGTTGTTCATCGGATAAAATAAGCAAAGCTTTTACGCTGACCCACAATGCCCACATCAGCTTGGATCCTCCGTACCTAGCAGAACTGCTGCACCAGTTTCAGCCTCCTCGTGCCCTCAGTGCCTTTATGGAAAATAAATTAGCTGTTCCATTCCTCCGCTTAAGGATCGTTGGCGACAGAAGCTTTACCTGTGCAGGTACTAGACCGTGAAACTCGCTTCAACGATTCTTATGCAAGAACAATTACTCTCCTGCTTCCGACTATAGCTAATTCTTGCCAACGGTCCTGAGCTGCTACTTCTATGCTACTCACTACCTTAACCGCTCTCCTGACTCTGCTATGCTTTCCACTTTCTCTCTGATGCTTGAGATGAACTTTGATGGTTACCGAATGCATACCGACAGCCCCTGAGGCTGTGAGTTCGCTATGCCAAACTCTCCTGTGTAATACCAACATAGTCCTTATGGCTTTGTGGAATTACAGACGGAGATGCGTTACGTTATATTATAGTGGGAAGCACATGAACGAAGTGAATATTAAGAAATATTGGGTGATTGAACTGCATTGTTTGTAGTATGGCATAACGGCCTCATTGCTATACCAATTCCTCAACTTAAAAATACAAACTCGGCCCAGCAAGATTTGAACACTCAACATTAGCCGTAAAGAGCAAGCACCTTAGCTCCTAAGCTCAAATAAATTACCACGAGATGGAATGTAGCTACCATTGAACCTCTTGTATGCATAGTCACTCTAGTTGTGCTTTGGACGTGCTCTACGATTCGTCAAGCAGCCTAGTTTTTGCCGATTATCTCCATGCACAGTCTGATCGATAAGAAACAAACATCCATTTATGGAAATCATACAAGAAATCATTGTTCGCATATTTTTCCAAGCCAGAATTTGGCAAAGAAGCTTTGGTATACATTCCAAACCGTCATGCACGCTTTTAATAAAGTGAACAATCGTTTCATATCTGTTCGTACATTCATAGGTTCATATGGACTCTCAATTCAAAATATATTTCAGGCTAGCTGCCAGTGCTTAAGCTGTAGCCCAAGCAATGAATTGCTCTAATTAAAAGGGGGTTTGGATTGCATTAGCACCTAAAGCTCAAAATATTAGGCACTTGCATGAACAATCAACATTAGATTTATATGTTTAATCATTTTAAACTCACATAATAAAGCTCTTGCAGGACGCATCAAAATATCTATCTGGCTCTGCTGGAATTTCTTTAACTGCTCAGACAGTCAGTTCTTCATTAGTACTTGACATCGACATTTAGGACATCTAATTATAGAAAACCACACTATCTTCCTGTAGCCCTTACAATAAATTAACCGTAAATGTTATTCATCTTGGTAGTTATCGGGCTGATTTATCTTGAAACTATTTCAATAGGATGCCTCAATAGTGCAGTTTTGTATGGTACCAACATGATTACCTGTAATTTTCCAGACGTCATCGCTGTAGCCGTTTGAAAATAACTACTATTTATATTAACGACTGTTTTATAACACACGGTTTCAAACACAAAACGTTGCTAATGAGCGGGATCTAAATTTAATGGTAATTACTACTACTTCAACTAGGCTTGTCTTCGTGAGCATCACAGTTGCAACATCACATCACTTGTTGCCGCCTGCACTGGCTTCCAGTAAAGAAAGGCACCGAATTCATTATCTTATCACTCATTTTTCAGTCCTTCATTCTTTGGCTCTAGCCTACCTAACAGATCTACTTCCCAAGGACGCATGGCGTCGTACCACCAATTTTTCGGAATACAATAATTTACCCATACGCCATACACATTTCAAATCCTTTGAATATTGTGCCTTTTTAGTTCCCATGCTCCTAAAGCAGAGAAATAACTCCCGACCTGCATCACGACTTCTCCTGACTTGATCAGATTTAAAAATAAATTAAAAACGCATTTATTTATGACAGCATTTAGTGAATCCCTGTGATTCACCTTTTGTGTGCTAATGCATGCTGACACTGTGCATGCTGCCACTAACCATACTAGCATGCTGATCCTATGCATGTCACCCCTAACCTTGTTATTCTTGTTGCATATTCAGCATACTGCAAATAACCTTTTGTTCAGGCTTCATTTGCAGCCTTTTTAAAAATACTCGAAAGAGATCGAGCTCTCCGAGGACGCTATACCCTACTAGTCTCAGAGACCCTATACCTGGTTATAGGGTCTACGAGACTAGTAGGGTATAGGGTCTCAAAGTAAGAAGCTAATATGGGAATGGTAAAGATGGTAACCGACGGTAGACCAAAGCAATATGTCAATAATGATAGCAAATAATAATAATACAAGCATATAATAATATAATCAAAATAATAACAAGCAACCTTTCAATAAGAAATAAGTACTGATCTTTCCCATGCTGTCTCAAAAACTTTAACTTAGTTCACCTAGCTAGTTTATCATCCGTGTTAAACCGTATAGTTCGTCAGCACGAGGACAGCCAGTGAACTAACCCAGAGCAAGAACTTGTCAAGCATGTTAGCTAGAGTCGTGTTGTAGAATTCTACCTGTTAAGAATAATAATATTACAACTTGGTAAAGCTCCCTCAGAGAACTAAATCTCTTTCTAGGCGCTTTACCTTTGCTGCAAAGGAAAAGGTTGGAAGGTGGATTAATTAGCTGGGGCCTAGAAGATATTCTCTAGAGTGAATAACATCGATACCACCAGTCTCAGGGTTTCGCAATTCACAGATGACCTTTGATGTTGAGGAGGGCACATCGTGTAGACTGACTGAGGTCAGCCTGTGGTTAGATAGGCAGAATTTGGCGTTGCTGAAGTGGGCATTCGGTTTAAAAGAAACGTGTGGCGGAATGTGTGAGCCTTAAATTGAGTAAGGTGACGTACATGGGCCGCAAGAGAGATTGAGTCCTCCAGTAACAAAGGTTCGCTCACAGGAACAGATGATTTATCGAAATCAAATTTAAAATCGAACACAACGTGGGTAGATTGATTTATTAGTGAAGACTCACAATGATATAAGAATAATCTGCGATAAATTAGGACTTACTACCTTTGGGCGATAGAAAAGTTGTCAGCTCACTAGAAGATAAACTTGCAACACAAGATTCACAAGACTTTTTTGAGGGAACTGCAAACGTTTAAAATTTGAGGGAGAAACTAGCGAGTATGGCCACGCCCGCCAGGTTTGATTGAAGCAGGGGTGAAATAACTTACTGCTTACTGGCCTACCAGCATGTGCGATCAGGCGATTGCAGCTGGTGCAGAACTCTGCAGCTAGGCTTGTCTGTCGTGAGCGTCGCAGTTGCCACATTACTCCACTTCTCGCCGACCTGCACTGGCTACCAGTGAGGCAACGGATTGACTTCAAGGTTTTGTCGCTCACTTTTAGGTCTCTTCATTCTATGGCTCCATTCTATCTCGCCGATATACTCCCCCATCAGGCCAAGCATCGTACCACTCGCTTTTCGGAATCCAACAGTCTGGAAATACCTCGTACAAACCTTAAATCCTTTGGAGACCGTGAATTTAGCTCGTATGCTCCCAAAGCCTGGAACTCCCTCCCGACCTGCGTCAGAACATCCCCTGACCTG
Source organism: Cristatella mucedo (assembly GCA_009760855.2). Classification (NCBI taxonomy): domain Eukaryota; kingdom Metazoa; phylum Bryozoa; class Phylactolaemata; family Cristatellidae; genus Cristatella; species Cristatella mucedo. The sequence continues at coordinate 53,251 of WPIO01000286.1, read as the reverse complement.
ACCACATTTAAAAGGAACCTAAAAACACACCTATTTAGGACAGCATTTAGTGGGTCTCTGTGATTCGTCCTTGATGTGCATATGCGTGCTGACACTGTGCATGCTGCCACTAACCACATTTGCATGCTGACCCTGTGCATGTCACCCTAAACCATGTTATTCATTTCGTTTGTTTTTCAAGCATGAGTTTACTTACCATTGAATTGCATTTCCCTTTGCAGCAAATGCAAAGCACCTAGAAAGAGATTAATTTCCCAGAGGGCGCTTTATCAAGTGCATTATTATTACTATTTTCATTAAAAAAGAAAGCCTGCAGCTGTTTTACTGGTTATGGTCTAGCAGTCAATCGATTTCTGAAAGTTCTCGGTCAAGTCTAATATATCAGAAAATGTTAAAGCCGTTTGAAGTAATTACAGAAAGTATTCAAAGGGGTTCGTGCAATTTAGCAAGCACTGGAAGTCATGTATTATTAAGCAGGGCTGCGAAGGCTATTGCAGGCCTGATGACTACTACGTTAGAGGAATTAACTGCAGCACTTTTAGAAAGTATTGCAGGGCGGCAAGAGGCAATGCTGAGAATAGCAAACGTTCATTCAGCTCCCTGCCAGACAGGCTTAGGTTGCTACAGCAGTCATAGCTCAGCAGTTTTCTGTTAGTAATCAATAATGGACCACAAAATAGCAACTTGATCAAGAAATGCATGCAAATAACAGGCTGTGAGACTTAAATAAATCGAATCACTGGCTCAGCCAAAATTCTTGCAAATGCAGCACCCATGATGCTAACCTTGAACAACTTTCAATGTTTTTTCCTTGTGATCCAGAAGCTCCTGCAACTTCTGACTTTTCCTAAGCTCAAGCTCCAACCGTTGTAACAGCAGTTGACATTTCTCTTGCAGCTTCCGTATATTTTCTTGATTCTCTTGGATTTCGTATTCCAGTTTCTCTTTGAAGCGGAAACATTTAAAAGTGATTTAAATATAAGTAAATATGTCGGTGTAAGAGCATAATGTCCTCCATATCAATTCTAATGAAAACACACTGCTGCGTTAAACTGTACCTCAGAAGTTTCAAGACTGCGCAATTAAAAATTATTTTTACTAAATTCATATTATAAGACTATGTCAAAAAATGTAAGTAGGTTCGTGGTAACGTGGTGTTACCGGCCTGCGGTATCGAATATACATTAATAAATAGTGCCACACAAGCAGTAAGCTGTAAGAACTCAATATTCATTCGCAAAGCAACTAAACGTAATTTTATTCTCCTATTGTAAATTTAGGTATTATAGAATTTAACTGCAGTGATTCCACTGTGAATGTGATTTCTACATTATTTGAAGCTTGGTGTGCTAAGGCAGATGCAATATATACATAATAATAGCAATAATGCACTCGCTAAAGCGCCCTCAGAGAACTCAATGTCTGTCTAGGCACTTTACTACTGCTGCAAAGGGAAACGTGTTTGAATGATGAGTAATATAATGCTTTATAAACAACATGGTTAGGGGTGACATGCACAGGGTCAGAATGCAAATGTTGTTAGCAGCAGCATGCACACGGTGAGCACACATAAGCACATTAAGGACGACTCGCAGGGACTCACTAAATGCTGTCCTAAATACGCGTGTTTTTAAAGTTCTTTTTAAATGTGGTCAGGTCAGGGGATGTTATGACGCAGGTCGGGAGGGAGTTCATGGCTTTGGGAGCATACGAACTAAATGCAGTCACCAAAAGATTTTGAGCTTTGTACGAGGTATTGGTAGACTGTTGGATTCCGAAGAGCAGGTGGTACGATGCTTGGCCTGGTGGGGGAGTAGATCTGAGAGGTAGGTTGGAGAAGAATTAAGGGACCTAAAAGTGAGCAACGAAACCTTGAACTCGATCCGTTGCTTGACTGGTGGCCAGTGCAGGTCGGCGAGAAGTGGTGTGATATGGCAACTGCGACTCCCATGACAGACAAGCCTAGCTGCAGAGTTTTGCACAAGCGGCAATCACCTGATTGCACATGCCGGTAGGCCAGTAAGCACTGAGCGGCAGAAGTCGAGACGGAATGTCATGAATGCATGAACCAACTTAGACGTGGTATCCTTATCTAAACAAGCCTGAATTTTAGCATAGTTATGTAGCTGAAAGTAGGCAGATTTGACTGTGGAGCTGATGTGGTCGTCTAACGTCAGGTCACTTTGGAACATGACACCAAGATTTCGATTCAAGCAGATTTAACTGGAGATATGCTAGCAGAGCCAATTTTGAGCGTCAGCCTTTCCAATTTCTGAATCACACTGGGTTTGCCCATAGCTAGTAAATTAGTTTAATCATCGTTTCGTTTTGAAAATTTTCTGTCATCCATGTGCGGATGTCATCAATACATGCAGCAAGTGAGTTAAGAGAATTTGAGTAAAGCCAGTAGAATTTGCAATGGGTAAGATTGGTACATGTTCGGAAACAAATGAACATGCATTATAAGGAGACATACTTACAAGGATGATCAGGATATTTTATCAGCAATAGCTATACAAAAATGTGTGTTGGCACAATCTTAAAATACTCGTCTTTCTGCTAAATCTTGTGCTCTTCGTGGTTAAAGCCTAACGCCAGCTAAAGACTGTCATCCTCCGTGTCTACCTCGTTCCAGTATTTGACACGTGACTTTCGGTTGATGGAACCGAACTGAGTGCCAATGGAGTAGTCAGTGTTCCCTGATAAACGAACCATAATACATTGAGTACTTTTGGAAATGCACGAGCACTGGTGAGTAAACTTCGAAACAAACATTAATATTTCCTAATATATTTGGAGCAAATACTCACTAACAAATAGTACAGAAAGTTCGAAACAACTGATTAGTAGATACAGGTAGGCTCATTTAGAACTTACAATTATATAGAAGTAGGAGATGATTTCTGGAGAGCCTTGCTGGCTATCTCGACCACCAGCAGTAGACGTGAAAAGTTTGCAACTGCAAACCTAGAGTCCACAACTTATTAACATTGCCCACCACTTAGCTGAGAGTCGGAGCGAATATATCAGAAATATCAAATATATCAGAAAATGGTAAAGCCGTTTGAAGTAATTACTGCAAGTATTCTAGGGGGTTCGTTCAATTTAGCAAGCACTGGAAGGCATGCATTGTTAAGCAGGGCTGCTAAGGCTATAGCAGGCCTGATGACTACTACGTTAGAGGGATTAACTGCAGCACTTTTAGAAAGTAATGCAGGGCGGCAAGAGGCAATGCTGAGAATAGAAAACGTTCATTCAGCTCCCTTCCAAGCAAGTTTACATTGCTACGGCAGTCACGGCTCGGCATATTTCTGTTAATAATCAATTCAAGGACCATAAAAATAGCAATTTGATCTAGAAATGCATACAAATAACAGGCTGCGAGACTCAAATCAATCGAGTTATAGGCTCAGCCTAAATTCTTGCAAAGGCCGCTCCCATGATGCTAACCTTGAGCAACTTTAAACTGGGTCTCCTTGTGATTCAGAAGCTTCTGCAACTTCTGACTTTTCCCAAGCTCAAGCTCCAACTGTTGTGACAGCAGTTGACAATTCTCTTGCAGCTTCCGTGTAATTTCTTCCTTCTCTTTGATTTGGCTTTCCTGTTGCTCTTTGAAGCGGAAACATTTAAAAGTAAATATAAATATAACTAAATATGTCAGTGTTCGAGCATAATATCCTCTCAATCAATTCGAATAAAGACAGAATGCTGCTTTAAACTAAACCTCAGAAGTTTCAAGACTGCGCAAATAAAAATTAACTTTACTAAATTCATATTATAAGGCTATGTCAAAAAATGTAAGCTGGTTCGTGGTAACGTGGTGTTACCGGCCTGCAGTATTGAATATACATTAATAAATAGTGCCACACAAGCAGTAAGCTGTAAGAACCCAATATTCATTCGCAAAGCAACTAAACGTAATTTTTTTCTCCTATTGTATTTTTAAGTTTTATCAAAAATGTAACTGCAATGAATCCACTGTGAATGCCATTTCTACGACAATTTACGGTTAGCGTGCTAAGGAAGTTATAAAGCCAATCGAACTTTCTACACCTCAGATTGCAACTACTTCGGATACAAATGAACATGCATTATAAGGAGACATAGTTACAAGAATGATTAGCATATTTTGTCAGCAATAGCTATACCAAAAATGTGCGTTGGCACCTTCTTTAGATACTTGTCTCTCTGCTAAATCTTTTGCTCTTCGTGGTTAAAGTCTAAAGCCAGTGGCAGGCTGCCATCTTCCATGGCTGCCTCCTTTCGCAATTTGACAAGTGACTTCCGGTTGCCGGAACCAAACCGAGTGCCAACAGAGCGAGCAGTGCTATTCGATAAGCCAACAGTAATTATATATCCGTAATTATATATCAGTAATTATATAGGTTTTATATCCGTTCGTACATTCATAGGTTCATATGGACTCTCAATTCAAAATATGTTTCAGGCTAGCTGCCAGTGCTTAAGCTGTAGCCCAAGCAATGAATCGCTCTAATTGAAAGGGGGTTTGGATTGCATTAGCACCTACAGCTCAAAATATTAGGCACTTGCATGAACAATCGACATTATATCTATATGTTTAATCATTTTAAACTCACATAATAAAGCTCTTGCAGGACGCATCAAAATATCTATCTGGCTCTGCTGGAATTTCTTTAACTGCTCAGACAGTCAGTTCTTCATTAGTACTTGACATCGACATTTAGGACATCTAATTATAGAAAACCACACTATCTTCCTGTAGCCCTTACAATAAATTAACCGTAAATGTTATTCATCTTGGTAGTTATTGGGCTGATCTATCTTGAAACCATTTTAACAGGATACCTCAATAGTGCAGTTTTGTATAGTACCAGCATGAGTAGCTTAAATTGTCCAGACGTCATCGCTGTAGCCGTTTGAAAATAACCATTATTTATATTAACGACTGTTTTATAACACACGGTTTCAAACACAAAACGTTGCTAATGAGCGGGATCTAAATTTAATGGTAATTACTACTACTTCAACTAGGCTTGTCTTCGTGAGCATCACAGTTGCAACATCACATCACTTGTTGCCGCCTGCACTGGCTTCCAGTAAAGAAAGGCACCGAATTCATTATCTTATCACTCATTTTTCAGTCCTTCATTCTTTGGCTCTAGCCTACCTAACAGATCTACTTCCCAAGGACGCATGGCGTCGTACCACCAATTTTTCGGAATACAATAATTTACCCATACGCCATACACATTTCAAATCCTTTGAATATTGTGCCTTTTTAGTTCCCATGCTCCCAAAGCTGAGAACTAACTCCCGACCTGCATCGCGAAGTCTCCTGGTTTATTATCATTTAAAAAGAAATTGAAAACGCATCTATTTATGATAGCATTTAGCGAATTACTGTGATTCACCGTTTGAGTGCTTATGCATGCTGAAACTGTGCATGCTGCCACTAACCATGCTAGCATGCTAATCCTGTGCATTTCACCACCAACCTTGTTATTCTTGTTGCATATTCAGCATAATGCAAATAACCATTTGATCAAGCTTTATTTGCAGCCTTTTTACAAATATTCGAAAGAGATCGAGCTCTCCGAGGATGCTATACCCTACTAGTCTCAGAGACCCTATACCTGGTTATAAGGTCGACGAGACTAGTAGGGTATAGGGTCACAAAGTAAGGAGCTAATGTGGGAATGCTAAAGATGATAACCGACGGTAGACCTAAGAAATATGTCAATAATGATAGCAAATAATAATAATACAAGCATATAATATTATAATCAAAATAATAACAAGCAACCTTTCAATAAGAAATAAGTACTGATCTTTCCCATGCTGTCGCAAAAACTTTAACTTAGTTCACCTAGCTAGTTTATCATCCGTGTTAAACCGTATAGTTCGTCAGCACGAGGACAGCCAGTGAACTAACCCAGAGCAAGAACTTGTCAAGCATGTTAGCTAGAGTCGTGTTGTAGAATTCTACCTGTTATGAATAATAATATCACAACTTGGTAAAGCTCCCTCAGAGAACTAAATCTCTTTCTAGGCGCTTTACAATTGCTGCAAAGGAAAAGGTTGGAGGGTCGATTAATTAGCTGGGGCCTAGAAAATAATTTCTAGAGCGGATAGCATCGATACCACCAGTCTCAGGGTTTCGCAATTCACAGATGACCTTTGATGTGGAGGAGGGCACATCGTGTAGACTGACTGAGATCAGCCTGTGGTTAGATAGGCGGAATTTTGGCGTTGCTGAAGTTGGCATTCGGTTTAAAAGAAACGTGTGGCGGAATGTGTGAGCCTTAAATTGAGTAAGGTGACGTACATGGGCGGCAAGAGTGATCGAGTCCTCCAGTAACAAAAGTTCGCTTAAATGAACAGATATTTATCAAAATCAAATTTAAAATCGAACACAACGTGGCTAGATTGATTTAAGAGTGAAGACTCACAACGATAATAGAATAATCTGCGATGAATAATGAATAATAAATGAAATAATAAATAAATAAATAATAAATAAATAATGAATAATAATAATAATAAGGACTTATTTCCTTCGAGCGATAGAAAAGTTGTCAGCTCACTAAAAAATTGACTTGCAGCGAAAGATTCACAAGACTTTTTTAAGGGAACTGCAAACATTTTTAAATTGAGGCTAGCGAATATGGCCACATCCGCCAGGTTTGATTGAAGCTGGAGTGAAAAACTCAATGCTTACTGGCCTACTAGCACGTGCGATCAGGTGATTGCCGCTGGTGCAAAACTGTGCAGCTAGGCTTGTCTGTCGTGAGCTTCGCTGTTGCCTCATTACTCCACTTCTCGCAGACCTGCTCTGGCTACCAGTCAAGCAACGGATTGACTTCAAGGTTTTGTCACTCAATTTTAGGTCCCTTTATTCTATGGCTCCATTCTATCTCTCCGATATACTCCCCCATCAGGCCAAGCATCGTACCACCCGCTTTTCGGAATCCAACAGTCTACAAATACCTCATACAAACCTTAAATCCTTTGGAGACCGTGCATTTAGTTCATATGCTCCCAAAGCCTGGAACTCCCTCCCGACCTGCGTCAGAACATCCCCTGACCTGACCACATTTAAAGGGAACTTAAAAACACATCTATTTAGGACAGCATTTAGTGGGTCCCTGTGATTCGTCTTTCATGTGCTTATGCGTGCTGACACTGTGCATGCTGCCACTAACCACATTTGCATGCTGACCCTGTGCATGTCACCCCTAACCCTAACCATATTATTCATTTTGTTTGTTTTTCAAGCATGGTTTTACTTTCCATTCAATTGCATTTCCCTTTGCAGCAAATGTAAAGTGCCTAGAAAGAGATTAAGTTCTCTGAGTGAGCTTTATCATGTACAATATTATGATTATTATTATTATTCCGTGTGCGAACCTCATCCTCACTTAAAAATACAAGTGAATTAAAAGACAACCTAAATTACCTTAGCGTCTTTGCTATCCATGCGAAAATGTGCACTGTGCCTCTGCTGCTCAATCCACCTTCCCGACCTGTGGCCTTTAACAGATTGCTCTTACATCACGCTCACAGACATGTCCTACTAGTTTGCCTCTCTGACTAAGCACACGGTGTGCCCTCACCCTGACGGAAATGGTTAACTGCAGAAGTTAAGCTAGCTAGGTCTACTTAGCCCAACCTTTAAAAAAGTATGAAAAAATGTCAGGACTGATTGTCAATCGACAGGCATACGTTGCTACGGTAGATCCTAACAATCGAAAAGAAAAATACTCTTAATATAGCACCCTCAGAGAGCCTAATATCTTATTAGGCACTTTACATTTACTGGAGAAGAAGTACGACTATCGCACGTTTAGTACTAGCAAGCTCTATGATACTTATCATAATATGGTTATACTGACTTCCGCAGGGCCAGCCTACAACAAGTGCGTTTAGTGTCAGCACCAATAGATGTAAGGAGACATAAGCATACAGAGAACGAATCATGCGATGGCCTACTGAACGCTGGGTTATATAGAAGCCTTTCTAGCTTCTGTTAGTGTAGTGTAATGTATCTCTGTCTGTAAGTCCTCAAGGCCTCAAAGACTACGTGGGTGTGACGCAGGACAGCTTTGTACGGCCCAATCACAGACTAAGCGGTTTGCGGTGTGCTTTCGGTAGCCAACACACTTCATTTAACTCAACACATAGAAAGTGGACAGCATAGCAGATTCAGGAGGGCAGTCGAGGTAGTGAGTAGCATGGAAGTAGGAGTTCAGGAACGCTGAAAAGAGTGAGCCATAGTCGGCAGCTACAGAGTAGTTATCGTTGGCTAAGAATCGTGGAAGCAAAGTGAGTTCCACAGTCTAGGACTTGAGAGCTTAAGTTTTTGTCGCCAATGGTCATTAAGCAGCAGCATGGAACAGCCAAATTTTTGTGTTTACAGGATCTGAGGGCCCAAAGAGGCTGAAACTGGTGCAGTAGTTCAGCAAGGAACGGAGAAGCCAAGCCGTTGCTGGCCTTCTGGATCTTTGTACGGACTTTGCTCTCTATCGGTTGATCAACCTGCAGCCACGCTAGCTCTTTAAGCAAAGGAGACACGTGTTCGAACCTCTGGGACTTGAAGACTAGCCTTGCAGCAGTACTCATATCCAGCTGCAGCTGCCAAGTTGCCTTCTTATTCTATTTATACCACCGTAATCTGGCACAGTGATTGAATAACTCAACACTAGTCTGTCAAACATTCGGTAAGACACTATCAATTCATCACCCTCAGTCCTTTGCTACACATCAATGTACCCCTTCAAAGCCACTCTTTGAGACTACTTCAGAAAGCTTGCAAATGAGGATTACTGCTAACTGATCAGACCAAATGATGCCTACTTTTGACCCTTTTAGACACTCGAAATTGAAGCCGCTGACACGATTAGCCTATTGCAGGTGAATAAAGTTGCACAGCCTCTAGGTTCGGAAGTGGCATATTGCCCAGGATTGTCTACCTCGGGCTGCCACCTTAATCCATGTTCGAACCATAACCAACGGAGAATTTCTGAACCACTTCCACTAGATGAGCTTTCGGCCAGTGGGCATAAAATAAGTGCTTTATGTGCTCTTTCTTCCATCTGTTTTTTAAGTTTAGTTTTCCGAAACAAAAGTCATGCCAAAATTTAAAATTTCTCAAACTAAATGAAAATTAAATCAACTAACTTTGTGCATTAAGTCGTATTATGCTTGGTTACATTTCAATAAGATTATACTACTTTTAATATACCTGCCAAGTGCCTAGACCAGCTATTCAGTTCTCTAAAGTGGCTATTCAATCGTATTATGGTCTATGTACAGTGCATTGATCGGGATTAAGTTCTCTGAGAATTCCATGGAAATATAATTAATATGTATTGCAAAACCGTAAAAACAATTTTTACCAGCACACCCCCCGTAGCATTTCTTAGTGTTCTTCTTTAAAATCACTTTACAATGAAAGATTGCATGAGCTCCTTAAATATGTCCACCGACGTCCAGCTATGAACGATTCCAAAACTTCATATCAGCTGGGACAACGACGAAACAGCCAAGTGGTAGTCACGACTGGCAGATTCTCCTTCTATTGATAAAGGTGCTTATAGAGGTACACAACTCTGAGGCTAGGCTTGCCTGCAGCCAACTTCTCAATTTCCGCATAACACCACGAATTACCAACGCCTGCTGGCTCGTCATTAAGCAGCATATTAACAACAAGTTTCTGTCACTCACTTGTAGGTGCTTTCATTATCTTGCTCAAGCCTTCTTTGGCTGTCACGCTATTCTGGAAAGAGAGTAAATTTCAAAGTCATCAGTGACCTACCATCACAAGCAGAGTGGGTTCGGAATAATCACAATGCATGCTGTTAAGGCCTAATCGATCGACTGGTAATACTTCCGAACTTGGAAGTACCGGTAATAACTGCCAATTCTTTGGCATATTCCGGAGCTCTGTTTCTCACTAAACTCTTGATAAGAAAACTTACGTCTGACCATTGGTGGCTTATAATCAAGCGTTGGATTCAGTTCGAGATTCTGCATCCAACCTATAATTCATTCCATCTACTTCAACCAGCCTATGCTTTCGACCTCTTATCTCTTTAACTGTGCACCACCAGATCCTTAGAATCTATTCATTCCGCCATCCCTCGTTCCACATTCAGAACTCATTTGAAATCTTTGCTAATCAAGCTTACAGCAACTACAAAGCGACAAAATTCAGCTAGCTTCTAACTTGATCGCTGCCTGCACTAACCAGGCATCATTTTAGTTGCAGCCAAAAACACTTCTATTCTGGTAAGCATCTCTTTGCCCTATTCAATGTGTATGTTTTTTTGTTCTGGTGCACTTTGCCTGTGAACCTGGCCGTGATTTCGAACAGTTTACTTGTGGGCGGTCATCCATGCCGATAGCAATGAGTACCATGTTTAGTTTAGCACGATGGCCATACTCGTTCGCTTTTGAATGTTAGGTTACGACCATGCAAGTGACACAAATGTATCGATCCTCTCATCTTGAGTTTTTAAGTTTTGAATGGCAAATGTCTTTTAAAGGCACTAAGCCAGCGAATTACTACATTCTTCTTTAAAAATGAGTTAAGGTTCATGCCATTAAGCACGTGGGGAAAACGTATTGTCTTGCTGGTATAGACTCTCACCTGGGCTCACTAACTGAACACGCATCTGAGCTTACTTATTACAGACACAGCAGATAGTTAGCTGGGCTCACCTGGGATCATTCACAGTTCACTCAGTCGGACTAGTCCATGGTTACTTGCTGGAGCTGCAGATGGAGTCGATCGCCGTATAATAATAAGTGCTAACTGGCATGCGACTTAGGTAGACTCAACCATTTTAGAAACTCCGTAAATCACGAGCCCTAAAATTACCTGGGTTAGCTCACTAGAGATTCACGAGTGATCAATCTCTTTTCAATCACGTGACACCAACAAATTGAAACTCATATCTACTTCAGCTCACTCACCTTAATCTGATCTGCAAGTTCTTGTTCTTCACATTGCCGAAGAGCTGCAAGAAACTTCTCAGCTCCACTTTCCCCCTTCACTAATAAGTATTCCACGAGTTTAAAAACTCTTTCTATTTGTGTGTGCTGGGCCTACAAAACGAACGGGCTGAGAGTCAGCAAAAGATAAGGCAGAGACTTTTGACGGGAGATTTCTCTGACTAGCCTACATTTGCAGGCTGTGCCTGTACACGTTGTAATGTCAAGTTGCTATAAGAGCATACCGTGTTCAATATTCCGATAGAGCGCCTAGAAAGAGATTAAGTTCTCTGAGGGCGCTTTATCAAGTACATTATTGTTATTAATGTTAAAGGCACCGTAAAATAATCATAGAACAGGGTTTTAGAGAATGAATATGCAATAGTTACTGTTCCGTAACTGGTAAGTACAGCCGTTTATTTACGTAGCAGTTGCGTTCAGGCTCAAACGATTTCAATTTTAACTCACGAAACTAGTACTTGCCAGGAATGCATGACTGTATCTTAGCGTTTAACTTGTCAAGACATCCTACAAATCAGAGAGTCCATGAAATCTCTGGTCTTTTTAAACTCTCCCAAACCTGTTGCAAACAGTTTTTTTAAGGAACGAATAGGAACAGCTTACTTTTTCTGCAGAGAGAACCTGATGGCATGGCGATGCTCAAACTTGCAGAGCAGTTCAGAAAGTTGTGAGAGAGCTAAGCTATAAATAGCCTTGTGGGACAGTATGAGAACTATAATCTGTATCCGTTGATGAGTCAGAAGTGCTCCAGGTCAGTAATAGCTAATCAGGAAAGCAGATCTTCGTAAAGTAACTCCCATCTTTTACCGTTTCTGTAGGCGAAATTGGTAAATGGCTAATGTCAGCTACATAAAATAACTAAAATTCGGGCTTGTTTAGCCAGGAATACCAAATCCAACTTTGTGACATCCCGTCTTGACATCTGTAACTCACTGCTTGCTGGTCTATCGGCTGGTGTAATCGGCGGATTACAGCTTGTGCCAAACTCGCAGCTATTCTTGTCTGTCGTGAGTGTTACAATGGCCACCTCGCATCAATTCTCTCCAACCTACATTGGTTCCCAGTCAAGCAACGCATCGACTTCAAAGGTTGTGTCGCTCACTTTTAGGTATCTTCATTCTTTGGCTCTAGCCTACCTATCAAATCTACTCCCGCACCAAGATGAGCACAGCACCACTCCCTTTTTCAGAATCTAATCCTGTACCTTGTATGAGTATCAACTCTTTGGAGGCCGTGCTGCTTGTTCGTTTGCTCCAAAAGGCTGAAACTCACTTCCGACTAGCCTCGTGATTTTCCCTGACTCGACCACATTAAAAACGAAAATGTATTATGCAACAACAGCTACTCTCCTACTGCCACCTGTGACTCATTCTTTCTAGTGGTCCTGAGCTGCTACTTTCATTCTAGCCACTACTTCAACTACTCGATGTTGCATGAAATGAAGTCTCTGGCTACCGAATGCATACTGAAATCCGCTTAGGATATTAGCTGTATAAAAAAAACTGCCCTTCGTAGCACCTTAATAGTTTTTGGGGCTTTGTAGAGTTACAGACGGAGCTTTATTGCATGGCATACGTGGTTGGCGATTCCAACATCATGTTAGGAAGGAAAAGAGTAATATTTTCCTATATACATGATAAGGGTCTTCGCTGGTGCTGCCTACACAGCACTGGGTTGAAAAACTCTGCCTCAGGGAACTAGCGATGCAAATTATTTCTTCCGTCGTAGCACCTTGTGTTAAGGGTGACGTTAGCATGCTTGGCACAGGGAGTGTGTGAGTATTGTGCAAGGTAAGCACTGAGATAGGGGCACTGGGACATCGTGTGCTTGCGAGTACAATTCAGGAAAACTCCCTGCCAGGGCTTTCTAATTCAACTCGGTTCATGCCAACGAACTCTCAAACCTTACACTAATGAGGAACTGCATTACACCAAAAGCGCCGCAGGCGTGGCGACCAGCTTTAGGCACAAACAGTGCAACGAACAGGCACGCAGGAGTTGGCCATGCCACTTGGGGTTATGCCTCTTCTACCGCCCACACGTCTTTGCTGCTAAGTACTTTTCAAGTCAGCCGCCGACGGACTATCGCTAAATATTTAGGATTTGACCTAAGGTGTTCAAGAGACTGGTCGTTAGTTTGATTACTGCAGCAGACAGCTGTTTGTATTTCACAACGAGAAGTAACAGCAGCAGTTCGTAGTCGTATACATTCAAGCACACGATACTCAGCAGGCCGAATCTGCTAAAGTAGGCAGCGTTACATCCAGTAATATAGCAAAGCATCTGTGAGCCCACTACTTGACCTGCAATGGAGCTTCTCATTTCGGGAGGATTGCATAAAGAATTGTTCAATCGGTTACCTGTATTGCTTCGAACTCGGCGGCCTTTAGCATCTCCTCTGCATACAAATACGATGCAACTTGAAACACCTTCTGATCGGGAAGTCTATTTGCTATAGCTACATTAAACTTTCGGCTAGCATCGTGCAGACTGTGACCGACGGCTGGCGTCGATCTTGCAGAATGAACTTCTAAAAGCAATTAACAAAAAGTTTAGGTGTAAACGAGAAGTAATTAAAAATGGCGAACTTCAACCTTTCGTACTCAAAGCAAGAGTGGTCTTATGGACCATGTTACTGGGGAAGGGCTGTCACAAACACTACTCCGTGCAGTGGTCCTTTCTAACCCAAAACGTACTGCCTGTCAGGAAGGTCAGTTGATATTTAAGCACACAGGCACGAGTACATATCGAAGCAGAATAATCGTAAATAGCGAGAGTCGTACTCAGCTGAGTCAACTTTTCAGGTCGGTTCTTAAGACGTGACGATTTGGCTACACTAGCCTCAATCTAGGGCAGCTTAGATTCAGCAAATGTTGAAGTTTGGCTTGTCACTTGCAGACTAGCAAATTGTTGGTGTGAAAACCCGTAATTGATTAAATCGGAAATTAATTAAATCAGCCTCGTAATTTGACTAGTGCATATTTTTGTAAAAGTGATAGATATTTACAGTAGCAGTTAAAGTCAGTTGAGCTCGAACCCTTGCTTGGCATGCACGGTGACGACCGGATGTGTGTGAACAGCATCATGAAAGCTAAACGATTTTAACGCTCTACCTAGAACTGAGCAAGATAATGGGGAAACAAAATTATTTTGTAAGAGATGTCTATCAAGATTCTATGACAAAGAAAAATTAATAATCTTAATAATAATGCACTTGATAAAGCGTCCTCAGAGAACTTATTGTCTTTCTAGGTGCTTTACATTTGCTGCAAAGGGAACGCAATTGAATGGTGAGTAATATCATGCTTGATAAACAACATTAAAAACATAGTTAGGGGTGACATGCACAAGGTCAGCATGCAAATGTGGTTAGTGGCAGCTTGCACAGTGTCAGCACATCAAGGACGAATCACTGGGACCAACTAAATGCTGTCCTAAATAGGTGTTTTTAAATTATCTGTTCTTTTTAAATGTGGTCAGGTCAAGGGATGTTGTGACATAAGTCGGGAGTGTGTTCCAGGCTTAGAGAGCATACGAACTAAATGCACCATCTCCAAAAGGATTTGAGCTTTGTACGAGGTATTTTCAGACTGTTGGATTCCGAAAAGCGGGTGGTACGTTGCTTGACCTGGTGGGGTAGTAGATCTGAGAGATAGGCAGGAACCAAAGAAGAAAGTGACAAAAAGGGAGCGACAAAACCTTGAAGTCAATCTGGTGCTTGACTGGTAGCCAGTGCAGGTCGGCGAGAAGTGGTGTAATGTGGCAACTGCGACGTTCACGACAGACAAGCTTAGCAGCAGAGTTTTGCTCTAGCTGCAATCGCCTGATCGCACATGCCGGTAGGCCAGTAAGCAGTGAGTTGCAGAAGTCGAGACGGGATGTCACGAATGTATGGACCAACTTGGACGTGGTATCCTAATATAAACAAGCCCGAATTTTAGCAACGTTATGAAGCTGAAAGTAGGCAGATTTGACTGTGGAGCTGATGTGGTCGTCTACCGAGAGGTCGCTTTGGAACACGACACCTAGATTTCGAGCTGATTCGACCAGAGATATGCTGGTAGAGCCAATTTTGAGCTTCAGCCTTTCTAATTTCCGAATTACACTGGGTTTTCTAATAACTAGTAAGTTAGTTGAGTGAACGTTGGCATGACAGCTGCATTTATGTTATCGATTGACCTCATTGCCATTGCCCATTGCTTACCTAGATACTGCGTTTGCACTACCTATTCAGAAAAATTTAATGGCCGACTTAGCCTCACGTGCAGCTCCTTATTCTAATGCCGGAGGCTGTTATTAAAAATGGCCTTCTGGTATACCCCAGGAGGTGAGGTGTGCGCTCTTCACGACCGAGGTATTTGGTTCAAGTTCTGCAGTAGGTGATTCTGAACTGCCAACCAAAAGAGGTATTCGTAGCCAGTAAGGCTGTACTGCCTCTGAACAAATGAGGCTGGTAAATCAGTTAATATGTCTATCTTTCTCAGCATTACGACAAGCCACAACTGCATAAAAAGTATACTGATTCAGTAGCCTCATTCGAATAGCAGCAGGTGATCCTTTGCTTTATGGCTTACATTACCACCTGCACTGGTGCATGTGCACGTGAGCGTGTATTCGTGCGTGCGTGTGTGTGTGTGTGTGTGTGTGTGTGTGTGTGTGTGTGTATGCCCATATGCAAGCTTAAGAACCGGTCATCACTATCGGCATGATGTTGTGTTACACAAACAGGACTGCCACAACATCCGGAAAATAATGCCTTTCTATATGCATCCCCTTTGTTGGCTGCATATATAGCGACAAATTATGCTTCTTGAAAAAACGTGTTAGCATCATTTCGCTCAAAGCTTTCGTAGCCCTTGGTAATGGGCACAGCAAATCCATAAAAGTGGCTAGTGCCATGCACACGCAGCATGGCTCTCACATTCGTTAAAGGCAAAGAACAAATGACTGTCTCTTTAGGGCCAACCGGCCGATTAGGAATCACATGATCCCTGAGGTAGGGCACCACAAAGAGTCCACTGCTAGCTGCTGGACACGAGTGGGTCTCTTACTCGTTGGGCGCATATGTTAAAGCTCTTGCCACCCGCTGATTGAAATACAACTTCTGCAAGCACAGAGCCTTAAAGTGCTGCCCGGCTTTAACACATCTGCGACAGTCACCAAGCCACCACATCCTTAAGTGACCTGGCTGTTTGTGTGTACATGCACATGCAGCGATGAACATGGTGCAAGGCAGCCATGGCCAGGATGTAGGCCAGACTCTATAATAACACTAAATTAAGCATAGTTTCGCCTTAATATTTCTTTCACGTATAAGTTTTCACAATAAGTAACACCACAAGTTGCGACAGATGGGTATCTACTTTCTCGTGTCAAAAGGGGAAACAAAATACACCAGTAATGACCAAAAGCATAACCAAGAAATATTAATGAAGACCAATAACAAGATTTAATACAGATATATACCTTCTTCAGGTTGTACGTGCTGCTGGTCATTTGAATAATAATAATAATAATAATATTGCACTTGATAAAGCGCCCTCAGAGAACTTAATCTCTTTCTAGGCGCTTTACATTTGCTGCAAAGTGATACGCAATAGAATAGTAAGTAAAATCATGCTTGAAAAACAAACAAAATGAATAGCATGGTTAGGGGTTACATGCACTGGGTCAGCATGCAAATGTGGTTAGTGGCAGCATGAACAGTGTCAGCACGCATAAGCACATCGAGGACGAATCACAAGGACCCACTAAATGCTGTCCTAAATAGGTATGTTTTTAAGTTTCTTTTAAATGTGGTCAGGTCAGGGGATGTTCTGACGCAGGTCGGGAGGGAGTTCCAGGCTGTGGGAGCATACGAGCTAAATGCACGGTCTCCAAAGGATTTAAGGTTTGTACGAGGTATTTCTAGACTGTTGGATTCCGAAAAGCGAGTGGTACGATGCTTTGCCTGATGGGGTAGTATATCTGAAAGATAGGCTGGAGCCATAGAATGAAGAGACCTAAAAGTGAGCGACAAAACCTTGAAGTCAATCCGTTGCTTGACTGGTAACCAGTGCAGGTCAGCGAGAAGTGGAGTAATGTGGCAACTGCGACGCTCACGACAGACAAGCCTAGCTGCAGAGTTTTGCACCAGCTGCAATCGCCTGATCGCACATGCTGGTAGGCCAGTAAGCAGTGAGTTGCAGAAGTCGAGAATACGTGAATGAATCGTCTGCTCTTGCATCCGTATGCATTGTGAGACCTAATAACATAATAACAATAATAATAATGCATTGTGGAATCCTTATAACACCGTAGCTTACCTAAAGCATTGATATTGCAGCAAGATGCTCGCATACATACCATTCATAGATAAAATTATTCATGCTATGTCGGATAGTAGAGCAGGCTGTTGGCATAGGCATTAGGCACAGATAACTTGCAAAGATAAGGCTCTCAGTTTTGGCCCGAGGGTAAGATGCTCAGCTTAAGCAACAAGGTCGTGGATTTAAATCCTTAGTTTATTTAACGTGTTTGAACATATGTCTTAGGTTTAACTTGAGGGTTTATGTAAATGAATTAATAATGATATTTTCAATAATAAATGGTCATAGCACTCTCAGAGAATAGCATCTCTCTTTAGGCACTTTAAAGATTCTACATAGAAAGCATTGCCAAATCTTTGGTGGTAACATTAAAAAGCAGCAGGCACAGCATAAGCAGGTATGTGCACACTGAGGACTGATCGGATCACAAAGACTCAATAAATGCGGTAATAAAAAGGTGTGTTTTTAGATTCTTTTTCGTCAGGTGACAATGTCGGGTGATATTGTGAAGTGTGTCGGCAGTGAGCTCCAGGCTTTGAGATTATACCTACAAAAGGCACGGTTTTCAGAGGTTTTGAGGATCATGTTAGGTATGGCTTAAGGATTGGAATGAGAATAGAGGATTCTGCGATGTTTCCCCTGGTGTGGGAGTAGTTCCAATAGGTTAGATGCAGTGGGCGAGATGTGGTTGATGTGGCAATTGCTACGTTCACGACAGACCAGCCTAGCTGCAGAGTTTTGCACCAAGTGTAAGTACCTGACTGCACAGGCAGCATAGAAGTGAAAGATTAGATTGTATTTTCTTGAGGATTGCATTGGAAAGATGGGAATATAAGTTGCATAAAGAATCAGACTTCGGTCAGAGCCGTTAGGTACCTCGTACTTAAGTGGTTCCGAGATTAATCTTTGTAAGTTCACATCAATACTCTGGAGTCTCCCACTGACATAGGAACTAAATCCTTACAGAACAGTGCTAGTAATGCCCAGGCGAAATTCCAAACGCTTTAGAAGGACTTGGAATATAATAGTAAGAAATGCTCCTGAAAGATCAAGTGGGGCAAGCAGAGTGACTTTACTGTACATATATAATTGTACCGTACATTATATACGTATAAACAATAAATAGATATCATTTTAAAAGACATGCATGGACGAAGATGCACATGCAGGATCAATGGGCTGTTCACTCGGAATAAATATTCCACCGTTTAACTATTGCATAATAACATGGAAATTCCAATTTTGATGGTCTTGTCCTGGCAGAAGAGAACTTGAGTACTAATCATTACGTCCTCACGTCACTGAACAGATCAGGGCGTCACACGTGCTACAGCAGGCTCATTCATCTCATACTTTGACTGCAATTGGTGTCCTACTTCTATTATGAGGATCTGAAAGTGCCGTGCACAACTAGCATCATTAATATGTCATTAGCCTCAGGTTGGGTCCCAGCAGCTGTCAAAAAGGCTATAGTCAGGCCACCACTCAAGGAAGCCACACTAGAACATGAAAACTTGACCAACTTCCCCCAGTCTCTCTCCTGTGGTTCCTATAAAAGATACTGCAATGAGTCGCGAAAGATCAGCTGAACTCACATATTACAACTGCAAACCTTTCTAGCAAGGGTCAGTCTGGTTTTAGGGCAAATCAATCCACCGAGTCGGAATTGTGTCGGGTGTACAACGACCTGCTTAGAAACGCAGATTTAGGTAGAATATCTCTGCTTGTGTTGCTCGATGTTTCGGTCCTTCTTGAGCGCCACTCATCTCGACTTGGCCCCACTGGCACTGCATTGCAATGGGTGGTGTCAAACACAGTGGGAGACTCCAGAGTATTCATGTGAATGGACAAAGATCAGCGTTGGAACCTCCAAAATATGGGTTATTTTGGGGATCCGTGCTTGGTCGTCATTTTCGTGGTTTTTACTCTCCCTCTCGCCGATGCGATTGCCAAGCACAATCTAGGCTTTCACTTTTATGCGAATGACACTTAGTTGTACCTTTGCTTTGATCCCTCACACACTTTAAGCACTTCGAATTCTCTCTGCTTCCTTGCGGCATGTATTGATGACATCCACACATGGAAGGCAGAAAATTTTCTTAAATTGAACGATGATAAAACCAATTTACTATTTATGGGAAAACCAAGCGTGATATGGAAATTGGAAAGACATAAGCTTAAAATCGGTTATACCGGCTCAAAATCTAGGTGCCATGTTTCCAAGTGACCTTTCGTTGGATGACTGCATCAGCTCGATTGTCAAGTCTGCTTACTTTTAGCTATATAACAATGCTAAAATTAGTAGACTAAAGTCGGAACGAAGAATCGCCATCTAAACCAGGCATTACAGTCTTATTTTATTCGCCGCAGGCAGTTACGAGAATAGTAATAACAATAATAATACAATTGATATAGCGCCCTCAGTGAACTCAAATGTCGTTTTTAGGCACTTTACATTGCCTGCAAAGGATTATAGCTCTCAATCCCAAGATCCTAGCTGCATTAGGCTTCCGGGGATACGACGGAAAGGAAAGTTTCAAGTAGAAAGCATCATTTCTCTAAAATGTAAACCAGAGACAGTATGTGCTGCCGGTTTTCCAGGTATTCTCTACGGCATAAGCGAGCCGTGTACCGGAAGCTAAGGTGCTGCTTTGAGTTTAAATCTCTTTCGGTTGCCTAATTCTGGTCGGTTAGTCAACATGGTCTGACTTCGACTTGATATGTATCGAGGCGGACAGTACTCTAGGGCAAAGACGAAATATTTACGAGGGCATTCGATAGCTGCGATCTCAAAACTTAGTTGCTGCATCGCATATATCCCGAGCCTTCTATGCTATAGGCAAGAGAACCCGTAAGGCTGTCGTGTGAGAAGCCAGCTCCACCAGTGTTGCCCAGAGGAGGCAAACCCAATGCCCATTAAATGCTTAATGTTTAAGAGAAGGGACTTAAGTTCATTAGCCCAGACGACGGCTTTTCACAAATGCTACTATCTGCTGCTCCGACGAATTGGTGTGGGGATCATGTGACTGCCATAATCACAGCCATTGCCCTCTGCGTTACTGGATTTACACCCGACGGTTTTAATTTTTACTCCCACGTGAACAATGCTGCCAGAACTGACGGCTCAAAGCACGGCTTGTGAGTAGCAGAAGCAGCTCTCATGCATTGAGCTCTTTCTACTTTAGAAGAACACTGCATCAATTTTGAAGTGACAAATTATCAAAATAGACTGCCTGCATTTGCTTTTCACCTTTGTGATAATAAAAATAGTAATTTTTTGTAGCGACCTAAGGTAGCTTAAATTCCATTTAGCCTCTTTACAAATGCTGTAAAGAAAGCATGATCAAATGATCAGTGGTAGCATGCACAACTTCAACAAGCATATTATGACTAGTGGTAACATGAACTGTGTCAGCACGATGGAACGCATTCTAGAAGTAGGCATGGAAGACTTTGCTTTAGATCTGATGTGGTCTTCTAGTTGCTACCAAATTGGAAGAGGAAATCTTGATTTATTGACCATGCTACCGGAGGGATGCTGGATGAGCCAATTTTTAGCGTTAAGCTTTTCAGTCTTTGAGTCACACTTATTTTTCCCATTTGTTGGTCTTATCATCGTCCAATTTCAATATAGTTTTCTGCCAACAAAGTATGTATATCAGCAATACCTGTAGCAAGGGAGTTGAGGCAGTTTATTTTGTCGGCTGGAGCGCTTCGAGGGATTAAAGCACAGGTAGAAATGAGTGCCTCAATTGTAGCACTTTGCTGGCCTTGGCTGAATTTTAGCATGAACAAGAGCTGTTCGGAGGGGGGCTAGAACTCCTTTGTCCTGGAGCAGTGAGCCAGAGAGGAGCTTCAGTGCGGTTAGAGAGCATGAGCTTAACAGCAAGCCAGGAAGCTCTGAGACCTGCTGTGGCGATTTGGCCTTTAGAATTTGTCCGAAACCCGTGGAAGCTGCTGATTGATGTTGGCTAGCCTGTCAACCTCCTCCTTCACTCGTTCCAAGAAAGAATCGTCTGGAACACATTCACCATTCAAGCTGGACAGAGGTGCCCTTCCAGTGGCCTACTGACGGTATTAATTCCTGGCCGTAATAGGCCGGGTGTCGGGCCCAATACCACTAAGCTCTTGCCCAATTGTCTCAGCTAAGTATTTAAGAGTCGAGCGACGCTCACTCTGAGTGTCTTTGGGGTCTTTTCTCAGGCTCTGCGCTTCGACGCCATCGGACTGGTTTCTCTAGAAGCGAGGGAGGAGGGCGGGCTGCTCGCCGGCGATGCACGGAACAGGACGAGACACCGCTTGGAGGATTCAGTGGACTCCACTGAGTACGGTCGTATCGCGCCCGAGCTGGCATTTTGTGTTTCTTGTGTTTTGTGTGCACACGCTGGCAAGCGGTCTCAGCATAAGGAATTGCCTGTGCGAGCTGATAATAATAAGAAAAATACACTTAATAAAGCGCCCTCAGGGAACTTAATCTCTCTTTAGGCGCTTGACATTTGCTGTAAAGTGAAATGCAAGACATGCACAGGGTCAGCATGCAAATGTGGTTAGTGGCAGCATGCACAGTGTCAGCACGCATAAGCACATCAAGGACGAATCACAGGGACCCACTAAACGCTTTCCTAAATAGGTGTGTTTTTAGGTTCCTTTTAAATGTGGTCAGGTCAGGGGATGTTCTGACGCTGGTCGGGAGGCAGTTCCAGGCTTTGGGAGCATATGAACTAAATGCACGGTCTCCAAAGGATTAAAGGTTTCTATGAGGTATTTCTAGACTTTTGGATTCTGAAAAGCGGGTGGTACGATGCTTGGCCTGATGGGGTAGTATATCTGACAGATAGGCTGGAGCCATAGAATGAAGGGACCTACAAGTGAGTGACAAAACCTTGAAGTCAATCCGTTGCTTGACTGGTAGCCAGTGCAGGTCGGCGAGAAGTGGAGTAATGTGGCAACTGTGACGCTCACGACAGACAAGCCTAGCTGCAGAGTTTTGCACCGGCTGCAATCGCGTGATCGCACATGCTGGTAGGCCAGTAAGCAGTGAGTTGCAGAAGTCGAGACGGAATGTCACGAATGCATGGACCAACTTGGACGTGGTATCTTTATCTAAACAAGCCCAAATTTTAGCAATGTTATGATGCTGAAAATTGGCGGAGTTGACTGTGGAGCTGATACGGTCGTCTAACGAGAAGTCGCTTTGGAATATGACACCTAGATTTCGAGCTGATTCAACTGGAGATATGCTGGCCGAGCCAATTTTGAGAGTCAGCCTGTCCAATCTCTGGATCACACTGGGTTTGCCCATAACTAGTAAGTTAGTTGTATCATCATTAAGTTTTATAAAATTTGATGCCATCCATGTGCTGATGTCATCAATGCATGCAGCTAGTGAGTTTAGAGAATTTGAGGTTCGCGAAGGCTGAGAGGGATCAAAGCAAAGGTAAAACTGAGTGTCACCTGCATAAAAGTGAAAGCCTAGATTGTTCTTGGCAATCACATCAGCAAGAGGCAGAGTATAAACTGTGAAAAGAACCGGACCTAGCACTAAGCCCTGAGGTACTCCATATTTCAGAGGTACTTCAGATTATCTTTGTCCATTCACGTCAATACTATGGAGTCTCCCACTGAGATAGGACCTGAACCACTGCAGAGCAGTGCCAGTGATGCCCAGGCGAGATGAGAGGCGCTCTAGAAGAACTTTGTGATCGATGGTATCAAAAGCTGTCGGAAGATCGAGCAAAACAAGCAGAGACACTCTACCCATGTCTGCATTCCTAAGTAGGTCGTTGTATACCCGAAGCAATGCTGACTCTGTGGAATGATTAGCTCTAAAACCAGACTGGAACTTACTAGCTAGGTGTGAGGTTTCGATATACGAGTTCAGCTGGTCCGCCACGACCCGTTCGAGTGTCTTTAATAGGAATGGTAGAAGGGAAACTGGGCGGTAGTTGCTCAAGTTCTCTTGGTCAAGTCTAGCTTTCTTGAGAAGTGGCCTGACTACAGCTTTTTTGAAAGGTGCTGGGACATGACCTGAGGCTTACGTATTGCTAGAATGCTATGTACAGCTAGACGTAGTTGGCGTGTGTGGAGTCCTACTTCTCCGGTTAGGGCTTAGGCTCCGGTTCGGGCTCTGTCTATTTAGGTCGTTCCCCATTATAGACGTAAATAGCTTAAGTGTGGAGACGTGTTTCCTCCGCAAGAGTGTTTGTGCTGTTGAGAGCGTGCGAGGAGTGTGGAGATAAAACTGAGCTAGTCGCGTAGCGACTTCGGCGCTTGCGAATAAAGCTCCGTAGAATCCCCAATTTGTGTGTCTCGCTTTCCAATTCACGCCGCGGACTCACGACCCTTCTTTAGTAAGGGTAAGCAGGTCGGCGTCAGAAACGCTCGTTTCGTGGCGGCCAGCTTATTGCGCGTAGGCACGCAACGAACGGCAGTAGGCGCTAGGCTACGCCGCTAGGTAAGCGGCAGGTCAAGCCGACTCCGCCGAGCCTTCGGCTTTACACAATTGTGCATGGCGATCACATCGACAAGAGGTTAAATATAAGTTGTGAAAATGAGCCGCCCAAGTACAGAGCTGAGAGTACGTCAGTGATTCTTCGGGTAATATTTGCTTGCTACAATCAATTATTTGGAGTCTCCTATTGTGATGGGAACTGAGCTATTTCAACGCAGTGCCAATGATGTCCGGATCAAAGGCACTCAAGAAGAACTTGGCTATCAATAGTATCAAAATACGCTCGGTGATCATGAGAGACTTTACATACCTGTGTCTGCATTTTCGGAGAAAGTCAGTGTAATGAATTAGCCATTTCGCAAATGCAATGCAGCTACCTTATGACACTAGTACACCAAAGCAAAGAGCCCAAGAGGACGTTCAATTGTGCTTGGCACAGTTCAGTTACCTGCTAAAGGACTATACACTCAGCCAGCGCTACAGCTTCTTTGTAGCATGGCTAAGTGTAAGGCAGTTTGGCCGGAGCACACTTAATCTCTATCAAGGTTCTTCGCACATGCCACGGGCAGCACAAAGAAGAATTAGAATGCACACGTATGTAGGACCGACGAACACAAGGTTTGAAAGCACAGCTCAGATTGACGGCGACCTACCTCAGGCAGAGGCCGCCAAAAACGCACAGAAGGAATTGAAACCGAGCTGCCACGCTGGAACTTCCGTTCCTCCGTTACCTCTGACCTGCTAACCGCCTAGACATTCTCGCACCCTGACATAGAGAGCTCTAACGTGCGTTTGTTTGTATCTCCGTCAGTAACTCCACACAGTCATAAAGACCATGTGGGTGTTACGCAGGAGAGTTTTGTATAGAGCACTCACAGCCTAAGCGGCTTTCGGTACGCATTCGCTAGCCAACTTCCTGCAGAATTCCTCCGAAAACCGAAGTTCTTGCGAACATCGTATACCGAAACGATACAGCTAAGACCTGTTTAAAGTTATTCTGATTGTTATTTGACCGTAGCACGAAAGAAATTACGTGCCTATGGATATCTAAACCCTTATCGCTTCGGGCTGCTGGGTCTCCTAAGCCGGCGGCTGCCTTAGCTACACCGGCGGCTAGTAGCCTGCATGTTAGTTATGATCGTCAGCAGCGGTTATCGCTTCGTCATCGTAGATCAAATGAATTCCTAGATGTTATTGTTGTTGCTAAGATTCACGAGCTATGCATTAACTAAAGAAAAGCCCCCCCCCGTAGCCGCCGCGGTGGCCGGAACCGCCAGGTCAACGCCGCTCGTTGGGCGGGACCTGTGAGCTGAGTACCCGCTCGTTTGGTATTCCTAGCATTGTTTCGAACCGCTCAGCACGCTCCCCCACATGCGTCACTGTAAATCTCTCTAACCTAGTGGTCATCACGCCTGTTGTAACTCCATCGGCCAGACTTAACGCTTGCCTTTGGAATCCTCACTCAATGTGCAATAAGCCTCTGGTAATAAGCGACCTTATTTCTGAAAATGGTATCGTCCTTCTCGCTCTAACTGAAACTTGGCTAAAATCGATAAACTGCCCGACAATAAAAGACGCAACCCCATCTGGTTTCTCATTCTTTCGCATGTCACCCCTAACCCTAACCATATTATTCATTTTGTTTTTTTTTACAGCATGATTTTACTTGGTGAGCCGTGATGGCGCACTAGGTAAGGTGGTTGCTTTCACGACCTCGGTCCCGAGGTCACGGGTTCGATTCCTGTGGTGGGCGATTCTTTATCACCACTGCAAACGGTGGTGATAGCCGCAAAGGCTCTTCTGTCACTATACAAAAAGAGGCTGTTTAATCAGCTAGGATTTTTTTTTACCAGACAATTGCATTTGCCTTTGCAGCAAATGTAAAGCGCCTAGAAAGAGATTACATTCTCTGAGGGCGCTTTATTAAGTACATTATTATTATTATTATTATTATTACCCCTAGATCGATCAAAATTGGGGTGGAGTTGCTATTACCGTGAGCCCGAAATTCAACTTCAAGCCATTTGCAGTACCCTCGGAGCAGTCTTTTAAATCAATTGTCTTGGTCTCATCCGAAAAGAAGCTACTGATAGTGGCAATAGTCAATCGCCCGCTAGGTACCAAATCCTCCTTTATCTCAGATTTCTCCTATCTCATTTCGATTCTGTATGCAAGAAATCGATCCTTCCTCGTTATGGGTGATTTCATCATTCACTTTGATAACTTATCTGACGCCTTCAGCACAGAATTTCGTGCATTGACTGACTCATGGTCTCTTGTGGCTCATGTGCATGGCCCTACTCACATCAAGGGTCAAACACTCGACCAGATTTTCTCATACAACTGCACTTCGTCATCACCAATTATCCTGTAAATCGCGAAACCTCAAAACCCTTGACATCGATGCTGTCCGTGCGAGAATATCTGCTTCACCTCTGCTGCTCAGTCCTCCCTCCGATCTGTATTGATTGGTAGATAGCTACAACACGACCCTAGCTGACACGCTCGACGAGTTTGCACCTTTGACAAAGTGCACTGTGCGGCCCCCCGCTTGGACATAATAATAATAATAATGATGATAATACACTTGATAAAGCTTCCTCAGATAACTTAATCTCTTTCTATGTGCTTTACATTTGATGCAAAGGGAAATGCAATTGAATGGTAAGTAAAATCATGCTTGAAAAACAAACACAATGAATAATATGGTTAGGGGTGAACTACACAGGGTCAGCATGCAAATGTGGTTAGTGGCAGCATGCACAGTGTCAGCATGCATAAGCACATGAAGGACGAATCACAGGGACCCACTATATGCTGTCCTAAATAGGTGTGTTTTTAAGTTCGTTTTAAATGTGGTCAAGTCAGGGGATGTTCTGACGCAAGTCGTGAGGGAGTTCCAGGCTTCGGGAGCATACGAAATAAATGCACGGTCTCCAAAGGATATAAGATGTGTACGGGGTAATTGTAGACTGTTGGATTCCGAAAAGCGAGTGGTACGATGCTTGGCCTTATGGGGTAGTATATCGGAGAGATAGGCTGGAGCCCTAGAATGAAGGGACCTGAAAGTTTAGTTTAGAACAACACTAGAACATGAAAACTTGACCAACTTCCGCCCAGTCTCTCTCCTGTGGTTCCTATCAAACATACTGCAATGAGTCGCGGCAGATCAGATGAACTCACATATTATAACTGCAAACCTTTCTAGCAAGGGTCAGTCTGGTTTTAGGGCAAATCAATCCACCGAGTCAGAATTGTGTCGGGTGTACAACGACCTGCTTCAAAATGCAGATTTAGGTAGAGTATCTCAGCTTGTGTTGCTTAATGTTTCAATTCTTCTTGAGTGCCTCTCATCTCGACTTCGCCTCACTGGCACTGCACTGCAATGGTCGATGTCCCATCTCAGAGAGAGAGAGAGACTCCAGAGTATTGATGTGAATGGACGAAGATCAGTATAGACACTTCCAAAATATGGGCTAAATCTCTGGGATCCATGCGTGGTCTCGTGTTTTTTATGATTTATACTCTCCCTCTTGTCGATGTGATTGCCAAGCACTATCTAGGCTCTCACTTTTATGCAGATGACACTGAGTTGTATCTTTGCTTTGATCTCTCCGAGCCTTCGAGCACATCGAATTCTCTCAAAATAACTCCCTTGCTACATGTATTGATGCCGTTCGCACATGGGTGGCAGCAAATTTTTCTAAATTGAATGATAATAAAACCAATTTACTAATGATGGGAAAACTAATTTTTATTTTGAAATTGGAAAGGCAGAAGCTAAAAATTGGTTCTACCAACCTAAAATATAGATGCCATTTTCCAAAGTGACCTTTTGTTGGACGGCAGCATTAGCTCAAATGTCAAGTTTGCCTACTTTTAGGTAGATAACTTTGCTAAAATTAGGGTTTATGTAGACAATTATACCACACCCAAATATGTCTTTCCACTTGTGAAAGCCCGTGTTGACTTTTGTAACTCACTGTTTACTGGCCTACCGGCCTGTGCAATCAGGCCCAAACAGCTGGTGAAAAGCTCTGCATCTAGGCTTGTCAGGGGTGAGTGTCGCAGTTGCCAGGTCACACCACTTCTCGCCGACTGCACTGGTTAACAGTAAAACAATGCATCGACTTCAATGCTTTCTCACCCACTTTCAGGTCCTTTCATTATTGGCTCGACTGATTGACTTCAAGGTTTTGGCACTCACTTCTAGGTCACTTCATTCTTTGGCTCCAACCTATCTCTCAGATCTACTCCCCCTTCACCAGGCCAAGCATCGTACCACCTGCTTTTCGGAATCCAACAGTCTACCAATACCTCCTACAAACCTCAAATCCTTCGGCGACCTTGCATTTAGTTTGTATGCTGCCAAAGTCTGGAACTCTCTCCCGACTTCCGTCAGAACGTCCATTGACTTGAGCACATCTAAAAATAACTTAAAAAACATCTATTTAGGACAAAATGTTGTGGGTCCCTGTGATTCGTCCTACATGTGCTTATGTGTGCTGACACTATGCATACCACCAATAACCGCATTTGCGTGCTGACCCTGGGCATGTCACCCCTAACCATGTTATTCATTTTGTTTGTTTTTCAAGCATGATATTATTCACTATTCATTTGCATTTCCCTTTGCAGCATATGTAAAGCGCCTAGAAAGAGATTGAGTTCTCTGGGGACGCTTTTTCAAGTTCATTAATAGTATTATTACTGTAATTATTGGCTCCAACATACCTATTAATTCTACTCCAATACCAGGCAAAGCATCGTTTGACCAGCATTTTGGAAACCAGGTGCTTACCTGTACCTAGTACAAACCTCAAATCCTTTGGAGACCAAGCCTTTAGTTCGTATGGTCTTAAAGCGTAGAATTCACTCCCGACCAGCTTCAAAAGATTTTCTGATTGGTCCACAATAAAAACAAACTGTAAACGCATCTATTTTTGACCATATTTAGTGGGTCTCTGTGATTTGTATTTTATGTGTAAAGGAGTGTTGACACTATCCATGCTACCGTTAACACAATGCTTCTTTCACACTCCTAGATCAATACAAACTTCTTTTACTCCCCTAGATCTATGATAGCTAAAGATGGAGTCGCTTTAATCACATGCTCACAAATAAACTTCAAGCCGTTGTAGTACCCTCGAAACAGTATTTGAATGTGTTGACTTGATTTCACCCGATAGCAAGATATCGATAGTGGCAGTAGTCAATCACCCACTAGGTACCAAGTCTTTCTTCATATTTCTCTGCTCTCACTTTCATTCTGTCTGCAAGGAATCAATCCTTATTCATTGTGGGTAATTTCGATATTTATCTTGATTACTTATCCAATGCTATCTCCAATGAATTTAGTGGATTGACTGACTCATTGTCCAACAGCACTAAATTTATTAGTGTTATTACTGTTCTAAAATTATGAAGTCACAACAACAGCTTTGACTATTTGAATTGACAGCTGAAACTAGTTGCGATAGAGTAAACAGTGCATGCGTAGTGACGTTAATAAAAACTTTGGCGTGTGTTCTTCAAGATTTAAATACTTAGAGCAGTGCAATAAATATGGTGAACAAGGAAATAACTGATTAGCCAAAGCTTGGATAATTTTAGCTATGATAGCAGCGTGAATATGGTCAATAACACCTTTGAATAATAACCTAAGAGAGCCTGTAAGTTTCTATTGCAGAGGTTGGTAGACCAGCAAGTTTTGAGCGAAAGAAGCTGAGATGAATGTCAAAAAAAGGATTTCCTAACTGAACTCAGACGACACCTTGAAGGCTCGGTACCTATTGGTAGGAAAGTGGGGAGGCGATGTAAGATGGTGGGATGCCCTTGAGTTCGAGCTGTAGGAACACTTAACAGGTCTGGGCAGCTTAGGCTATGTTAGATTGGGATTGATGGGGTAGAGTTGAATAGCTGTCCCCCATTGAAAGTGAAGCTACTGATTTTGTATATGTCGAGCTGGGCGTCGCCTAACCCTGGAAGGGCAAAGTCTGAGGCCCAAGGTCCGGAACTTAAAAATGGCATCCTCTTCCTCTTTAGGACGAAGCTCTTGACTGGAGTTAACGTCGACTCCGACTATCCAAGCAGTTACTCAGATAGCTGGATCTTTGACGGTGCATGATTGTACTCTTGGAATTGAGCAACAGCAGGACTATGGAAGCCGACCGAGCAACTAACACATGTGTAGGCCCTAAAGAATTATATCGAGCCCCTATAGTCAGTGGTGTTTTCGATTCTCCCTGTAGACTTGTCTAGTTATGTTCCACATGCACTTGTATTATACAATGTATTGTGCCTCCGGTAAATAACCTTTGAACCAGTGTAGAGTAGGGTCTGCCTAACAGCCAAGAACTGGCATAAATAGTTGGGGCCTGTAGATGGAATAGGTTAGTACCCATGAACCAGGTCACCTAGCTAATAAATAGATCTAAATATATATCGGGGTGTACGACATGAAAGAGACCGACATGTACACCACGGTACACGATAAGCTGTTATCTTAGATCCTAGTAGTACTATCCCAAATATCCGAGGCGCTCAATCCTTTATACAAAATAACAAGTCTGAGGCAATGCAAGGGACAAGACCGGGAATTACGTCATGTAGGAAGTACTGCCGACGATTGTGCTTATTATAATAATAAATTACTATGGCGTCTGAAGATGAATTCTTGAACAACTCTGCAGCTAGGCTTGTCTGTCGTGAGCATCACATTTACCTCTTCACACCACTTCTCCCGACCTGCACCAGCTACCAGTCAAGAGATGCGTAGAATTCAAGGTTTGGTTGCTCACTGTTAGGTCACTTCATTCTTTGGCTTCAGCATACCTATAAGATCTACTGCCCCACCAGGCTAAGCATCGTACCACCCGCTTTTCTGCATCTAACTGTTTACCTAGTACAAAGCTCAAATCATTTGGGGACAGTGCTCACTCTCGACTTGCGTCACAGTATCTCCTGACTTGAAGGCAATTAAAAGAAGCTAAAAACGCACCCGAGGTTCATAGCTTTAACCGGGTCCCTGTGATTCGTCCTATACGTGCTTTTGTACGCTGACACTCTGTACTTTGCCACCACAAGACTTCAATGCTGAGAACATGTCATCTCTGACCATTTCATTCTTGTTGTTTTTTGGCCTTTCTACCACTTTTGATCGCGTGTCTTTAGTAGCAAATGTAAATGGCTTTGACCAGCAATGAGTTCTCTGAGGGCGCTTTATCAAACGTGCTATAAATATTACGTGTTATTCTTGATCTCTTTCTAAACAATTTACACATATCGTCAAAGAAGCTTAAACCATTGCATAATGCTATCAAGCGAAATTTGATTAAAGGTAGCATGCTCGTTGTCATCTTCTAATATTTATAGCTAGTGGTAACTTGCACAATGTTAGTAACCACAAGCAGGAAGCGCAAAAACAGCTGGGGCCACTATAATGCTTCTTCGAAGCGCCTTCTTTTCTAGCTTATTTTTAAATGTTGGCAAAAAAGAGAAGTCGTAACCTCGGTAGAGAGTTAAACGCTGAGCAATGTGGCTCCTGCCTTGTTCCTGACAAGCAAGCCAAGTCACCGATCTCAGCACAAACTGTAAGGCCTGATTGTCTAGTCCAGAAGATCTGTGAGAAGTGAATTACAGAAGTTAAAATATATAAAGCATGCATGTAACTTTGGATTTAGTAGCCCTGTCTGAGCAGACTTAAATATTGGCACTGTTATGTTGACAATAATTACAATAATAGTACATTTAAAAAAGTGCCCTCAGAGAACTCAATCTCTTTCTAGGCGCTTTACATATGTTGGAAAGAAAACACGGTCGAATGGTGAGTGGTATCATGCTTGATACACAACATGGATAGCATGGTTAGGGATGACATGCACAGGGTCACCATGCAAGTGCGGTTAGTGGCAGCTTGCAACGGTGTCAGCAAGCATGAGCACATAAAGAACAAATCACAGGGATCCACTAAATGCTGTCTTAAGTAGGTCTGCTTTTAATTTCTTTTTACATGTGGTAAAGTCAGGAAATGTTACGAAAGTCGGGAGTGAGTTACATTAATAAGTCAGCATTGCTGACAGTGTGAAACAACCATTTAGTGAACTGCATCTCCAGTTTCAGCGTTGTTACCTCAGGTCATATAGCAAAAACAGATTAGCTGTTCCATCCCTCTGCTTAAAGACTATTGATGACAGATGCTTTATATAAAGCCCCTAGAAAGAGATCGAGTTCTCTGAGGGTGCCTAATCAAGAGCATTATTATTATTGTCATTATCATTATTTTGCTCTGCAGGCCCTAGACTATGGACCTCATTCCGAAACTCTTATGCAACGCCATGTACTCTCCTGCTGCTGACTGTGGCACATACTTTCAAGGCGACCTGGGCTGCAACTTCCATGTCACTTACTTCCCCTGATTGCCCTGCATACATAGCTATGCTTCTCACTTTCTAGTGCTGCTTGAGATGATGTCTTTTGGTGTTCGCATGCTTACGTGCGAGCTTGCACATACATGCACACATACATACAAACACATACACAGAGATGCAGACGCACACAGGTGCGCGAGAAAACATGCGCGCACGCATACACACACGTCCACATTAAAAAGCACAGTGAGCCTGCATTTTTACGGTGCTGCTTTTGAGAAAATGGCAAGCTAAATCAGCCACAAGCCGAGATATTATTTGCGGCTCGTGAGGTATAATGGCATGTGATCCGTTATGTCCCAATCTTTCAAAGTTTACACGGAATGAGCTGGGAGTACGTACCACCACCGCTGTCCTACTACAAGCACCGCTGTCCTACTACAAGCACTGCTGTCCTACTACAAGCACCGCTGTCCTACTACAAGCACCGCTGTCCTACTACAAGCACCGCTGTCCTACTACAAGCACCGCTGTCCTACTACAAGCACCGCTGTCCTACTACAAGCACCGCTGTCCTACTACAAGCACCGCTGTCCTACTACAAGCACCGCTGTCCTACTACAAGCACCGCTGTCCTACTACAAGCACCGCTGTCCTACTACAAGCACCGCTGTCCTACTACAAGTATTTCTCTCTACTTCTTTTCTCTTAACTCATTCAAGCAATTCCATGCATACATGCATGCATACATACATGCATACATTCATACATACACACATGTATACCTACGTACATGCATACATACATACATGCATACATACATACATACATACATACATACATACATTTAAGAAACCACAAAGAACGATATACGTGAAGGTCTGTCTTAGGCCCTTTTCATTTCACGTTGCGTAGTCGCCCTCTGATGATATAATCGTCAGTATCAGTAATGGCATACCCTTGCACACACTATAGATCCATATGTACCTAAACTTGGACTTAGTAAAATTTAGCTCAGAACCTGGATAGTATAATATATTAATAATACACATTTGATCATCTGCTCTGAGAGAACTCAATCTCTTCCTAGGCGCTTTACATTTGCTGCAAGGGGAACGCGACAGAATTGTGAGTAATATCATGCTTGATAAATCACATGAATAACATGTTTAGGGATGACATGCACAGGGTCAGCATGCAAGTGTGGTTAGTGGCAGCATGTACAGTGTCAGCGTAAGCACATCAAGGACGAATCACAGGGACCCACTAAATGCTGTCCTAAATAGGTGTGTTTTTAATTCTTTTTAATGTGGTCAAGTCAGGAGATGTTCTGACGCAAGTCGGAAGGGAGATCCAGGCTTTGGGAGCATACGAACTAAGGGCACGGTCTCCAAAGGATTTGAGATTCGTACGATGTGGACCGTTGGATTCCGAAAAGATGGTGGAACGATCCTTTGCCGGGAGGGGGAGTAGATCTAAGAGATAGGCTGGAGCCAAATAATGAAGTGACCTAAAAGGGAGCAAGAAATCGGCCAGCAAGTGAGCCATAGTCGGCAGTGGGAGAGTAGTTGTCGTTGCATAAGAATTGTCGCAGCAAGTTCCGCAGCCTAGGACCTGCAGAGTTAAAGCTTCTATCGCCAACTGTCTTTAAGCTGAGAAATGGGACTGCTATATTATTGTCCACGGAGGACCCGAGTGTGAGAACAGGCTGAAACTAATGCATCAGTTAAGCTAGGTACGAAGGAGCCAAGCCGTGGCAGGCGTTGTGGGTCAGCGTAAGAACTTTGCTCTGTATCCGTTGCTAAACCGGCAACCATCCTAGCTCTTTCAGCAAAGGAGACACGTGCTCAAACCGCTGGGACTTGAAGCCTAGCCTTGCAGCCATGTTTATAGTCCGCTGCAGTGGCCTAAAAGCTTTCTTTGGCAGCCCAGCCAAAAGGGAATAACAACAATCAAGCCGAGACAGAACTAAAGAGCGAATTTAATTTTTTACAAGCCACTGTGGGAGAGAGCTCCTAATCTTGGATATGGATCGGATGTTATTGCTAGCTGTAGAGGCAGTTTTCTGAATGAAGCTTTTGAAATTGTGGCAGCTGTTGAACACGACTCCTAAATTTCGAGCACTAGTGATGGTCGCACAACAGCATCACCTATTAGAAGAGCAAAGCCTTTTAATCCAGCCACAGGCTTAGGGTTTCATATGAGCAGCAGTTCGGTTTTATTATCATTAATTTTCAGGAAGTTTTCCGACATCCAGGATCGAATATCGGCAAGGCAAGCATTAAGTTTGGTTTGAGTTGGCAACTGCGACGCCCACTCATGACATACAAGCCTAGCTGCACATTTTTGCACCAGCTGTAAGCACCAGATTGTAGAGGCCGCTAGACCAAGCATGCAGTGAGTTACAGAAGTCAGGACGGGATGTAAAAAATGCATGGACCAACTTATACGTGGTATCCCTGTCTAAAGGATACCGAATTATAGCAATGTTATGTAGTTGAAAGTAGGTAGACTTGATTGTGGAGCTAAGATGCTCATCTAACGAAAGGTAACTTTTGTAAATGAGTTTTATTTTGTGCAGATCCAGCAATAGATATGCTGGCAGAGTCGTTTTTGAGCTTCGGCTTTTCCAATTTCTGAATTACACATGAATTGCCCATGACTAGTAAGTTGGTCTTATCACCATTTAATTCAAGTTAACTTTCAGCCACCTATGATGCCATCCATACATGCAACTAGGGAGTTGGGAGAATTCTATGAGCTAAGGACTGGGAGAGATCAAAACAAATGTACAACTGAGTGTCGTCCAAAAAAAGTCAAAGCCTAGATTGTGGTTGGCAATTACATCGGCAAGAGGGAGCGTATAAACTGTGAAAAGAACAGGACCAAGCATGGAGCCCTGAGTTACCCCATCTTTCAGATGGATTACTAAATTTTTGAAACCTGAATCGCCTTCATTCGCAATCAGAAGGCTACCAACATTTTGAATCTCAACAAGAACAAGACCAACCTGATAGTTATTGACAAGCCAAGTGTCACACTTTAGCTGTTGGACCGTTGCCTTATGATTAGTTCATCAAGCATCATTCCTGTAACATCGACCCATCTAGGTTACTTATTCTTATACGACTAATAACTGCATTAGTACTGCAAAGCGACTACACAGTCAATATGGCCTACTTTCAGTTAACGAAAATTACCAAAATCAGGGTAGGTCTAGGTCAAATGAAGACATCAAAATTGATAGCAGGTTAGCACAATAGATATCAGAAATCACCCTCGATAGAGCAATTGCACTGGGGTCTGTGCGCGTAATCGGCTCCAACTAGTGGCAAACTCAGGATTTCGACAAGACTGTTGTCTGCTGTTGAGCCACCACAACGGAACACTTCTGGCTTAGATTTGCTTGCTGCCTGAAAAGCATCTTATTGACAGTAAGATCGTCTCACTGTTTGTTAAAGAACTTGTATCGGATTAGCATTTCTACAGTCGTACCAATTCTTGCTCTGACAACACATGCTTCGGTTACCTACCAGTTTTCTCACGGCTTGTAGCACTAGATTTTCAAGCCTAAATTTTGCTCGTTGATAGATCAGGAACAAGCAAGATCAAGCAAGCGGCAGCGAGCTTGCACAATTCCAGTCTTATGTTAAAACGTACTTGTGCTGCTCAGCTTGGCATGGGTGGGCCTTGGGTCACCCCCAGTGCTTATTTGTGTACTCTTTACATCGTCTTCTATGCTTTACACTGCACTTCTATGCTACTCACTACCTCAACTGCTCTCCTAACTCTGCTATGCTTCCCATATTCTCATTGTTGCGTGAGACGAAGTCTGTTGGCTACCGAATGCGTACCGAAAGCCGCTTAGGCTGTGTGTGCACTGTACAAAACTCTCCTGCGTAACACCCACATGGTCTGTATGACTTTGCGGAGTTACTGACGGAGATACATTACATTACATTACTTCCCGTAATTAACCCATGGCTAATTACTGTCTTGCAGTGAGCTGTAAAGCACTTGAATAGCAGGGTAGTGATCCGAAAGCACTACACAAACCACCTATTGATGTAAATATTTTTGTTTGTCACTCTACAATATATCTGTCTTAACGGATGCTAACAGGAAGACCTATTCCTGAAAGCCAGCAAGCACAGGGGTCTAGATCAACATGCAGAGCTAACCAATACTGTTGCAAATCTGCATATTTCGGCTTTTGTACTGAAGTGCATATTGCAGAGCCATCAAAAGCAGCCTACACTGTTCCTTAATAATAATATTATAATGATAAACTTGATAAAGCACCCTCAGATAACTTAATCACTTTTTAGGTTATTTGGATTTGGTGCAAGTGAAACACTATATAATGGTGAGCTGTATCATACTTGATAAACAGCACGAATATCACGATTATGGGTGGCATGCACAGGTTCAGCATACAAGTATGGTTAGTTGCAGCATCCTTGCAGAAGAACGGTCGATATTGCTAGACCTGGCTACTGGAGGCCCAGCTGATGAGTCGTAGCTGTTGCACCCATGTACACACATCGGTCGACAGTACCATGGCATTGCAGCACTCAAGACCATGCCATGCATATCTCAAAGAACAAGGTTCAACAGCCTCATTTGCACACGCTGTGAAAGAGCATTAACGAATAACACCACAGCTTGCAGTGAGCGATAAAGGACTGTCCACTGCAGGACTCGACCCTATGACCTGGGAAGTTATCCTGCTTCCTCTGCAGAACATAAAGTGCCTACAAGAGATTGAGTTACCCGAGGGCACTATATAAAAAGTATTATTATTATTATCACTATTATAAGACCGAGCATGTTAGCCCTGGGCTGAGACCGAGGGGCTAATATAAAAAGTCCCTGTCGTTAATCTTCAATAGTGCATTCCACGGCCACAGACAGGCGAGTCTGTACAGTTTCGGCCACAGCATACAGCCGTCTCTGTCAAAGCAAAACTTACCGTTGACGAGCAGTAGCTTCGGAAGGCAGCCATACTTGATAAAAGATACATTGTGTCTTCAATAAATTTCATAACTAGGGAGGGCAAGTAATATCTAAGGTTGCAAAAAAATGGCTGGAGCAACATATCAGCACTTCAATGCTCAATGCCCTCAATGCAGCAACATGGGCCGTACCATTTCGTTGACAGCTACAGCTGCGTGACCTAATATATCAGCAGCCCGGCGCCCGACATTACCACGTAGTGCAACAGTACCGGCTTCCCCATGCAGACATAACTAGTCGGCAAACGCAGCACTGGTAGCAGTGCTGGTCCTAGATGAAACTCAACAAATAACGGTGGAGCTCTGAGCATTCGAATTGCGGCTAGCGTCTTGTAGGTGCTGCATTTAAACATGAGGAAGTCAGGACACAACTCAGCAACGAAAAAAGCCTTAATTAATGCATACAAAGCCGAAAATCTACAGCTCACGGAAGTGTATTCGACGGCGACAGAATTTCAAGGCTTCAGAACCAGCCGCGAAGTACCGCACCGACAGAAGCCTAAAGCAAAGCTAATCTCAGCTGCTGGCACAGCTAAGGCTCAACTCTGCCCTAACTAACCGTGGACTATCACATAACCGTTTCCAAAGGCTTACTATTTAGGAAGAGCGATTTATGACTACGTCGGGCAGTCACAACCTGGCGAAAAGTGCTGCCTGGCGTTGCTAACTCCCAAGAATCGAGAAACCCAGCCATCTCACCCGAGGACATGCCTTTGGTTAGCCACTGCACTGACACGATTGGCCTACCTCAAAGTCCTCTCACCAGACACTCGGCTATTGCAGCTACTGCGGCTTTTAAATGGCACTTGACTAGAGCGAAGTAAGCAAATTAAAGGCACGGGTTTCCGAAGATTCTGAGGATCACATGAGGTATGGCTAAAAGGTTCAAGTTTGAATAGAGGATTATAAGAGCAATAATACTCGTGAATAAGTGCCCCCAGATAGTCAAAGTCTAAGTTGGTCCACGAATTTGTGACATCCTGACTTGACTTCTGTAAGTCACTGTTTGCTGGCCTACCGGCATGTGTAATCAGGCGATTACAGCTTGTGCACAACTCTGCAGCTAGACTTGTCTGTCGTGAACGTCTCAGTTGCCACATCACACCACTTCTCCCCGACCTGCACTGGCTACCAGTCAAGTAACGGATTGACTTCAAGGTTTTGTCGCTCACATTTAGGTCACTACATTGCTTGGCTCCAGCCTATCTCTCAGATCTACTCCCCCACTAGGCCAAGAATCGTACAACCCGCTTTTCGGAATCCAACAGTCTACCAATACGTCGTATAAACCTCAAATTCTTTGGAGACCATGCATTTAGTTGGTCTGCTCTCGAAGCCTCGAGCTCCCTCCCGACTTGCGTTAGAACATCCCCTGACTTGAGCACATTTAAAGGAACTTAAAAACACACCTATTTAGGACAGCATTTAGTCGGTCCCTGTGATTCATGCTTCATGTGCTTCTCCGTGCTGACACTGTGCATGCTGCCACTAACCACATTTGCATGCGTACCCTGTGCGTGTAACCCCTAACAACGTTGTTAATGTTGTTTATTTAGAACGATATCACTCACGATTCAATCGCGTTTCCCTTTGCAGCAAATGTAAAGTGCCTAGGAAGAGATTAAGTTCTCTGAAGACGCTGTACCAAGTGCATTATTATTATTAAGATTATCATTATTATTAACTAACTCTCTTTCTAGACGCTTTGCATTAGCTACAAGCGAAACAGGATCAAATTGCGAGTGGTATCACGCTTGATAAACAACAAGATAAACATAGTTAGATTTGACAAGCACAGGGTCACACTGCTGGTGTGGTTAGTGGCAGCATGCACAGTGTCAGCATGCATAAGCAGATCAAGGATGAATTACCGGGACCCTGCAAGTGGTGGCATAAATAGATGCGTTTTGAAGTTCTTATTAAATGAGGTTAAGTCAGGGGGTTTCAAGACGGTAGGTAGTAGTGAGTTCCCGGCTTAGAAGTATACGAACTAAAATGCAGGGTCTCCAAAAGATTTGAATTTTTACGAAGTATATGCGAAAAAGTATATTCAAAATCAGTATCGCAGTTTGATTTTATAAAGCCGACGGACAATTATAGGCCACTTTGTAAGAACAAGCTGGTGCTATTTCATGACGATTTGTTAGTACACCGGCAAAATTATATTCGGAGAAGGTAAATTAAAACCAGTT
The DNA here is from genome assembly GCA_009760855.2 of Cristatella mucedo. Lineage (NCBI taxonomy): Eukaryota > Metazoa > Bryozoa > Phylactolaemata > Cristatellidae > Cristatella > Cristatella mucedo. The sequence continues at coordinate 13,922 of WPIO01000286.1, read as the reverse complement.
TCCCATGCTTTTTTGTGGAAATGGCAGCTGTAACACATCACTGTAATGTTGGGATGCCATTTGTGCTTGTCCAACATAATAAATAGAAAAGAACTTGCAGAATAAACCGGCTGATACTTGGTGGATAAGCCAGGCTTACTTTTCACAATCATACAATTCCAATTCAAAGATGGGTGGAATTTTTATGTAAATGACGGTTTGATCGCAGTTTGAATGTCTTGGGCAGCTATTTAGGCCTGTTCAATGGAGACCATAGTATGAGACTAAGCTAGGGAAAAAAATCAAATGCTTTCTTGCAGGTAAACCTGCGAAACTATTTTCTATCGTTGAAAGTAAAAGCAATACGGCTCATGTATAGCAGGTCACTCTGCTTGATCTTGCATGGAAGTGGAAATTCTTTACCTCAGTGCAATCCAATGCAGTCTATCTTGGTTTGTAGCCCAACAAAGCCATACAGACTACGCGGAGGTTATGCAGGGCAGTTTATATAGTCTACTGGCAGAATTATAAAAATTAAGATTAATTACTGAGCCTTAGAAGAACCGAGTCGCTATCTCGTTACTTTGCAATGTACTGCTTGACAATCGATTGTAGTGAGTAGTGGCCTGGACGTCGTCTTGTATAAGCGGCTGCTCTGTGCTAATCAGCCAGATTATGGTCGTCAATTATATAATTATTCATCGATAAAGGCAATGAGTCATTATAATATCTGGTAAGTAAGAAATTTGTAATCTATGGCAAATGCAAAATTATAGAAATAGTCGTATACTAGGCTAATACATTTTTGGGCATGCAATTGGCCAGCACGTTTAAGGTGAATTAAACTCTAAACTACAGAGCCGTTGGTACCTCTATTCACCACGATACAGTAACCCCTGAGTTTTTTCTTAATGACATTCGCTAGAGATGCAAATTTATCACTTCCGTCGTTACTTAAGCGCCAAGCTACTCTTTACGTACCTATAATAACAATAATAACAGTAAAGCATTTCGTAAAGCACCATCAGAGAATTCAATCTCTTTCTAGGCGCTATGCATTTGCTGCCAAGGGAAAGGCGATTGCATGGTGAGTAATATCATGCTGGACGAACAACATTAATAACATGGTCACGGGTGACCTGCACAGGGTCAGCTTGCAAGTATAGTTAGTGGCAGCATGCACACTGTCAGTACACATAAGCACGTGAAGGATGAGTCACAGGGACCCACTAAATGCTGTCCTAAAAAGGTGTGTTTTCAAAAATTTTTTAATGCGGTCAAATCAGGGGATCTTCTGATGCAAGTCGGGAGTGAGTTCGAGGCTTTGGGAGCAAACGAAGTAAATGCACGGTCTCAAAAGAATTTTACTTTTGTACGAGGTATTGGTAAACTGTTGGATTCCGAAAAGCGGGTGGTACGAAGCTTGGCCTGGTGGGGAGTAGATCTGAGAGACAGGCAAGAGCCAAAGAATAAAGTAGCCTTAAAGTTAGCGAAAAAACCTTGAAGTCGATGCCTTGCTGGACTGGTAGCCAGTGCAGGTCGGCGAGAAGTGGTGAGATGGCAACTGGCAACTGTGACGCTCATGGCAGATAAGCCTAGACGTGGAATTTCGTACCAGCTGCAATCGCCTGATTGCACATGCCGGTAGGCCAGCAATCCATGGATGTTACTGCTTTACTTACAAGTCTTTGGCAGGGATACGATGTTCTGGGCTTCCGGAAATAACACAGGACGACTGAAAAATGCAAAGGAAATATGTTATGGGTCAATTTTTAGGCTCGTTTTTAGTCTACTGAGCTTTAATACAATCATTCGTGCGTTCTTAGTACGAACATTTTTAGGTACAGCTAGAGCGAGCATTTGCAAGCAAGCAGGTTGTTTGCAAATGATGCAAATTTATGGATGCAAATACGATAATGTCAATCAAAATTGTCAAGCTTAATACATTTGTCTATTGAATGGCACACCCGCGAAGAATCGATTGTCGGATTACATTTCATATATAAAGCATTGAAATCCCTGCTAGCTTGTAGCAAAATTAAAAAGAGCGAAAACAGTAGAACTATAGGGCAGAAATAGGACCCCATATCAGAAATGGAATCATGTATCTCTATATTCAGCTTTGCAAGAATTGGCAGTGATTAAACGAGTTAGACGAGCAAAGCCGAATTATGATTGCAGCTGCAAGTTAAAGCGTAATTCGATAGCAGATGATAGTGGCGGAAGGAGGTCGCACTAGCTATCCAAGCAGTGGCTAATGTAGTTTGGTTGCACAGCAGAGAGCCAGCCGATGCCCAACACCGACTGTTTATTCCCAACACACGGAGCCCAAGAGCACACGGCTTCCCTCAGCCCCTGCCCTCACACGACTGCCTCCCCTGGTCGACTCCGATGACTCATCAACCACACCGATGCACCGGCCGACCCTGATGGTGAATCCACCATCTGGTCCATGCCACATCAAAGGCGGGGACCACAGCGGTGCACTGGCCGACCCTGATGGTGAATCCACCATCTGGCCACCAGCTGGTTACCGGCCTGTGTCCATACCACATCACAGGCGGACCACAGCTGTGCACCGGCCCCTCTCGGTGGTGCTTCTTACAGCTCACCAGTGGCTCACCAGACATACAATACATCCATTCGAACTACACGCTCCCTTGACCTTACGGTCACAAGTCAGGAGCCGGCATAAAATATATACATACATACATACATACGAACTACAGCTAATCGTCTTCAGAGTCATGTCACTTATGGGCAATTTCTGTCATTCAATGTCTCCTACTAATCTATTTAATTTACTTCGTCTTTATGCCTCTTACGTTATCATTGGGTCCCTAAACTGCGACCCCAAACCTCACGTGAGCTCAAGCTAGCTAATAACGCAAGCATCAAAGAAAAGGTCACATTACACGTGCGGAGGCTAAGAAATAAATCCGCATGAACAGCTGCTGCAAGCGGTCTAAAGCTTCTATGCAGCATGCCCACAGCTGAGATTGAGGCAGGACTAAATGGCGTCGAGGCTAAGCTTCCAGTATTCGCCGACTAATCAAAGCCCCAGGCATTTTTAGATTCACTCAATACAAACAAAACGACGATCGACTTTCACAAAACTTGACTTTTATTGACATATTTGTAACCGAGTTCAAGGGGCCAGCAGCTAACTCCTACTATAGCTCGCTACTATCTATGTCCGTTCTGGGTCGTTACGCCAAGCCCTCCGGTAACAGTGGTTCACGCGTGATCGATCGGGTACACAACACTTTATATAATACATATGCATGCGCTATACAGAGGAGGGCACTAAGCAAGCCTACAGAGGAAGGTCCTATACAAAGTAAACTAAAGGGCGCGGGATGATGCCGCAAGCGTGGACAAACGTGTTAGTGCTCAGTCGGCGTCCACAGTCGCACCGTCGCAGGACTCCGTTTTACCAGTACACGCGTACGCCGTCCAAGACCTGGCTAGCTGAGTACTCTGTGGTAGACGGAGCGGACGTCCAACACCGTCGAGAGCTTCTGCCAAAAGAGAGCGAGCACGTTGTACCCAGTTCCCGTCCTCGGAACTGTGGGAGCTGACCCCAGGCTTTACCCTTCCGGGGCAAGGCGACGCCCAGTCCAACATATCGAATGTCAGTGGGTCCGCCTACTCTAGGGTACATATGTCACCATCCGGGGGAAGATGCGTCCTCGCATCTACAACCATTCACTCTGTGGATATGTCGTCTAACTACCACAGAGGCTCCAAATACACAGCGATGGCTCATCAGCATTACACCGAGTGACCACGATTACAAATCTATTAGTGCTACGAACTAATCTAAAATGTCCTCAAAGTTATCAGACGACGTCCTTTTTACGAGACACAGCCGCTCCTGGAGAGTTTCTGGCGAGCTAGCGGTGGCTGTACTCTGTGGGCATCATCATCATGAGGTGGCCATACGGTTGCTGTTCGTCGAAGTCCCAAATGTTCCACGATGCACGTTGACCGGAGTCGAGGTCGACCTAAGACCACAAGAAACACATGGCACTAACTGTTAAACCTTTCGCATACCATGGAACATACGAACTCTACACAAAGTCTGAAAAACGAGGATTGGGCTTCTGCTGGCGTGCGCTTTGCCGTGAGCCTGCTGGGCCTGCATTAGCCTGATCGCTTAGCGAGGCAGTAGCTGGTCCAACTCCGAGCGTTAGTTCTTCGTCGAGTTGAGGTGTCGCCGTCGGTTCGACCGGTTCTTCTTCAGCGTGATCTGCAGTGGCTGGTGACTGATCATCATTAATTTCCCCTCTATCTGCCTCATCAGAAGTGCTTGGCGTGGGAAGCTCGTCCTCCAGGTCAGCAGGTGGCAGTCCTGTTGCCCTGCGCCAAGATGGTTTGCAGCGGTTGATATGTACTGTCCTAGGTGTGCCAGCAGTGTCGTGTTCGTCCACAACGCGAACGTTCGTGTCAGTATGGTCCACAATTAGGTGGGGACCTCGCCACAGGTGTTGCAACTTTGGTGAAAGACCCCTCCGGGGCCTGGGTGGATAAACATACACGTAGTCACCGACCTTCAACGTGGATTCTGTGGCAGTACGGTCGTACTGCCGCTTTTGGTTGGCCTGAGCAGCCTGCATGTTCTGCCTTGCTACGTCCCATGCTTCGACAAGCTTATCATGCATGGCCTGCACATAGCCGTCCCCGGCTTCACACGGCTCGTCCACAGGCAAAACTAGGTCTATTGGCAAACGAGCCTCTCGCCCGTGGTTCATGAAAAATGGGCTGCAGCGAGTCAACTCGTGAAAGCAAGTTCAATAGGCAAACAGCACGTACGGTATGTACAAGTCCCAATCACGCTGGTTGCTACTGGAAAACATGGAAAGTATCTCTACAAGCTTGCCATTTAAGCGCTCTACTAGCCCATCAGTCTGTGGGTGATACGGCGATGTGTGCAATTGGTCGATAGACATCATGCGACACACCCGCTCGAGCATTCGAGACATAAAGTTGGCCCCACGGTCAGAGAAGACCTCATCGGAAACACCGTGCCGGCAGACAATCTCTTCCATGAAGACTTTGGCACAAGTCAGTGCTGTCTGATCGGGAATCGCTCTAGCCTCGGGCCACTTCGTGAAGCAGTCGGTCATCACTAGTATGTACTGGTTCCCTGACGATGTTAGTGGCAGCTTCACTATATCCATGGCAACTCTTTGCCAAGGTCGTTCCACTGGAATGCTCTTCAGAGGCACTTTTGCCCATTGCCGAGGCCGCTTTTCGGAGTGGCATGCGATGCACGTCCTTACATACTCCACGATGTCTTCTGCCATGCCTGGCCAGAAATATCGCTCCTGCACGCGGCTCGGGGTTTTCTGGTGCCCAAATGGGCTCCGAATAGACCGTCATGGCACTCTCGCTTAACATGCAGTCGCAGGGCAGCAGGTACCACCAGCTGCTTCCGGCGCCTTCCGGCGACGGCCCGATAGAGACACCCATTCGGGAGCAGAACGAACGATGAGCGATCATTGTTAACATATTGTCTATGCTCCTGTGTGCAGTGTCCGACATCGTTCCCCTGCAACGAATCCATTAGGCAGCGCAGCAACGAATCGTTCAACTGCATTTTCCTCATGTACGCAGGGTCAGCCTCGGCTGCAACAACAGTGCCCACGAAGCCAGCAGGAGCCGGCTCTTGCAAACATGACAGAGCATCCGCATTGGCATTAGCCTTCCCACAACAATATTTCACCTCCATATCGTACTCCTGTAGCTCCAAGGCCCACTTTGCTAAGCGCCGAGATTCGTGGTTCCCTTTAAGGACCCACACCAAAGGCTGGTGATCTGATAGTACAGAGAACCGATGACCATAAAGGTACCCTCGAAAGTGGCGCACTGCTGCTACGACGGCTAATGCCTTCCGCTCAACGGTGGAATAATTACATGCAGTCTTGTTCAGAATCCGGCTGAAATAGGCCACGGCATGCTCCTCCACGTCCACAACTTGCCCGAGAACGGCTGCTAGAGCAGTACCACTGGCATCTGTACTAAGAACAAAGGGTGCAGCAAAGTCTGGGAACCTGAGAATTGGCTTTGAACACAGCCGGTCCCGGAGATCCTTGAAGGAACGCTCACATTCCCTCGACCACACGAAGCGCTCACCCTTTCGCAGCAGGTTGTTTAGCGGCACAGCAATTTTGGCAAACCCGGGCACAAACTTGCGATAGTAGGAGGCCAGTCCAAGGAACTGCCTGACCTCCTGTACATTCCTGGGTGGTGGGTAATGCAGAATCTTGTCAACATTCCCCGGATCTGGCAATATACCGTCCGCGGACAGTAGGTGCCCCAGATCGTCCCTGGCAAAGTGGCATTTCGAGGGTTTGATCTTGAGACCATTTGCCCTCATCCTATCCAGAACCTCCCCAAGCCGAACCAGATGTTCCTCAAAGCTCATCGAAAAGACCAATACGTCATCAATATAAATTAGACAAGTCGTCCATTGAAGACCTACTAGGACGAAGTCCATGGCTCGCTGGAACGTACCGGGTGCATTGAACAGCCCAAAGCTCATCTTCTTAAACTGGTACTGCCCATTGTAGGTCACGAAGGCAGTCTTTGCCTTGTCCTCAGGGTGCATCGCTATCTGCCAGTACCCTGAGGCAAGGTCAAGAGTGCTGAAATATCGTGCGCCCCCTAACAATTGACAAACCTCGTCTGGCCGAGGTAATGGGTAGCTGTCCTTTACCGTTACTGAGTTAAGCCGCCTATTATCAACACAGAACTGGTATGTACCGTCCTTCTTCTTGACTAGTACTACCGGTGAGCTCCATGGGCTACACGACTCTTCGATCACACCGGCTTCGAGCATGACGCGTACCTGGTTGTCTACTTCGGACCGCAGTGCCTGAGGTACAGGGTAGGGTCTGGCCCGAATCGGCCTCGAACTCCCGGTGTCTATTTGGTGCTGCACTTGTTCTAGCAGGCCGAGGTCCAAGCTCCCACTTGAGAAAACATCCCGATAATCAATCAGGAGATCTCGCAGCAGCTGCTGCTCCTGTGGTTTCAAGCTAGTTCCTGAAAGGTCGAGCTGGAACTCATCCGATGCCACTTCCCGAACGCCACACACTTCAGTGGCTGGCCTGTTTTGTACATCCACCCTGGAGTCGACTGGAAGCAGCCTACCAATGTGAGTGCCCAGCTTGAGCCGGACCTGGTGGTGGCCAGTATTAATGAGCCGCACTGGGACCCAGCCTCGCGATACGACTATGGCCCTAGCTGCAGCCAGACCTAGCCCTGCCAGCCTCCCTTCGTTGGGCTCGAACAGCCATTTAACCTCTACTGCAGTCGTCACAGGACATCTGACCAACTGCTCGCACCTAGGTGCAATATTTAGGTCCTCTGGCACACATACATCCATTCCAGGTGGGTCACAGGAGCGGTTGCTTCGTAAGTTTATTGTATGGGTCCCAATAGTCGCTACACCTTGCCCGTAGTCCAGAGTTAGAGGGGGAAGTTTCCTAAGAAAGTTTGTCCCTAGTAGCACTGGAAATGAGCTACCCTCGGCTACATGCACCACGTGCTTCCTCACCAACTTCGCTATAGTGATAAGGACGCTGGCTGTGCCTATGATATCCAGTGGTGCCCCGGTCACCCCGACGGCCTTCATGGTGGACTTATTCAACTTCAAGCCCCAGGCTGTAGCATACTTAGCGTCCACTAACGAGATTTCGGCCCCGGAGTCTAGAAGTCCAACCACATCATGGCCATCTACCTGCAGGTCCACCGCCGTTGTGAGGATGCCCTCTCGAGAGCCTAGGGCCTTCCCGACCTGCGGTACTCGAGCTGGTCAAACCGGTGGGCTAGGGGGCCTCTCGGTCAGCTCACGCTCCGTCTGGACTGGGTTTTCCCAGCCCTGCAGGACACCTGCGGCCCCAGCATGAGTTATTGCTCGAAGGCGGGGAGCAACACGTGGAAGCCCCGTGGCCGGTCCGGTGCGCATCTGGGCCTGCTCTCGCCTGCACTGCCGCTCTATATGGCCAGGCTGCTTGCATCGTCGACAAATCGGCTGTCTATCGTGGGTATAAACATCGTCCGGTCGCCCACCACGACCGCCCCTAGGACTGGTCGAAACTTCTCTTGATTTGAGTCTAGCTTCTATGTCACAAAGGCGCTCAAACTGGGATGCCAAGAGTTGCTCACTAGGGCTTACCATAGTGGCACCTGTTCCACGTAGGCCCGTGCCACTGGATTGCCCTACGATGGGCCTGCTGCCCCACCCGCTAACCTGTCTCTGCCTCTTCAGCTCTTCGCAACGCTCGGCGTATCTCAGAGCTTCATTCAAGTCGCGACACCCATGGCGAAACACATGCTCGCCCATGCGTGGGTTTAAGCCACGCACAAAAATCGGAAGCATTAACCCGTCGAGGTCGGCAGCAGTCATAGCAGGGTACGCCATTCCTGATTCCTTCAAGATACATTCATAAAATTCGTACACACTTTGCTGCGACAATTGTTGTTTGGCACAAGCGCATTCTATCAGCCTCCTGCCACCCACTCCGTTCAAAAATGAGTGTCCTGAGTGCCTGCACTGCATGATGTACTAGATGTGCTTGGCTTGCTTGCAGTCTAAGCAGATGAAATCCAGCAGCTTTCCGTGCTTTGGGCATTGCTTCTCCGGCGTGAGTTGCAACACTTCACTCGGGTTAAGTTCCAATTCAGCCGTCAAGCGGTATGTACTATATTGGTCATGGCAACCTAGGCAGGCTGAGCACAGGAATTTCTGGCACTGCCTGCACGGGGCTTATCCGGCCTGCCAGCTTCTCTGCAGACACTTAAGCTTCTTGCATCTCTCAGGGCTGTGACAAGTCTTACTGTGGCAGCAACAAAACGAGTGAGATGGTTGGTTGAACTGAAGTTAGTGAGTACGTCACAACCGTCACAGTGCGAGCTTCTTGAGCCCTCCATTTTTGCGGCACTATCAACACAGCCACTGCAACAGCTGTGCAGGCAGCCCAGCAGCAGCGACCGCTCTTCCATTCGTCCGCAGCATATGTATGATAGCACGCCTTTATCAATCGCAGGACGCTCCTGTAAAGCCGCCATGTTTAACCTTAGGTAGACACAATAACGGTCCTGCTAAAAGATCGGCTACACGAGTATCGTTGAAAAACTAATTGTAATATCAGGGTATAACATGAAAACAGCTATTTAGCAGAAGGACGCCAATAATTAAGCAGATACTCTTTCAGGCGTTGAAATCTGACCTGGCTATCAGGCTTGCATGCTGTCCCTAACCATGATTGCATGTTGACTGTGTGCAGGTCACCCCTAACCAAGTTATGCTTATTGTTATTGAGTATGCTACCACTAACCATTCGATCGTGCTTCCTATGCAGTAAATGTAAGGCACTTAGAAGGAGATTTAGTTCTCCATGGACGCTTTATCATAATAATAATAATAATAATAATAATAATTCACTTGATAAAGCGCCCTCAGAGAACTTAATCTCTCTCTAGGCGCTTTACATTTGCTCATGGGTATAATTAATTGTACTCTTTTTTGTGTACTCAATTCTAATGGTTACCATATGCATACGAAAAGACGATTAGGCTTTGAATGAGCTATAGGAAAACCAGCTTACACCCACCGAGTTCTTGTGCGTTGGCATAAATAAAGACGCTGATGCATTACATTGCAAGTACTTTCCATACTGGTATTACAAGGGTTATGCTGGATGAGCCTATTCTGAGCACTCGGCCTTAGAGTGTCACGATGATACTGCCTAGATCCTAAATTCAATTTGGGCTTCGCTTGCAGCAATTGTAAAGTGCCTAGAAAGAAATCGAGTTCTCTGAGAGCACTTTATCACATGTATTATTACTATTAAACTATTAGGCAGGTGTTATCGCCATTTATTTGGAGAAACGCGGCTGCTTGAAAAGTTTCAAAGTGAGAAATTTTCCAATGTAATTCACCAGCGAAGAAAAAGCATCGGGTAATTAAAGGCGAAATTGTAATCAAGAGTTGGTACTACAGTGTATGCTCGACGATGCTCCCAACAGCTGTTTAGGAAAGGAGCGGTACCAGCCGGCATGCAGTCGAAATACAGATAGTTATGCATGACTGCAGCAAATGAATGCAGCGTAGGAGCAGGACGGTGGGATTAGGGTCCAGAAGACTCGTTGTCTCCTTCAATGTTTAGTTCGTACGCTCCCAAAGCCTGCAACTCCCTACCGACTTGCATCACAGCATCCCCTGACTTGACGACATTTAAAAAGGACTTAAAAACACACCTATTTAGGGCAGCATTTAGTGGGTCCCTGTGATTCGTCCAATACATGCTTATGCGTGCTAACACTGTGCATGCTGCCGCTAACCACATTTGCATGCTGACCCTGTGCATGTCACCCCTAACCATGTTATTGATTTTGTTTTTTATCAAGTATGATATTAGTCACCCTTCAATTGCATTTCCCTTTGCAGCAAATGTAAAACGCCTTGAGAGAGAGATTGAGTTCTCTGAGGTTGCGTTATCAAGTGCATTATTATTATTATTATTGATTAGGATACGAACTTCAGTACGAGATTACTAGTGACATGTATAAATGTATACATTGAGGTGCAGCCAGGAATCGGTGGTATAGTATTCTAGGGGGTTATGGTCTTCACAGGGATGGACTCCTGATCTTGTCTATCTTCACCATTACAAGTTCGCTGTCTAAATTGGCTAATTAATAAAACAGAGATTTGAACCCTGAAAGCAAATTAAAAGCTTCATGGGTTAATCTTTTGAAACCAGAATGGCGAGATAAAAAGAAAGTAATCGTAGGCAAGCAAATAAGTGCTGCTTATTTTAATCCTCCAAATACAATATCTCTATCAAATTAAGCAAGACAACGGAAGAAAGCAAAGGAGTACGAGGGAAGGTTGTTATTGAAATTACAAATGAAATGAAATTAAGATAAAAATTGCCAACAAAACTGAAAAATAATCAATAAATGCGCTAGGTTAATCGTCCGATAACAACCCACAGAGATAGCATTAAGTTTGCCACTTCCCATGAATCTTGAATAAAGCCTTAGCTACTTTGCTTTACCTGGTCAAGTGAAGCTAAGCTTGATCGAATTTTAAAATCAACTGGTTCATTCTACACACAGCAAGCTGACGCCTTTCCGGAGTCCGGTCGAGGTTTTTACAGACTAGGTTAATTTAAAGAGCGCTGGGGTACGTTCGGACGGCCGTCATAATCCACTGGGTAAGGGGAATGCTCTTCACGAACGAGGTTCCAAGCTGGTCCAAACGAAATTATATTAACATAGGAAGGAATGTCCACGGGAAGCTATGCTGAAGTGACGCCACACGACGCTTCTTCAGGTTTGGCAAAGCTATACAGAGACCGTGTGAAGTTTAGCTGGATGGGTCAAGGTTAAGCCCGCAAGGCAAAGGTTTTCCGAGCAGAGCATGCCGAAAGCTGAGTGTCTGCACTGGAAGTAGGTTATGTGATGCGTCATTAGGCTGAACGACTCTAAAGCAGGCAGGATAACAATGGACCTTGGCGTAAAGTCGGCAAACGCTCTAGAGCTCCTCAGCATTGCACCTGCTGCAACTAACTAAAGCTGCAATGTTTTAAAACAAGTCGTTAAATTATTGAATAATAATTAATTTGTCGCAAGGCAAGATCAGATACGTGGGTATATGTACAGATACGCTGGGTAATTGTAGCAGTCTAACAACAGGTGAGTTGCATGCAATGCAGACTACGAAGTTGTTCCAGACCTGAAGCTGCATGCGAGCATCGTTCGCTCTCAGCTGCTGCCTACTGCTGCTGCAGGTACAAAGTCACGTTCATCGACTGCCTGCTAGAAGAATCTAGGCTCAGCACTGCTAGCACCGTCCTCGGTCCTGTTCACAGTGACAGGCGCGAAAGGTTCATCAGTCGGTGGCTGCTGTAGGATATGACTCGCTTCAGCAGCAAGCCCGTCTCGGCACTGAAGGCCCTCACACTGTTCCCCCACTTACCAGGCCACGTTCCTGTTACGGCCACGTAGAGCAAGCCGCCTGCAGTACACATCTACCACTTTCTCCTTGCTGCTCAGTTTGTGTCTCCACTGTCTGCTACCTCGGTGATCATGGCGGTCAACGACGGACTTTTTATTTCCGTCGCTTGGCAGCAACCTACCTGATGTGTTCGTAATGACCACAGAAGCCGCAATAAGAGCAACACTGCCTATCCAATACTTGCATTTCCTGCTGTACAGCAGCTGCCCTGTGCTCAGCTGCAGCAGCTGCAGCTCTTGGCCTCGGCCCTCAGTCACAGCAAGCAGGTCACCGAGCACAGACAGCTTCCAGGGAGGTGACTGCAGCACTGCGACACGTCTATTCTCAATCCACTGGTCCCCAGCAGCAGCAGATCTGCGTCTGAGTAATAGGATTAGCCGTGAGTAAGCCACGCCTACAGCAGCTCGGCCGTCCACCAGAGACTGCACTGTAATGACCTCGTCGTCCCCTCCGTAGCTCTGCTTCGCAGGTCTCCAGCAGCTCAGCTCGAGGCCACTCTGGCTGTATTCTTTCAGGCCATGGTGTCTGGCAGCCAGCAGCAGATGCCCAACTGGTGTCACACAAATATCCCAGCAATCGCCAATTGACTGAAAGCTGCAGGAAGCAGGTCCAAAGTGCAGCATTGGCTGCTCCCCTATGACAAGCACAGTACAGTATTAATGAATAAGACAGAGACATAGTGCTTGCATGGAGAATGTCAGAGTTCTTGTTAGAATGCTTGAAAATTTCCTCTGCTCAACATTTTCTGTGCATTGGTCATTGGCTGCAAGCACATATAGACTTTCATACTCTGAAGGTTAGCTGCTATTTGTTAATAAATTTTAATTGCTAAGCAAAACAAAACTTGGCTAATAGAAATGCTGCTTATCGCTATGATAAAAGAAATTGCAAGTTGTTTGCTTGTGAGTCGCCCTTTTGCTGGTTGCTAAGCTCAAGTTGGCAAGCCCCATTTTCAATCAGCGCTTATGTGTTATTTAAATGCTAAAATATATCACTTTTCATTGGTTGCCTGTAAGCAAGGCATGATGCCTCTCCTTATTTTCAGCTTTTCGATTTTGGCCACTCCATCACTTCTTCATGCTATAATGAATCACAGAAGCTGTAAAAAGGTAAGTGATGTAGATCAGCTTAACTTATCAAGCCACAGCAAGCCATACATCGATGGCCTCATCCACTGCTCATGAGGTGATACATCATTAAACGACTAAGAATAGACAAACTAAGGTCCACTAGTAATCTTTTTTAAGTTAATCACATTTTCAAACTTAAAATTGACTTTTGGGCTCTAATTCATAATAAAACCACACATGCTCTTAACTACCAGCAGGGTACCTAGAAATGATGCAGTTGACTGTTGCTGCTGTGTAGTTTCACTCACCCTTCAATCAAACCTGTACAAGGTCAGCCAAGTAAATACACTTCTACAAGGTGCGTGCGCAAGATATTTGTACATATACAAGGTACAAGCCTTTTACTGAAAACTTTGTTTGCCTTTTTATGACTTTATTGAGTTACAGACAGAGACACTGAAAAGTAAGCATTTAGATTGCTCAGTTTATACCTTTCTCAAGCAGCTAGTCAGCAAACCTTGATCTGAGCTCTGCCTATTCAGCAGAACTTGATTTAGGCAGTAGAGCTGGATCAGGCTTCAGCATGCAGGCACTAAATGCAATTCCAGACTTCATGCCCCCGGCTGCTGCTTGAGCAATGGCAATAGCTCAGCCAGTGGAGCTCTGTATCGTAAAACGAACGGTACTGAGATTATTTCTAGGCCAAGCTTTTAAAATTCTTCACATGGTTTCTTTTTTTACCTGCCTTGGTCGATCTGTGCTTAGATGTTGCATCTCCTTTGCTTAAACGCGAACACGAAGACAGTCTTTATTACCTCTGTGACTAGCCCAGTTGCTCT
>WPIO01000285.1:102500-126820 GCA_009760855.2 Cristatella mucedo | reverse complement strand
GAATCGCAGGTCACGTGTTCCAGTCACTGATTGCATCGCTTCCAACGTTCGACTCCGAGAACCACCTGGAAACTGGCGCATGTATTGTTCCCAGTCAATCACTTGAGACAGCCATCGCCAAGATCAACTAGAATGGGAGCGAAGGTCAATCGAAGGCCGATCGAAGGTCACTCGGACTCGGATGAAACCGCCTCCGTTCATTCCCCGTTGAAATCTCAATCCGGGGGTGATAATTCTGACGAACCGGGCGACTCAAGCCTTTCCTTTGCCGAGCGTAAGCTGAAGCGACGGCGTATGTAATTATGTAATGTAGTGTATCTCCGTCTGCAACTCCACAAAGTCATACAGACCAAGTGGGTGTGACGGAGGAGAGTTTTGTACAGCACACTCACAGCTTAAGCGGCTTTTGGTACGCATTCGGTAGCCAATAGACTTCAACTCCCGCAACAAAGAGAACGTGAGAAGCATAGCAGAGTCAGGAGAGCCGTTGAGGTAGTCAGTAGCATGAAAGTAGCAGCTCTAGGACCGCTGAAAAGGATGAGCCATAGTCGGCAGTAGGAGAGTAGCTGTCGTTGCGTAAGAATTGTGGAAGCGAGTTCCACAGCCTAGGACCTGCAGAGCTAAAGCTTCTGTCACCAATGGTCTTTAAGCGGAAGAATGAAACAGCTATGTAGCACAGCGCCGGCCTGACTCAGATTTAGAGTGCACGAGAATGGCTCAGCAGGAAAACACCTCTGTCCTAGAGCAAGGGGACGCAGAGGTCGCTGAGGTGATTGCTATTGGCTGGGTTGTCAACCTCGTTGTCGCAGCTAGTTAGTTTTATAATGATAGGGCGACGCATATTGGGCCTCTTCCTCATCTTCGGCTCCGTCTCGACGCCGTCGCCGGTAGGTGCCGGCGTCGTTTCTCTGAAAGCGAGGGAGGAGGGCGGGCTGTTCGCCGGCGATTGAGGAACAGGACTGGACAGCGCCAGGAGGATTCGGTGGACGCCACCGAATACGGTCGTATAGTGGTCGAGCTCGCATTTTTGTGTTTCTCCTGTGGTTTGTGTGTGTGCGAGCGCACGTGGTCTCACCAAGAGTGCTTCGTGTAGCGTGTGAGGTATTCCTGCCGTAAGATGGAAGCGGAGCCATGGAGCCATGAGCCATTCTCCGGTCACGGTCTAGACTCCGGTTCGGGTCCTCGTCTTATTTGGGTCGTTCCCCACAATAGACTTAGGTAGCCTAAGTGCGGGAACGTATTCCCTCCGAAAGAGTACTTGCGCTGTTGAGAGCGTGTGAGGAGTGTGGAGATAAAACTGAGCTAGACGCGCAGCGACTTTGTGCGCTTGCGAATAAAGCTCTGTAAAACCCCAATTTGTGTGTCTCGCTTTTCGATTCACGCCGCGGACTCACGATCCTCTTTAGTAACGATAAGTAGGTCAGCGCCAGAAACGCGTTTCGTGGCGGCCTGCTTATTGTGCGTAGGCACGCACCGAGCGGCATTAGGCGTTGTAGGTTACGACGCTAGGTAAGCGGCACGTTACGCCTACTCCGCCGAGCCTTCGGCGTCACAGCTAATTTATTGTCCATACAGGACCTGAGGATGCGAACGGACTGAAACTGGTACAGCAGTTCAGCTAGATACGGAGGAGCCAAGCCGTGGCCTTGGCCTTGTGGGTCAGCGTAAGAACTTTCCTCTGTATCCGCTGATCAACCGGCAGCCACCCAAGCTCTTTTTTTTAACAAAGGAGACACTCGGTCAAGCCTCTGCGACTTGAAAACTAGCCTTGCAGCCGTAGCGAGCTGGTGCGCCCGGCGCCTCGTCGTCGTCTTCACATCGGGGGTGAAGGTCGCTTGCAGCGGCTGGGCTCAATGCGGCCGACGGAGCCCGTGGCGGGCCCGCGGTACGACCTCTAGTACGGCGACGGACGAGGACAAACATTTGTCACAAAAGTTAGGCGGAGTCGCTGCAATTGCACGGCGGCGAAGGAAATGAAGCGACGGGCACTAGAGCGTTGTAGAAAGAACGAAGCCGAGACGGCGCCGCCACTGGTCAAACCGACCTGCGTCGCCTTCGAATAGGGAAAGCGAACCGGAAGTATCGGCGAGACGCCGCGGCGTTTCAGCCAGACGCTCCACGTACCCACCTCGTCGTGCTGTTTACATCAAAGGATAACAATAAGAATGATGCATTTGCCATATGTCCTCAGAACATAAGGATCAGATTCACCAGGAGGTGCGTGGCGGAGAGTCATTGCCTACCCAACCCCCCAATCAAAGCAATTTTCACACGATCGCTGTGGAGGGCAGGAGAGCAAGTAGGAAGCAGCAGCATGACCGATAGCCACCCAGGAGCTAAGGTGCGAGATACAAGCTCACGACCGAGGTCGGGGGAGGGGGTTCGAATCCCACAGTTGGCCGATTCTTCTTTATTGCCTACTGCCAGTGATGACGTGATAGTTGATAAGGCTCTTCTGATGCTATACACGTGAGGCTGTTAAATCAGCTAAGATTTTTCTTACATTTAATGAAAATTGATGCAGGACGGAAGCAAGACGAACCGATTAAACGCGGCATTAACCGATTAGCCGATTCATCCACGTAGCTTCCCTACGAGTCGCTCCCAATGCGAGGTCTAGGTATTGCCCCCTCTTTTCCTAATCTTAGCAGACGCCCTTGATCGATGTGTGCACGCGTCGCTGTGTTCGGTGCGCCCAGCTGCGATAACGATGCGCAGCATCGATGAAAATTAACAGTTAGATGCATTCTCGTTGTCCGCGTAGTTCACTTTCTGACTGGCGGCCGCCACTCCAAGCTACCGCCGGCTGCCACTGGCTCTGTCTGATCTGTCAGAGTGCGTCGTGGAAATCGGCCAGTGGGCCGGAAGTAGACCTAGAGGCGCGTCCGGGCGGCCGCGAGTGCGGCGAAAAGCGTAGCGCTGCTTCGTGCCGGGCCTCCGCCCTCGGGCGCTCGCGCGGCTGCGAGTGCGCGATACGAGTCGGGTGCTCTGCTGCGTTCTCGCACACGCGCGCCGTTTCGTGCAAATAAAAAAAATTGTCCGCCAGTCCGCCGCGCACGAGCTAGGTCAAGGCCGGACATTTAATTCCTCGCCTCTCGCGCGCCAGCGCATTTCCGGAATTTCCATGTCGATGCCAGCGGAAATTTTACATCCGGGGTAGCTCGAATGGCAGCACCTGCTGCGCGAGCGCAGGCGCAGGCCTTGTGGAGAAGAGGTGAAGGAGGCCTGGTGGCCCCTGGACCACCCCCTGAATCCTCCGCGTCGGACCGACCACTGCTAGCGCCCCCACCGCCGCCCCACCCCCGCCGCCGCCGGTACGGCATCGCCAGGGTCACCAGGGCGCGCAGGAGGCCACATCTCCCGTCCTGCCGGCGAGCCAGCCACGAGCCGGCGCCGAGCCGCAAGCGACCGCAGCGCCGCCGCTCGGGCATCGCTAGCTTAGCTCGGGCGGTGGGTGGGCAGACGATTTCGTAAGAGAGCGACGCCGCGGCGGCCGCCGCCGGCGTTCACTTACGCGAGGCGGCGGCCGCGGCGAACGATCGAGCGCCGAGCAGGCGAGCAATTTCCGGACCGCGCGACCTCTTGCGAGGCGTGACCCGCCCGAGCCGCTGCGGAGGTGGCGTTCGCCTCGCGCGAGCGCCCGCTCGCGAGAGAGGCCGGAAAGCTATCGAGGAGAGGCGCGAAGCTTCTTCGTCTCTTCCTTGTCGGAAGAGCGCCGCTACCTTAGCTCCAACGCTCCAACGGAACGCTAGCGGCGCCGTTAAACCTACCGTTCAGATGCTGTCGCAGGTGTTTGCATTTACTGCGACGGCCGGCGTACGCTAGCGGTGCGAACGGCGCGCCGCTCGGCGGGCGCATTCCGGAAGCTGACGTCAGGCGCCCGCCCGTGCGTGCGTGCGTGCGCCGCGGAATGGCCCTAGTGGCCGGAGTGACACCGGCTCGTCGCTGGGCGGCGCTAGCGTCGACGGGTGGCGGTTTCGGGCAGACGCAGAAATCCGCGGTTGAGGCTTCCGCGAAAGATACGCAGACCGCGGAGGAATGCGCCGCGGCGAGCGAAGAGTCGGACGCGGCGGACGCGCCAGCCCACGGATATCGGCTCGATTCCTGAAGTCCAAGTCCACACATGTACGCAACGTCCGGAGCGAGCGCGCATCGCGACATGACGGTCAAGAGCGTCAGGGTGGCTCTGCTGGTCTTAGCACGACATGCGTACACTAATCGCAATTCATGTACGGTGGTGTATCGTATGCCTAGAAAGAGATTGGGCTCTGAGGGCGCTATAACAAATGTATTATTATTATTATTATTTATGATGCAAGTATCGCGGAGCACAACCTAGGCTTTCACTTTTATGCAGATGACACCCGGTTGTACCTTTGCTTTGATCCCTCCCAGCCCTCAAGCACGTCGAATTCTCTCAACTCCCTTACTGCATGTATTGATGACATCTGCACATAGATGGCAGCAAACTTTCTTAAATTGAATTGATAAAATCAACTTACTAGTTATGGGAAAACCAAGTGGGATTCAGAAATTGGAAAGGTTAATGCTCATGATCTGCATAAAAAACGCATATCTCGTGTTGAATCTTCGCGAAATCTAGGTGTCATGTTCCAAAGTGACGTAAGCTCCACAGTCAAGTTTACCTACTTTCAGCTACATAACATTGCTAAAATACGGGTTCGCTTAGACACGGACACTACATTTAAATTGGTCCATGCATTTTTTTACGTCTCGTCTCGACTTTTGTAACTCACTGCTTGCTGGTCAACTGGCGTGTACAATCAGGCTGTGCTTAGAGTTGATGCAAAACTCTGCAGCTAGGCTCACCTGTCGCGAACGTCGCAGTTGCCACATCTCACCGCTTCTCACCGATATGCACTGACTCCCAGGCAAGCAGTGCATCAACTTCAAGGCTCTGTCACTTACTTCTAGGTCCCTTCATTCTGGCTCCAGCCTACCTATCAGAACTACTCTCCGACCAGGCGAAGAATCGCACAACCTCTGCTGTGATCGAATTGTTTTGTCTCGTACCTCGTACGAACCCCAAAACCACTGGAGACCGTGCTTTTAGTTCTTATGCTCTTTAAGTCTGGAACTCACAACCGACGCAAGTCACAACGTCCCCTGACGTGACGACATTTAAAAGGAAGCTTAAAACGCACCTTTGTATTACAGCATTTGGTATGCCTTTGTGATTCGTCACTAGTGTGTGTGTACCTGCTTACTTGCTCGTACCTGCTGCTTGCTGGGTGAGCCATGATGGTACACTAGGTAAGGCGGTTGCTTTTCACGACCTCGACCCGAGGTCGTGGGTTCGAATCCTGCGGTGGGCGATTCTGTTTCGCCACTGCAAGCGGGGGTGCTAGCCGCGAAGGCTCTTCTGTCGCTATACAAAAAGAGGCTGTTATATCAGCTAGCATTTTTTTTGCCACCGCTGGTATCTCTACTGTTAGACGGCAAAGCGAATGCGAGGCCGCAGAAGCGCCGCCACAACAAATATAATACAATATAATAAGATAATATAATATAATATAAATATAATACGATAATATAATATTATATAAATATAATACAATATAATACGATAACATAATATAATATAAATATAATGCAATATAATACAATATAATACGATAATATAATATAAATATAATACAATATAATACGATAATATAATATAATATAAATATAATACAATATGATACGCTCGCCCGTCGCCCTCGTTCGGGAGGCGTCGCCACCCACGGCCATCTGGTGCCGGCGAACGGTGTCGTGGAGGAATGCGTCCGTCGTCGCCGCCGCGCGGCGGCCGGCGCAGCAGCGCGCTAGGCGAGTCGCTGACAGCGAGATCCCTCTCCATGCCTTGGCCTGCGCTCGCGGCGGCGGCTGCGGCGGTGGCGATAGGTCAGCACCGGCCGCCGCTCCCGCGGCGTGCACGGACCGAGCGAAAGCGAGGCGCAGTCACTTGGCCGCGACACGTCACCATTTCCGCTGCAGCGTTTAATTAATAGCCGGTCGGCGCGAGCGCGCAGGTCGAGGGGAAGGGGTGCGCCGTTCTTCCTCAGGCGAAGGATAAATATCTGCCGACGGCGGCGGCGGCGGCGGGCGGGGGGGAGAGAGAGTGGATGAGGCGGATGGCAGCTGCCGGCGTTCTCAGGCGCGCTACGTACGCCGGCGGCGCTCGGTAGCCGCCGCGTCCCGGGCCTCTCCCCCGGCAGCCGGAGACAGCGTCTCTCGCGAGCTTATCCGCTGCGCTGGGCCCTGCGGCGCTCGCCGCCGCCGTCTGGTGGTCAACAGCTTCGCCAGAAGGACGACGCCCAAGAAAAATGCGCAAAACACAGCCGGCTCCCGCAGAGCAATCAGGATCTGGGCGGGTCCGAGCCGAGCGAGCGAGCGAGCGAGCGAGCGAGCTGGGCGGCGGCGGCCCTATCCAATGGTCGCAGAGGCGTCGGGTCGGACTGCGGGCTGGGCGGACTGAGGGCGCCGCGGCCGGTGCGCGAGCTGGGTGCCGAGTCGTCTGCAGCCGCGGCTGCCACTGCGGCGACCGCCGCCGCGGGCCAGCTCGCCTTACGCGGCTGCCCCGAACGTGAGGAGCGAGCGAACGAGGCGCTCAGAGGCGGCGAGCTCTGCGGGCGGCGAGCTCTGCGGGCGGCGACGGACGGCGGCTCTGCGCGCAGCAGCAGCAGCAGCAGCAGCAGCGGCGGCGGCAGCCGTCTTGTGGGAAATGCCAAGTGGACGCCGAGCATGAAGGCCGAGCCGCTGATCGACGCGTTCGTCCAGCCGGTGAGCGCATTCCCTCGCAGCTTAGATTATTCGGCTTCGCCGCGGCTCGCGGCGCGGAGCTACTCGCCGACGCTGCCCGGCGGAGCGTTTTTCTCTCTGTCGGCGCGTCGATGCAGCCTCGCTCTCGCGCTCGCCCTGTCCGGAGCCCCCTTCGTCGGGCAGAACGAACTGTGGCGTGGGGGGGGGGAGCGCACGAACGTGCGTACGGAGGCACTCGCTTACGAGAGGCGGCGTAGTCGCGGGCCGCGTCGTGGGTACCGGTCGCCAGCGTTTCGCAAAAAGGCGTCGGTCGTCGGTCGTCGGCGGCGACGGCGAGCGCCGACCGATCGACCGCCGGCGGGCGAGCAGACGAGCGAGCCGCTGGCCTAACTACGCGCACCTGACCCGCTGGTGCCACTCCGCTTGGAGGGGCAGCGGCGGCGGAGCGGCGGCGCGGCGGCTGGCGCTATGCGGGCGATAGGCACGGTTTGGTGCTCTCGCACTCACTCTCTCGCTCTCTCTCTCTCTGCCGATTCCGGAGGCGCGAAAGCGCCCGGTGGCCGCCGCGGAGCAGGGCTACGGTGGCCGCCGCGGAGCAGGGCTACGGTGGCAGCGCGTGAGAAATTTCGTGCCTACGGACATGTAAACGCGCATCGCTTAGGACTGCCGGGTTTCCCGCGCCGGCGGCGGCGTTGGATACGCCGGCGGCGAGTAACCTGCATGTTAGATACGATCATGCGTACCTACTGTCGCTTCGTTATAGCAGTTCAAATGCATTCTTAGACGCTGTTGCTATCGCTAAGATCCGTAAATAACGCGTTAGGCATTAACCAAAGAAAAGCGCCCCGCAGACGCCGCGGCGGGGCAGGGCTGCGGCAGCGGCGGGGCTACCGGGCCGCGAGCTAAGACGCCGCTCGTTTGGCGGGAGCTGCGAGCTGAGTACCCGCTCGTTTGCTGTTTCTAGCATTTTCTAGCTATTCCTAGTATTGTCTAGCTATTCCTAGTATTGTCTCGAACCGCTCAGCACGTTCGCCGTCAAGCGTCGCTGTGAATCTCTCTTAACTTAGTGGTCCTCGGACCTGCTATAACTCCGGCGGCCCGAACTTGACGCTTGTCTTTTCAATCCTCGCTCAATGTGCAATATACCCCTAGTAATAACCGACCTTATTTCTGGAAAAGGTCTCGACCTGCTCGCCTTAACTGAAACTGGCTACAATCGGTTGCTGCCTGACAATTGAAGATGCTAAACCAGCCGGTTTCTTCTTCTTTCACACCCCTGGATCAATCAAAACTGGAGGCGGAGTTGCTATTATCATACGTTTAAAATTCGACGTCAAACCGTTTACAGTACCCTTGAAGCAGCCTTACGAATATATTGTCTTGATTTCACTCGAAAACAAGCTACCGATGGTGGCAGTAGTCTATCGCCCACCAAATCCTCCTTTATCTCAGATTTCGCCCATCTCATTTCGATTCTTCGTGCAAGAAATCAATCCTCCCTCGTTATGGGTGATTTTAACGTTCACTTTGATAACTTATCTGACGCCTTCAGCACTGAATTTCCTGCCTTGACTGACTCATTGTCTCTTGTGGCTCATGTGCACGGCCTTACTTACATCAAGGGTCACACACTCGACCAAATTTTCTCATACAACTGCACTTTGTCATCACCAATTATTACCAAATCCTGGTTATCTGACCACGTGTAGATCTCATTCAATATGCAGTGTGTGCCCTCCTCCTTCTTATCTAAAATCACATGTGAATCACGAAACCTCGAGACCCTTGACATTGGTTCTGTCCGTTCGAGAATATCTGCTTCGCTTCTGCTGCTCAATCCCCCTTCCAACCTGTCATCATTGGTAGATAGCTACAGCACGACACATGCTGACATGCTCGACGAGTTTGCACCTCCGACTAAGCTCACTGTACGCCCTCTCACAGATGGTCTATGGTTTACCACAGACATTAAGCTAGCTAGGTCTTCTAAGTGCAAGCTTGAAAAAGTATACACAAGATCAGGACTGACTTTCTGTCGACAGGCATACGAGGACTGCTGTAGATTGTACCAATCGATCCTAGCAAAGGCCACGTCTAGCTTCCATAAAAGCATTGTTGAATCACAGATGCACAATCCAAAAATGCTGAAGTCGATGATCAACAATCTCAACCGCTCCCAGATTGGCTCCCCACCAAATCTGTGATGATCTAGCTGATCGCTTCTCTAGCTTCTTTGTCAACAAAATAGAAAAAATCAGGGAGTCCATCCCTAAGATGGCGGCATCCTCCTGGAATCCTGTCCCATAATTCCATGCAGTGCCTCAATGTCTACATTCATACAGGTCACCAGTGACCTCGTCCTAAAGTTCACATCCAAATCAAGGAAGACATCTAGTCCTCTGGACCCTTTCCCATTGTCCTCCTTCTACGACGTATTGATCTGCTGCTGCCATGCATAACTAGCATCCTATATAGATATGCCAGTAGCCTCAGGTCATGTCCCAGGGGCTTTCAAAAAAGGCTGTAGTCAGGTCACTACTCAAGAAAGCAACCCTAGACCAAGAGAACTGGTGCAACTACCGTCCAGTCTCCCTCCTACCATTCCTATGAAAGACACTGGAAACGATTCATGGCAGACCGGCTGAACTCATATATTGAAACTTCAAACCTTGCTAGTAAGTTCTATTCTGGTTTTTAGAGATAATCACTCTACAGAGTCAGCATTGCTTCGGGTGTATAACGACGTACTACGGAGTGCAGACTTGGATAGAGTATCTCTGCTTGTTTTGCTCGATCTTTCGGCAGCTTTTGATTGTATCGATCACAAAGTTCTCCTAGAGCGCCTCTCATCTCGCCTGGGCATTACTGGCACTGCTCTGCAATGGTTCAGGTCCTATCTCAGTGGGAGACTCCAGAGTAGTGACGAGAATTGAAAAAGATCATCCGAGGTACCTCTGAAATAAGGGGTACCTCAGGGTTCCGTGCTTGGTCCGGTTCTTTTCCGGGCTTATACTCTTTCTCTTGCTGATGTGATTGCCAAGCACAATCTAGGCTTTCACTTTTATGAGTATGACACTCAGTTGTACCTTTACTTTGAGCACGTCGAATTATCTCAATTCCATTTCTGCATGCATTCACGACATCAGCACATGCAAACTTTCCTAAATTGAATGATGATAAAACCAACTAACTATGGGCAAACCAAGTGTGATTCAGAAATTGGAAACGCTAACACTCAAAATCGGCTCTGCCAGCATATCTGCTGTTGAATCTGCACACAATCTAGGTTTCATGTTCCAAAGTGACCTTTCGTTAGACGACCACGTCAACTCCACAGTCAAGTCTGCCTACTTCCAGCTACATAACATTGCTAAAATTTGGGCTTGTTTAGACAGGGATACCACATCCAAATTGGTCCATGCATTTGTGACATCCCGTCTTTACTTTTGCAACTCGCTGCTTGCTGATCTACCGGCCTGTGCACTCAGACGCTTACAGCTGGTGTAAAACTCTGCAGCTAGGCTTGCCTGTCGTGAGCATTGCAGTTGCCACATCACACCACTTCTCGCCGACCTGCACTGGCTCCCAGTCAAGCAGCCCATTGACTTCAAAGTCTTGCCAATCACTTTGAGGTCACTTCATTCTTTGGCTCCAGCCTGTCTCTCGGATCTGCTCCCACACCAGGCCAAGCATCGTACCATCCGCTTTTCGGAATCCAACAGTCTACCAATACCTCGTACAAACTTCCAATCCTTTGGAGACCGTGCATTTAGTTTGGGCTGCGGCTGAGTTAGAAAATCGTCCTCAGCGCCTTTGGCAGCTTTCGGTCGGCTCGCCTGGTAAAAATATGCGGAAGATGCCTCACTCATCGAATTGACAGAGAGGCTTGAGCAGTGAGCACATCGGAGGCCTATCGGATTACTGATGTGCCTTCATGTAAGGGGAGGGGTTGGTAGGTGCCGACGGCCACACTGTTGGCAAGACAACGAGCCTCGAGGCTGCAAGCAACTTGGAGAGCCTCGATGCCGAACAGGTTTGGCTGCCCAGTGGCTAAGGGGCTCGCCTCAAAATCGAGGTCAAGGTGAGTGCATTCGATGACCGAGGTCGTTCGCTCGAGCCCCGTGGCACATGTAAAGCGCCTGAATAGAGATCGAGTTCTCTCAGGGTGCAATGCAGATAAATTACATGCACTTTTCTTCATCGTGCTGAAGGGAACACCTCTTTCGGGCTGGTCGCGATGGGCAGATGGCCTGGTCTAGAGGTTGGACTGTCAAAGCACAGCAATGTGGCTCACAGGGTTGAGCTCACGTCATGTATTGCATAGTGGTGGTGCTTAGGACTGGGTCGATGCAGAACTCGGAGCCGGTGAAACGGCATGTCCTTGGCAATCCGAGTGGTCTGAGCCTGGGGGATGAGCAGGTACTCAAACTTAACGACCATGTCACGTGACAGGGTTCGCACGAGTCATGCAGTGGGCAATTCACTGATTTCCCTCTGCAAGCAGCAGAGGCCGAAAGCATATGTAGTCGCCGAGGCTTATTTTTTACTTCTTCGTTACTCTCACTTCCTCTTTCTCTCTCTCTCTCCCCCCTCTCTCTCTCCCTCTCTCTCTCTCTCTCTCTCTCTCTCTCTCTCTCTCTCTCTCTCTCTCTCTCTCCCTCTCTCTCTCTCTCCCTCTCTCTCTCTCTCTTTCTCTCTCTCTCTCTCCCCCCTCTCTCTCTCTCTCTCTCTCTCTTTCTCTCAGTACCGAGTGAGCACGTGAACGCTGGACAGGAGTG
Organism: Cristatella mucedo; assembly: GCA_009760855.2. Classification (NCBI taxonomy): domain Eukaryota; kingdom Metazoa; phylum Bryozoa; class Phylactolaemata; family Cristatellidae; genus Cristatella; species Cristatella mucedo. The sequence continues at coordinate 115,277 of WPIO01000285.1, read as the reverse complement.
TGGAAGGGGGGCTCTCTTTCAGGGAGCTGCGCATGTAGAAAAGAATGAGTGTACGATGAGTTTGACAAGTACGTGCGACAAGCAAGAAAAAGATAGACTGTCGGTGCGACGAGCAATGAAATAGAAAGAAGTTGGGGAGGCAGCGTCTTCCCGACATGAATAATTTACATCTCAACGGGCATGCAATCGGTGGACACTAAACACTTTTCATCATGGACCCACCGTCGTAGCAAGAGTGATAATTTCCAGGTCATCACGGCATCAGCATACTGTCTTCATCTCGAATACCTACCGATGCGCAGTAAAAATATCAGTGACCTACAATGCATTATTTTTTAATTTCCGATTGTCAGCTCAATGAGCCTCAAAGTGGGAGAGATTATGCTCTAGTAGTATGTACGGAGCGTGCAATGGTATTGTGCATGCAGCTCACTTGACTGTAAAAAGAAGATTTTATGGTCGTTTGGAGAACCTTAAGTGGCATTCCGAGGCATCGCCCCGTCCGGCTGGGCCTATATTAGGACTCGTAAAGGAGAAAGGAGAGTTTTGTATAGTGCACTCACAGCCTAATAAACTTTCGGTGTGCATTCGGTAGCCAACGGACTTCATCACAACAAAGAAAGAGAAAGTTAGAAGCATTGCTAAGTCATAGAGAGCAGCTGAGGTAGTGAGTAGCATGGTTGTAGCAGCACGGGACTGCTGGAAAGGAGCTGACATAGTCGGCAGTAGTTATCGTAGCATAGGAATAGTAGAAGTGAGTTCCACTGCCTAGAACCTGCCGAGTGAAAGCTTCAGTCGCCAACGGTTTTTAAGTGGAGGCATGGAACAACTTATTTTTTGTTCATACAGGACCTGAGGGTAAGTGGAGGCTGAAACTGACGGTGCAGCAGTTCAGCTAGGTATGAAGGAGCCAAGGCGTCGCCTTGGCCTCACGGGTCAGCTCGTAAGAAACACATGGTTAGAGGTGACATGCATACGATCAGCATGCATTTATGGTTGGTTAGTGGCAGCAAGCACAGCTTCAGCATCCATAAGCACACAAAGGACGAATCACAGGGGACCAGCTAAATGCTGTAGTACTACAGAGATGAGTTTCTAGCTTCCTTTTTAAATGTCGTCAATTCAGGGGATGTCGTGACACCAGCCAAGAGTCATTTCCAAGCTCTGGGAGCATCGAACTGGAGGCATGATCTCCGAAGGAGGTTTGAGGTTAGTACGAGGTTTGGTTAAGCGATTTGACTTAGAAAAGCGGGTGGCACGATGCTTAGCCTGGTGGAGGATTGGATCTCATAGGTAGGAAGCCGGAGCCAAAGAATAGAGGGACCTAAAAGTGAGCGACAAACCTTATGGTCAGTGCTTTGCTTGACTGGGAGCCAGTGCAGGTCAGCGAGAAGTGGTGTGACGTGGCAGCTGCAATGCTCCCGACAGATAAGCTAGGCTGCAGTGTTTTGCACCAACTGTTAGCACAGCCTGATTGCACATGCCGGTAGACCAGCAAGCAGTGAGTTACAGAGGTCGAGACGAGACGTAAAAAATGCATGGACCAATTTAAATATAGTGTCCGTGTCTAAGCAAACCGGTATTTTAGCAATGTTATGTAGCTGAAAGTAGGCAAACTTGATTGTGGAGCTGATGTGACCGGCTAATGAAAGGCCACTTTGAAACGGGGAACCTAGATTGTGTGCAGATTCAACAGGAGATATGCTGGCAGAGCCGATCTTGAGCGTTAGGTTTTCAAATTTCTGAATAACTCTTGGTTTGCCCATAAACTGGTGAGCCGTGATGGCACAATGGGTAAGGCAGTTGCTCTTCACGACCTTGTTCCCGAGGTCGTGGGTTCAAATCCTGAGGTGGGAGATTCCTTATTGCCACTGCAAGCCGTAGGGATAGCCATTAAGGCCCTTCAACCACTATTCAAAAAGTTTCTGTTAAATCAGCTAGTGTTTGTAACTAGTAAGTTTGTTTTATCATCATTTAGTAGGGATAGCCATTAAGGCCCTTCAACCACTATTCAAAAAGTTTCTGTTAAATCAGCTAGTGTTTGTAACTAGTAAGTTTGTTTTATCATCATTTAGTAGGGATAGCCATTAAGGCCCTTCAACCACTATTCAAAAAGTTTCTGTTAAATCAGCTAGTGTTTGTAACTAGTAAGTTTGTTTTATCATCATTTAGTTTAAGGAAGTTGGCTGTCATCCATGTGCAGATGTCATCTTTACATGCAGCAAGGGAGTTGAGAGAGAATTCGTCGTGCTGGGGAACACGCGTAGAAAAACAAAGGTGCAACTGAATGTCATCTGCATAGAAATGAGAGTGTAGGTTACGCCTGCAATCACATCGGCAAGAGAGCAAATATACATTGTAAAAAAAAAATAGTGGACCAATCACAGAGCCCTGAGGTACCTGTATGGTCTTTGTTGGTCGCATAAATACTCGGGAGTCTCCAGCGCAGATAGGACTTGACAAACTGATAGCAGCTGGAATGCATGGTATTCCTCTCTCTCTCTCTCTCTCTCTCTCTCTCTCTCTCTCTCTCTCTCTCTCTCTCTCTCTCTCTCTCTCTCTCTCTCTCTCGTGCATCGGCTCCCGTGTATCGATGTATTCATCATGTGTTCATCTCGTGCATCGGGTCCGGTGCATCGTTGCATCCATCTTTCCATGTATGGAGTCCCGGGCATCGACGAGTGTCAGTGATTGTCAGAGGCTCCAGCCGGTATCGTTGGGCGGCATTGACACATGGTATTTTTTTTACCTATGGTATAACCATACTCGGGCTCAAGCTGAGGTCCGGACGGGCACCTGCTCGGGCTACTCCAAACAGGGGGGGATTGCAACACCCATATACCCCTCGGTATGCCCAGTGCAATCTAAAGACGTTACACAGATCATCGTTACACAGATCTAGGCAACTACCGGGTGGGCACAGGGGGAGGGAGGATGTAGCAGGGTTGTCAAGTAACACCGTGTGGCAGGTTAACTACTGATGTTGGCTGTGATGGCTCATTAGGTAAGGAGGTTGCTTTTCACGACCTCAGCCCCGAGGTTGTGGGTTCGAATCCTGTGGTCCTTTATCTCTGCTGCAAGCGGTGGTAATAGCCGTAAAAGCTCTTCTGGCGCTATACAAAAGAGGCTTTTGAATCAGCTAGTATTATTAGGATATTTGTCGTATTGTGAAGCCAGCAGCGAGAGCTCTTTTGCTGTCGAATTCCTTACTCTCAGCCACAGACGAAGTGGCATCAGTTTCAAGCCTTGTATGAAGAAGCCAGGCTGAATATAGACTAGCGGTTCTCAACCTGCGAGTCGTGATCCCTACGGGGTTCGAAGACCCTTTCACTGGGTCGCCTAAGACCACCGAAAAACAAGCATTTTCACATTAGACACTAATTTTATGGTTGGGGGTAACCACAACACGAGGAACTGTATGAAAGGGTCGCGATATTAAGAAAGTTGAGAACCACTGCTATAGAAGAAGACGACTGCGACGACTGCTATGTACCACGGGCCTTTCATGCAGTCTTGCATTCCTTTTACCTCGTGTCCCTGAACTTTGGTTAAATGAGGCATCAAGGTCGCGATGGCAAAACATGGCGATGACCCATCAACAACATTTGTCGAAGCATGGGCTACACTGGTGGTTGACTGATGGTGAGTGCCACCCTCTCTGGATCTTGAGCTTTTAAGGCTCCAGCTCTGCTGACCTACAATTTTTCCACAACCGAGCTGCCAATAGCAGGGTCTTTGGTAACCAGCATGAGGTGGGTCGAGGGGGCAACGTTCCCTAGCAGTTGAATCTGCCTTGCCCAAATCAGTCACTTGAAAATTAAGCAGTGGTTAGTGGACATCGGTACAATAAGAGCTTTAAGATAACTGTTGCTGTGGACCCTGGTACATTGAGAAATGCCATCCGCCAGGCAGCAGCAACCGCAGCAACCACAGCAACCACAGCAGGAGAAGCAGCAGCAGCAGCAAAAGCTCGAGGTGGCAAGAAGGACAAGTCTTGATTCGTGAGCTCCCAATTTGTGCATATTTGGCTTTTTGCTAAGCAGGCTAAAAGATATTAGCGAGCTATACACTAGTGAACATGTTTATATAGCTCAGCCACAGTTACATTTTATTTTCTTACATTTTTATAGGCTTCTAGGTTATCCATTTACACGTGAGATCTAAATCCTTGCAGGAATGGGATTCATAAGTGAAGTTCCTCTCGGCTTCTGCATTACCTTCCCATGCTCCTGCATTACCATGCTATTTTCATTTGTATACAACCTGAATGAGGCCTCTCCTGTCTTTTTTGATAACTACTGCTTTATTAGCTCTCGCTGCTATGGTTCGGATTGATTGGTAGGTGCGGCCAGTGAGTGAGAAGGAGAGGAGAATGCTCGATGTGCTCTCGTGCCAAACGTGTGGTGCACGAGTGCTGATTGGTTACAAGTGCACTCGCGAGCATCATAATGAGCTGACAGCGATCTCAGGTGCTGTAGGTAGGTGGATGGGAGGCAGGACGACGAGAGCTCTTTGGGATGGGAGGCAGGACGACGAGAGAGGCCTTTTTTCGGCCAAATTTTGCTGGACTAAGCGAAAGTTTCTTAATGTTGGGCCGATCAAACGAGCTTGCGATGCAGCAGAGCTTGGATATCGGCTATCCTAAGCAGGACCATCTCATAACCAGGAGCCATCTGGCGATGCACTTGTGGCTACTGATTATTGCAGCCACCTGCTGTTCGTGGAGCTGTGCCCAGCAGCCAAAAGGGAAGCGATACCCGAGCTGTGGGCTGACTCGTTATTCAATCAACTCTGCACCTGCCCCTCCCAGCTTTGGCCCTGTTGCACAAGTGGGAATTTCATTGAGATAATTGCTCACGAAATCCTTTACAGAGGTAGTGCCAATTTGAGGCCAGCAGCTGTATGTGTTCTCATATTCTTCTTGCCACTCACAGCTACTCGAGCCTTAGTTCTCCACGAGAGAGGGCGAGAGAGGGCGAGAGAGGGCGAGAGAGGGGAGAAAGGAAGAGGGGGAGAGGAAGAGAGAGTGAGAGAGGGGGAGAGAGAGAGAGGGAGAGGGAGAGGGAGAGAGAGAGAGAGAGAGAGAGAGAGGAAGAGAGAGAGAGAGAGAGGGAGAAGGAGAGAGAAAGAGATGGAGAGGGGGAGCAAGATAGGTAGAGAGAGAGAGAGAGGTAGAAAGAAAGAGAGGGAGAGAGAGAGAGAGAGGTAGAAAGAAAGAGAGGGAGAGAGAGAGGGAGGTAGAAAGAAAGAGAGGGAGAGAGAGAGAGAGGAGGGAGAGGGAGATAGAGAGAGGGAGAGACCATGCTGAGCAGTCCCTGTCGGTCATTCGGCATGCTTGTGCCATAAGTAAAACTAGAATGCGTAGAATGTCCCCTGCTGCCTCTGCCACCGTAGCAATGACGTAGCAATGACGTAGTTGACAATTTGCTGCAGGCGAATCATCCCTACTTTGTCAAAGAGAAGCCGCTCTGGACCATCGACAGAGCTGCTTCGGTCTCGAACAAGTGCAGAGCCGCAAACTCGTTCCGTTCGGCTCACGAGACCGCTGCACACACGAGGTCGCCTGCGACGAGGGAAGGGCAGCAGGGATGCACTTCCGCTCTTACCGGGAGCAACCTTGCCGGCAAGGCGCAGCCGCTGCCACACGCCCGGCATCGCCTGCCCTGGCAGCCGACCGCAGGCTGCAGTGGCTACGGACCGGTGAGCAGCAGTCAAACACGGGAGAGCAGCGCCAGCAGCAGCGATGCTGCCGCTGGCCCCCGGCCTGCAGCAACCGGGGCGACCACGTCGTCCAAGTCGAAGTCTTCGTCTTCTCCGGTGCCGAAGCCTCGACGAAGCTCGTACTTGAGCGGTTCCCGCTCACCGCTCGCTGCCAGCGCCTCCGGTGGCGGCTGCGGCTCTGGCAGCCTTGCATTTCTCACCGAGTCAATCAAAAGAAAGAAGGAGCAGCAGCAGCAACAGCATCTGCGGCAGCAGCAGCAGCCTGCGACGTCGTCGTCGTCGTCTGCAGACGAGCGCGGCCAGGAGCAGACCGAACCGAAACCCTTGCCGCCGTCGCTGCAGCGACCGGTGGCCGGCGGCTTTCTCAACGCTGCCTACGAGGCCAGCGGCCATGGCGAAAATTTTGCCGGCAGCGACCCCGACCTGCTGGCTGATAACGTGGCCGCTCGCAACGTCGAGCTAGCCGCCGAGGCGTCGGAGGGCGACGGCAACTGGGATGCTCACTGCGGCTTCGAAGACGGCACTGTCTTTGACGACGACCGCAGCAGAGGTGGTTTTGCTGGCTGGCGGGCTTCGTCGTCGGCGGCGGCGGCCAGCGACGCACTGAGCGCCAGCGGCAGCAGCTGTCACGAGGACGACATTCGGCCTGTCGCCCTCATACTGCACTTGGCCGACGACCATCGCCGAGGCAACCGAGACGACGGTGGCCCCGGAGGCGCCTCGACCGGTGGCGGACATCCTTCGCGCACCAGACGCTGGTTTTCTCGCCAAAAGCACGACGGAGGCGGTGCTTTGGGCCACGGCTGCGGCTTTGGTGCAAGTGAAAGCGGGTCGCTTCGCTACCACCGGAACCCCGGTCGAGGCCTTCTGGCACCGCCAATCGAGTGCAGCTCCGCTGGCAGCTGCGCCGCTGGCCGCTCGCCGGACTTGACGGGAGAGCGGAGGGACATGGGCAGCAGCAGCGGTGGCGGCGGCATGGCCGAAGCGGCCAGCGCTTGCAAGCAGACGCTGCTGTCGCCGAGTCCCTGCCTCGGTCGCCTTCGGCGCTCTCGTACGGCAAGGTCGAGGTCGCGCTCGCGTTCTCCGTCGAGCGACGTTTCCTGCAGCTCTTTGCGGCTGCTGCCCGAGCATGCCGTTGCCACCGCCGGCGAGCGGCATCGGCCACCGCCGCCGCCTCGAAGCCCGTCGTACGGCAGCGTCGACTCGCTCGTGCACTCTCTGCCACCGATCGGAGCGGCGGCGACGTCGGCTGGCCGGCTCCTGCTGAGGCGGCAGCTTCTGAAGCAGCACGAGGAATCGTCGTTCTTCGACATCGTCGTGACAGAGCCGGCCACCGTCGGCGCGACGCAGGCGGCGCTGCGTCCGCCCGGCTGCAGAGGCTCAGCGCTGCCGCCGCCGCCACACTCGGCAGTCGCCTCGGAGACTCGGCCGTCCGTGGTGCTGCAGCACCTCGAACAGTTCGATATGGACGACGAGGACGACGACGATGGCGGCGGCGGCAGCAGCGGCACTCGCCGCGAGCGCAAGTGGCAGAGGCAGCGTCGTCGGCGCCGGCTGCTGGTCGCCGCCGCGCTTTTCCTGGTGGCCGCGGTGGCCGCGTCGGGCGCCGTCGTGGCGTACATGCTGACCGCTGGCAAGGGCTCGCCGGCCGAGTCGGTTGGCTCTGGCATCAGCAAGTCAGGTGAGGGAGGAAGTCTGCTGCTGCTGCTGCTATTGGCGGCAGCACCTGGTGGATGGCGGACGAGAGCGAGGCTAGCACGCTCGATCCGGTCGGGAAGAGCGCCACCCCGCGGCCTGGCGTGGCTTGTCTCGGCGTGTTTGCGTGCGCGGCAGCGCGCAGCATCGTTGGCCACAGTGGCTGCATAGCTCGGCCGCCCCGTGTACGGTAAGCAGAGTCCCCAAGGGAGGGGCGCAGGTGCCATCGCTCGCCTGCCATGACCGAGCTCGCTCGCTCGAGGTGCGTCACCCTGCCCACCACCTGCAAGCCGGCGTGACCTTAGCCTTGACTTACTACGTGCAAGTAGGTGTGGCCTTAGCCTTGACCTACCACATACAAGCCAGTATGACCTTAGCCTTGACCTACCACCTTAACCTACCACCGATCACTCGACGATCGCTCATCCGGCCACGGCCGAAGCTACCATGTCCGATCGCCGGAGCGGACCGACCTTGACCCGACTCTGACCGGACTGATCACTCAATTCAGCAGCAGCTCCTTGCATGCTGGCAGTCTTGCCGTGGGCAGCTCTAACCGGATTCGGTGGCTGGCTTCGAGCCTAGCTTTCGGTACTGCCCCAGTAAACATTAGCTCTAAGGTTTCCTGCTTATTTTTTTGTCGACCGATTGACTTTGTAATTACTTTCACATTCTGGAAATGCTTGAGCACCTGGGTTCGTGTGACGGAGCAGCCGATCTGCTATTTCCTTCACTTTGAAGCACAAGGAGATCTTTCTGTCTGCATGTCCTGCCAACATGTAGGCTCTGCTCTCTATGCTCTATTTATAGGATAAATCGCAGCCGACCGGCTGTAGCCTCGGCTCTCTCAAGGGTTTCAGCACGAAACCGTGCCAAGTGCCAGTTGCTTGCTTCAAATTCGACTGGCAGCTCATAGGGCAGCCCGGAAGAGTAATGGAAGGAGCAAATGGTGAAGGAACCCTGGCGTCATCTAGATGCTGCATCATTGCGTCATCGGAGCTGCTGGCTCCCTGTGGCATGGCATAGTGGATTCTTGCCTTCTGGCTAGCAGCAGGGCTAGCCGGAAGAAGAGCCTTTTCTTTCTTGGGTCGCTTAAAGTCCAGAGGATCCAGAAGCTGCCACTGCTGCAGCAGCTCATGGCTTCTCAATTGCTGCATGACTACCAAGCCCTTCAAGGCACCTGCTGCTGCATGTCAGGCTGCTGTCGGCAGGAATCCGGCTGGGCTCTGTAACCACGGCCAGGTCAATGCTTTCGGTGCGCCACCACAGCAGCTGACTTCTTTTCTACGTTTGTCCGGTTAAAGCCCCCTGCCAGCTCTGCAAGCAGTAGCAACACCAGTAGGGAGGCAGCAGCAGCAGCAGCAGCAGCAGCAGCAGCAGCAGCAGAGAGAGAGAGAGAGAGAGAGAGAGAGAGAGGAGAGAGGAGGGAGGAGAGTGAGAGTGAGAGTGAGAGAGAGAGAGAGGGAGAGAAAGAGAGAGAGAGAGAGAGAGAGAGAGAGAGAGAGAGAGAGAGAGAGAGAGAGAGAGAGAGAGAGAGAGAGAGAGAGAAGGAGAGAGAGAGAGAGAGAGAGGGAGAGAAAGAGAGAGAGGGAGAGAGGGAGAGGGAGAGGGAGAGGGAGAGAGAAGGAGGGAGGGAGAGTGAGAGTGAGAGTGAGAGTGAGAGTGAGAGAGAGAGGGAGAGAAAGAGAGAGAGAGAGAGAGGGAGAGAGGAGAGAGAAGGAGGGAGGGAGGGAGAATGAGAGTGAGAGTGAGAGAGGGAGAGAAAGAGAGAGAAAGAGAGAGAGGAAGAGAGAAGGAGAGAGGAGGAAGGGAGGGAGAGTGAGAGTGAGAGAGGGAGTGAGAGAGCGAGAGCTCCTCTCTCAGGCTCTCCAGAGAGCAAGGGGGCGGGTGCAAAGGAGGAGGTGGCTGCTTGATGACCGGCTGCTCTAAGCAGCCGGCACAGGCGCCTTCTGACCAATGCAGCAGCAGCAGCTCTCGCAGCAGGCAAAGCAAAGGAGGCTGCCTGGCTGTGTGCCAAGCCGGCCGTGCTGTCTATGGCAGCCAGTGTTGCCAGTGTTGCCACTTCCCCCTACGGGTGTAGCTCTCCATTCGAGGACAAAGGTCAAACCTCTGCTGCTGCTGCTGGCTGCTGTGGCTTGCACTGCAGCTACAGCAGCAGCAGTCCTAGGTATTGTTCTTCCGGGGACGAGCTACATAGATGGCACCTCCTCCACCTCCAGTGCTGCCCTGCCCCCCCATTCAGCCCCTCCCTCCCCCCACCCCGGGACACATGCCCCCTCGTGTCCTCTTCGGTAGGCCACCACTGCAACACTGCAGTTGGTGCTGCCGACCATTCCATCTTAATCCAGCTGTGTTCTTCTGAGTGCAGCCCCACCTGGCGAGGGCCCAGTGCATCGTTAGCTGCGTTAGCCTCTGCGATTTCGAAGCTGAAAAAAGGGATGTTTCCTTGAGGCTTGTGCTACTCCTGACCAGCTAATATGCTGTCGTTTGTTCATAGAGCCAGTGCACTTTTGGTAATGTGCATAGCAGAATAAGATGGAAGTGAGCTGGCTCTGTGCCAAACGACGACATAATCTCGCCGAATTAGCCGCTAGAGGCACTGTGGTCATAGATAAAAGTGTGCTCAATCTGTGAGTAGAGGATGCCGTATTAGTTGTCCTAACAGTGGCCATCGCCGAAAGGAAATTTCCCAGCAGCCCAGCAATGGTTAGTCATGTGGACGGCCTGGCCCACATTCGGTCCTCATGCCTTAATTAAAGAAGGTCTCGATCCTCGATGTTTCCCTTTGACAGTTATGGTTGGCATTCTACGGAACTTCCTTAAGGAAGTCAGTGATTGGCCAACCCCATGCTCACGTGCTGTGTAAAGCAAAGTTTATTTTGCTATGGCCGATAGACAGACGTGGCAAACGTTGCTCCAACGTGGCTCCAACGTTTTTTACTCTGCCCCGCCAGTGTGATGTCAGCAGCTCCAGCGAGATCGAGAGCGGTCGAGTTGTGACGTCCACTAAACCTTGCCAATTACTCACCCCTTGCCCAGAGAGATTAAGCTCTCTCTCTCTCTCTCTGTCTCTGACTCTGTGTCTCTCTGTCTCTGTCTCTCTTTCTCTTTCTGTCTGTCTGTCTCTCTCTCTCATGCTTCCTTCTGTAAAAGGGCTTTGAAATTCCTAGAACGAGATTCAGTCTTCTGAGGGTGCTATAAAAACGTATCATTATTATTGTCATTATTTAACACTATTTGTATTACTAGCCTATTCGCTGGAAACCATGGAAAAATCCAACTTTGCAGTGAAAGGCGGGCACAAATGTCGGCCGAACCAGCTGGCGAGTCCACCCTAGTGATGGGGCCATTCGCAGTACTTTGTAGATTTGGCAAATTGATGGGAGGAAAAATATGTCCTATATCTGTCAAGCTATGTATGTATGTATGTATGTATGTATGTATGTATGTATGTATGTATGTATGTATGTATGTATCTCCGTCTGCAACTCCACAAAGTCATAAAGACCAAGTGGGTGTGACGGAGGAGAGTTTTGTATAGCGCACTCACAGCCTAAGCGGCTTTCGGTACGCATTCGGTAGCCAACAGACTTCGTTTCATGCAACAAAGAGAAAGTGGGAAGCATAGCAGAGTCGGGAGAACAGTTGAGGTAGTGAGTACCATGGAAGTAGCAGCTCAGGACTGCTGAAAAGGATGAGCCCTAGTCGGCAGTAGAAGAGTAGTTGTCGTTGCATATGAATCGTGGAAGCGAGTTCCACAGTCTAGGACCTGTAGAGCTAAAGCTTCTGTCGCCGACTGTCTTTAAGCGGAGGAATGGGACAGCTAATTTATTGTCCACACAGGACCTGAGGGCGCAAACAGGCTGAAACTGATGCACCAGTTCAGCTAGGTACGAAGCAGCCAAGCCGTGGCTCAGGGCCTGCTTTCCGAGCTGCTCCTTCGAGTGTGTGCTGTCCTTGAATTAGACGACAATCGTCGTGCTCTCATTGAGCTTTAGCACTGCATGGCACTGCAGCTTTCTCTGTTGTTTATTTTTCAAGTTGCTGCCAGCACATAATAAAAATAAATAAATAAAAATGCACTTCCCCTCATTTGGCTCTAAATCATCTGCCATAATAATAATAATAATAATAGTAAAAACAATAATAATGAGACATTTGTATAATGCCCTAAGAGAACAAAGTCTCTCTCTTTAGGCTCTTACGTATGCCGGAAAGGAAGCCCGGAAGTCACATGATTATTGGTAGCATTCACGTGCTGTCAACGAGCACATGCACTCAAAGGACAGCTCGAACCAGGCAAATGCTATGAGGAACATATACATTTGTCACTCCTTTTTAAATGAACCCAATTCAGGGAGTTGACGTGACGAAAGTGAGTTCAAGACTTTTCTCGAGCAAACTAACGGTAGGGTCTCCCAAGGGCTTGGTGTTGGTTAGAGGTCAAATTCAACGAGCCAATCAAGTGACAGCGAGTGGTGGAGTCTGACTGGGAAGCAGGCCGGATAGGTAGGCCGGTGTAATAGAGAGAACCGACAGAATGGGGAGTGAGTGACAGCACTTGGAAGTCGACGGGCTGGTATCCGACGCTGGTACTTTCGAAGGAACGCTGGGGATTTTCTCACTTTTGCTCTGATTCGAATGAAATGGAATTTTAACTGCTGCGACATGCATTTTACCTTTTGCATTTGGGCATATTCTCGTGGGCTCGTTTACGATCGGTCAACGCCAGCTAGCGAATCAGCAGCGACTTTGGTGTAGGGGGCCGGCTCCATTCGTTGACTGGCTGACCACCCGAAGGGGAAGCTCAGTCCTTCCTTTCCAGTTCTTCGGGCCGTGCCGGAGCTATTTCTCTGCTCCTTTTTAATTGCCACTTGTCCGTGTGACTAATTGGTGGCTGAATTCTGGGCTTTGAAGTGCTGCTGCTTGGCTGCTTCGTGCAGTGCCAGGCCAGCTGGCTCGAGTTCAAAGGTCGCTGGTTCGAGTCGTGCAGCAGCAGCAGGCAAAAAGATTCCTCGTTGGCCACCGCAAGCTGCTGCGATAGCCAAGTCAAGTCCTCGAGGCTCTTCTGCCGCCGGCCGAGCAAATATGTAATTATAATTCATTTATATAGCGCCCCAAGAGAACGTAATCTCTATTCAGGCGCTTCACATATGCCTCGAAGCTCGAGCCCACGACCTCAGTCAGACCTTGGTCGGGCCAGCACCTTAACTCACCGTTGTGAGGCAGCAGCTGCAGAGAGGAAGCAGCAGCAGCAGCTGCTGCTTCCTCTTATTCTCTCTCCAGAGAATTCGTCGCCCCAGGGCGGTCGCGCCATTGCTACTGCGGCTCGATAGGAGCAGCCATCGAAGCCAGCTCGGC
>WPIO01000285.1:22500-97500 GCA_009760855.2 Cristatella mucedo | reverse complement strand
CCTGAGTCAAAGTGGCACACAAGCTCCTGTTACAGCTGGGTGGATGATGCCTCGGCACAGGTGTAACAGGGCCGCCACCTGCAGTGGGCGTAACAGCCCTGCTCGGGCCTACTACTAAAACTAATACTATAACAGAGAGGAGCTGCAACCCTGCTGCAAAGCCGTTGTTGCCATCGAGACCAGCAACCAGTAGCCACAGGGAAGGCCTGCTCGTCTCATATCTCTATCCGCCTAGCCTCCACATTGCAGACATGGGCGACCGCCTGCGCATTTGTGAGGGTGTGCGTGCACAAACGCTCGCGCAAAAATAGAAGCTAGCACGTGGTGCGTACGTGCACACTGTTCGGACCGACTGCTGCGCTGGAGCTTGCTAGCGTTCGGCTCACTCGGTTCCAGCCAGTGGATGATCGCAGCAGCAGCAGAGTCTGCGGCCAGTTGCTGTCTAAGCAGCTACTTGAACGCAGAATCTGTGCAGAACTGCTGAGGCTGTGGCAGCATCATCGGCAGCATCTGCTTGGAGCTCGGCACAGTTCACAGTTCAAGCTAGCAGGCAAGCTCGTAACCAGGAACTTTTTCGTCGAGAGGCCAAGCGTTCACCATGAGTAGGCATTACCGGATACCATCGGAAGTGTGACGTCCCATCGGCTGATGGCTTGGCAAGCCGCCGAGCCGAGTCAAACGGAGTCAACTGAATCTTAGACAGCTCAGCGGTTGCTTGTGTTCCATAGGTAGGAAGTGTGCAGCTTTCCTGTTTTTAAACTATGCTAGGATATGGAGATAGTATAATCATTATCGACTGGCATCGATTCCCAAGTAACGTGTGTGGCAACCACTAGCCGTCAACATTAAGCTGTTGCTGTGCACACTATGATAGGATCTCCTGGCGACTTACTGCGATATAATTATTGCAAACGGTCGAAAGCTGATCTCAGCGACACGTTGCGAATGCTCCATTTTTCATGCTTGGCCAAACGTGTTTAAGGCTACATTTTCGGGCTCCTTTTCGTCTTTCGTGTTCACTCAATCTTTGCTCGCATGCACCACCTGGCTGGCGGCTCTTTATGAGCTCGTACCGTCGAGTCGCTTACTAACTGCTTCATGCTGGAGACGTTAGCGGAAACCTGGCCACGTGTTTCAGCCTAGTTGAAATGTCCGCGTTTTTTATTGTCGCCTTGTGGTCCCGAATCCCAAATTCGTGCGGGGAGGGGGGGGATCCTACCCCCCCCCCCCACTTTTTTCCTGATTCCACTTGACTACGCTGCATTGCACTGCACTCCTCACTCGCGTCCGGCTTTCATTAGCCGAGCGCTGTGCCTCACATCCTGCTGCACGACGACCCCCCCTCCTGCTGCTCACGTGCCTGCACGCTGCTTCAGCCCAGGAAGTGTCAAGGTCTCGTTCAAGATCACCTTTAAAGAGTCGGCCGCTCCGAACACGAGCAGGTACAACGATAGCGCACATGTCGAAGAGGTGCGGAAAGCTCTTGAAAGCGAGGTCTCAAGTAAGTGAATACCTGCAGGCAGTGACCGCTGCTCGGATGCACCGTGAGCTCCGTCGGGAAGATGGCGGGCACGGAGGGAGGGAGAGAAGTAGGTAGGAGCCCCAGGGGGCGGGCTGGGAGCCTGGCTGCTGGGAGCAAAGAGCTTGAGAGAAGCAGCAGCGAGTGCAGTGAGTGCAGCTCTTCGTTCTCTCGATGCTGTTTAGCATCGAGATTCGGAACCTTACCCTGCGACGACAAAGCTCTGACAGTGGATCAGGTCGTGCCAGACGAAGCAGCACCGCTCTCACCGTCGCTGCTGCCCGTGGCAGCGGCGACATCCGCTGGCAACGGCTCGATGGGCCTAGACTGGTCGGCGTCGGCCACTGCAGCGATCCTTTCTGCCGATCGCTCGAACCCGTTGGCCAGCAAGAGCAGGCATGGCATTGAGGGCTCTGCAGCAGTGGCGGCAACGGCGGCAAGCTCCACGAACTCTGAGCTTGAGAAGCTGAATGCCACTAGCGCATTGATGGCGGCCATGACGACTCAGATGGCCGCCACTGTCAAGCCGAGCTCCTTGCTCAGCGGCAGCACTGGCAGCAGCAGCAGCAGCAGCAGCAGCACAGGTACCAGCAGCAGCAGCAGCAGCAGCAGCAGCAGCAGCAGCAGCAGCAGCAGTAGCACTGGCACAGCAGCAGCAGCAGCAGCAGCAGCAGCAGTAGCGACAATGCATACACGATAAGCACCAGCAACCCTCGTACATTGTATGCAACGGTAGCAACGAGTGCTGCTGCAAAATACATGCATCACGTCGCCCAGGCTGCTGCACGTGAGTAGCTCGGGCTGTGCACATGTGCACCGTTGAATGCCGAGAATTCGTTCGAGCGTAGCAGTCGGTAGGGCTTCGGGGAGGGGGAGAGGGGCACGTCTTCGTGAAAGTCAGTTTGCATCGACATGCCCGAATCGCTCGATGAATTTTTGCAGACAACTTAGCAAAAGCCTTAACGAATTATGATCCAATGAATCACGGCAGCAGAGTTGCTAGAGTTAGTGGAAATAATAATAACAATAACATCTGCATAGCTAGGTAAGGCGGCTGCTTTACACGACCTCGGCTCCGAGGTCGTGGGTTCGAATCCTGCGGTGGGCGATCCTTTATCGCCACTGCAAGCAGTGGTGCTAGCCGCAAAGGCTCTTCTGTTGCTATACAAAACGAGGCTGTTAAGTCAGCTAGCATTTATTTATATTTCATTTATAGCTCCCTAAGACACCAAACCTCTTTCTAAGCACTTTACACATGCTGGAAAGGATTAGCGAGGCAATACCACAAATCTAGCCCGCATTTATTTTTTCGGCGAACGATCGCCTTGGCTTGCGATTTCGACTTACGGTTCTTGCAAGCGTGGTGTGACCTGATCGCAAGCATTCGGCGCGAGCCGCCCGCGTGCGGCCTGGTTGGCAGATGTGGATGTCGCACGCACAGCCTCGCCTGCAGTTGAGGAAGTCGACGAGAAGCGCAGCCAGCCGGTACCCCAGGGAGTCAAGGGCTACTCGACGGCGGCTGTCTCCACTGCTGACGGCAGCACGTATCCCACGTATCTCAGTTCAGTCGACGACAGTAAGCAGCAGCAGCATATGTGGTCAGGAAATTCTGATTTCTCGGCTAATGCAACCGAGCCGGACGAGCGGGCAGCCGACAAACGAGCCGACGTCAGCAGCACAATGCCGGAAGAGGGTCACAGGGCTGGCAGGGCGACGGCACTGCCCGTTGCAGAGCGAGCCGGGAGTCGTGACGCCGCTTCGACCGTTGCTAGTGACACGGCGGTGCTGACAGCGCCTTCGGCAGCGGCTTCCAAAGAGTTGCGGCCCACTAGCGCCGACGGCTCGCCGTCACCGCCATCTCTCTCAGCGTCTCCAGTGTCCAGTGTCTTCACTGTCTCGACGTCTCCAGTGCCGCCGGAGCTCGGCCAGCGACGACGGGGCGATGTCTCGGCTCCGGATCCTGGCGACGGCTCGGCGGCGCCGTCAACCACGGGAGCCCAAGCCAGCATGAAATCTGTCGTCACCTTTGATGTGGCGTCGTTGCCGCCGCCGTCTTCGCAATTTACAAACCGAGGTGAGCGCAACGGTTTCCCGCTGCTCGGACTTCCGGTGGCCACGGCCGCAGGGCTCGCCTCGATTGCTGCTGCTACAGCCTCGGCTCAGCCAGCAGCAGCAGCATCGATCGTCGGAGGCCACGGCAGCAGCAGCAGCAGCAGCAGCAGCAGCAGCAGCAGCAGCACACCGCAGCGCCGCGGTCGATGACGACGCTGACTGTGACGTCGACGAGCAGCAGTGGCAGCAATGCTTGCATGGTGCGAGGATTGTCTGCCCATGGCACCGCGACCGCATGCCTCTCTGCTACCGCTGGACCGACCGGAACGCCGCCGTCGGCTGGGCATGGGATGCCGGTGTCTGCTGCCTCGGCAGCCGCCGATCGTTCCACCGCAGCATCAGGCAGCCCGAATGCAACGCTAGCTGCTGCAGTGGCGGCAGTGGCGGCAGCTTCGTCTGCCACCTCGGTGCCGGCAGATCTTGCGATCTCTGCAGGGTTGGCATCGGCGACGATGGCTGCGAGTGTCGCGACCGCGATCGCCACCACCGAGCCAGCCGTGCGCCATTCGAGCGAAACGAGACAGTCTGGGATCGACGCCGAAATCACCGACGTCATCACCGACGGCTTGCCTGCGTCGCTTGCTCCGACCGGACCAAGGTCAACTTCGGTGGCCGCTTCGGTGGTAGGCATCGGCGAAAGTACGCTCATCACAGCCGTCGTCTCGACTACCGGCACTGTCGCCGGCATGTACAACGGCAGCAACGATGTCAGTAGCGGAAACAGCAGAAGCAGCAGCAGCAGCGATCCTCCTCTTATCTCGCCTGCTGCCCAGCCTCGGTCGTTACTGACTGGCCTCTATACGCAACCGTACGCCACTGCTGCTGCTGCTGCTGGCGTCAGTGCCGACGCCAACGTCACCAGCGACCTCTCTGTAACCGCTGCTCAATTAACGAGCTGCAGCAACGGAAGCAACGCGCCAGCAGGCCACTCCCCGACTGTCGCTTCGACAGATCCCCCTTCGGCCTCCACTGACGTCGGCCTGCCAAGCCCGGCCGCAGCAGCAACAACAGTAGCTACGGCTGTAACCTCGGCACAGCAGCCGTCGCAGCCGCCGTGGCTACCAGCGACCAGCGCACGGGCGGCTGAGGCAAGCTCACGGAGCGCGCCGACACTTGCAGCAGCAGCAGTGCCATCGCCTGAGCCATTGCCTGAGCCGTCGCACGCTCTGCTTGAAACGCCGACGACTGTACAAAGCCAGCCGGCCACTCAGATCGGCTCCGCTGTCAGCGCTGCATTCGAGGTGGCCGTCACCGCCGCCTCGACGGCTGCTCGGCTGCTCGAGATGGCCGACACACAGACGCCTCCCATCGCCCGATCGTCGGCGCCTCCATCGTCTTCCCGGGCGCCAACGTTGACCGCTGCTGTGTCGGCACGACAGATCGCCGACACGGTGCCCGCAGCAGGCAGCACATCTCCGACGGCCGGCGCATGGCCATCGGCGGTGGCAAGCACTGCAGTGCCAGCGCCCGATCGCTTCACCGCGGTCGCCGACGTTAGCCCGGCGTCGAGGCAGCTGCCATCTGGGCAGCAGTGGCAGCAGCAGCAGCAGCCGAGCAGCGCTACGCTAGCGGTCTCGGCTGCGGCACTCGGGACGACGATGACGTCGAGCGCGATGCCGAGCTCCTCCTTGGCACCGAGTGATGCTGATTGCCTTGGCAGCGGCGGCGCTTTGAGCTCGAGCATCGCCGCTGCCCCCTCACTGCCGGTTGCAGCAACGAGCGCTGCGCTCACGACCTCGGCAGCAACACCGCTACCCACCACTCGGTCGGCGTCTCTCGACGTGGTCGCGAGCACCGTTTCGGCTGCTGCGTCGGCCGGCGGCACCTCCGCCGACTCCGGCAACTCAGGCAGTGCAGCAGCCGCCGCCGCCGTTCTGCCCTGTGGCCCCGGCGAGAACAGCCTGCGAGCCAACACCGCGAACTGCCTAGCCTACTACCTGTGCGTCAACGGGCAGATTGTGCATGTGCCGTGCAATCAGGGCAACTACTTCAACGGCAACACGTGCGTCGCCTGCGATCCGTCCAAGTGCCGCCTGTGCGCGACCGGCCGCAGAGAGCGAGCCGGTGATGCCGACTTACCCGCCTCGCGGCCGGCCGCTCTCGTCGAGAAAGCCGCCCGGGGAGCCGGCACGGAGCAGCCTCGCTCGGAGCTGGCCGGCTACTCGAGCGCCAGCTCGCCCGGAAGCTTCCGAGGCATCGGGGCTGCATCGCAGACGGCGACGACAGCAGCAGTCAGAAGCTTTTCCGGTGCAGGTATGCGCTGTGCGTCACGTGCGTCACGTGCTGCCGGCTTTTAGATTTTGTCTTAAAATCAGTGACTTTTTCCGTTTGTCGGAATTCGTAATAGCTGCACGTTCGTCGTTGGACGTGCATTGTATGGCTTCGACTTTGCTTTGCATCGGCTGCTTGACCGGAAGTGGCAGGCAGTGCGATGCGGAGGGAGCCGTGGATGGGGGAATACGATGGGCCGAATGCCGTCAAAGCTGAGCGCATGCGAAGCCGCTATTCAGCTTACGCTCGTGGCTAAGTGACATGCAATCGGGTAAGAAATCCTGGCGACCGAGTGAGCTGCTGAGCTACCGGAAGTTGTATATATATATATAAATATAAATATATATATATATATATATAGCTATGCATAGTTATATGGCTGTGCAGTCGTATAGCTATGCCTGCGGCTCGAGATATCGTAAGTGTGACGGCTGACGGTGATGAACAGCAGAACAAGAGTGCAAAGAGTGCAAAGCAAAAGTGCAAGACAGCTCAAGAGTGGGCAGCTGCTCTGAGCTACACGGAGGAGTCTGCCACAAACACGGCACCAGTGACTAGTGTCAGTAGTTGCCGACGCATTACAGTTACAAGTAGAGCTCTTGGCCCCTCGAAGCATGGCAAACGAGGCGTAAAAGCTGCATCGGTTCAAGCAGGCATTTCAGTCAGTGGCAGCAGCTGTCTGCATGGGCAGAGCTAAATCAAGAATGCTCACAGACAAGCTGAAACCCTCGTCCGTTTTCGTGTAGCTCTCTATATTTAACAGTCAACGTGATTAATCTACTTAGGACGAGGCGTCTACATTGATTCATCTACCTGGGACGAGGTATACAATGCATCGGACACAGCAGCACCGCAGATGCCCGATTACGAGATCTGAGGCACCGGTTACCTGAGGCATCTAGTTACCGATTATTAAAGCTCAGGAGTAATCTCTTGCAACTTGTCATGACTTTGCCTCGATTTGACATGCCTCGGTGTCTCGATGCAGCGGCCTTCTTGGCCATTGCCGGTAGGCCAGTTAAAATCAAACTGTCAATCTCTACTAATTAAAGCGAGAAAGTCCGTCACGCCGAAGGATAGTGCACTCGCGTCACGTGGAAAGATGGCACACTTCCGTCAAGTGGCAAGATGGTGGAGCGATGTCCTCCGAGATGGGACAACTCTGACTCAACGAAGCGAGTCAACAGGCAGTGAACTGCTCATTTATACCTGCAACGTTTGTCTAGTCAAGGTTTTGTCGCTCACTTTTAGAGGTCCCTTCATTCTATGGCTCCAGCCTATCTGTCAGATATACTACCCCATCAGGCCAAGCATCGTACCACTCGCTTTTCGGAATCCAACAGTCTAGAAATACCTCATACAAACCTTAAATCCTTTGGAGACCGTGCATTTAGTTCATATGCTCCCAAAGCCTGGAACTCCCTCCCGACCTGCGTCAGAATATCTCCTGACCTGACCACATTTAAAAGGAACCTAAAAACACACCTATTTAGGACAGCATTTAGTGGGTGCCTGTGATTCGTCCTTGATGTGCTTATGCGTGCTGACACTGTGCATGCTGCCACTAACCACATTTGCATGCTGACCCTGTGCATGTCACCCCTAACCATATTATTCATTTCGTTTGTTTTTCAAGCATGATTTTACTTACCATTCAATTGCATTTCACTTTGCAGCAAATGTAAAGCGCCTAGAGAGAGATTAAGTTCTCCGAGGGCGCTTTATCAAGTGAAATATTATTATTATTATTATTAGTTATTGGTAACATGCACGGGGTCAGCATCCAAGTGTGCTTAGTGGCAGCATGCACAGTGTCAGCATGCATATGCAAATGAAGGACGAATCACAGGGACCCACTAAATTCTGTCCTAAACATATGTGTTTTTAAGTTCTTTTTTAATGTGGTCAAGTCAGGGGATGTTGTGACGCAAGTCGGGAGGAATTTCCAGGCTTTGGGGGCATAAAACTCAATACACGGTCTCCAAAGGATTTAAGGTTCGTACCAGGTATTGGTAAACTGTTGAATTCCGAAAAGTGGGTGGTACGATGCTTGCTTGGCCTGGTGGGGCAGTAGATCTGACAGATAGGCTGGAGCAAAAAAATGAAGTGACCTAAAAGTGAGCGACAAAACCTTGAAGTCAATCCGTTGCTTGACTGGTAGCCAGTGCAGGTCGGCGAGAAGTGGTGTGATGTGGCAACTGCGATGCTCACGACAGACAAGCCTAACTGCCGAGTTTTGCACCAGCTGTAATCGCCTGATTGCACATGCCGGTAGGCCAGCAAGCAGTGAGTTACAAAAGTCAAGACGGAATGTTACAAATGCACGGACCAACTTGGACGTGGTATCCTTATCTAAACAAGCCCAATTTTTAGCAATGTTTTGTAGCTGAAAGTAGGCAGACTTGATTGCGGAGCTGATGTGGTCGTTTTGCTGATTTAACAACATCGTAGATATAGTGCCTTCATGGTCTTGAGGGCCATGGTAGCCATCACAACTTCTGGCTGTGGGCAATCTCGAATCGCCCACTGAAGGACTCGAACCCATGACCTTGATTTTGAAGACCCAGCATATTCTCCCTACGCTAAGACCCGGGATCGTGATGTTACTCACCATTCAATTGCATTTCCCTTCGCAGCAAATGTGAAGCGCCTAGAAAGAGATTGAGTTCTCTGAGGGCGCTTTATCAAGTGCATTGTTATTATTATTATATTAGCTCTTCTCACAACGTTGTGCACACGCGTGAACCCTTAGGCATCTTAAGCAAATCAAGGGGGTTCGTGCAGGTCGCGTGGCAGAGGTCGCAGGGCAGAGTATGCAAGGCAGAGGTCGCAGGGCAGAAGTCGCAGGGCAGAGTATGCAGGGCAGAGGTCGCAGGGTAGAGGTCGCAAGGCAGGTGCTGCTGCAAAGGACTGCCTTGCTGCACCCGAGGCAGCTCCACCTACATGGCCAGACCGGGCATTTAATAATCTGCAAGCCAGGCTGGCTTATAAGTCTTATACCGAAACATCTCTCTTATTTGGCCCAGTGGTTCAGGCGCTCGACCAAGGTCTAGCCGAGTTCGTGGGCTCGAGCCCCGCGGCGTATGTGAAGTGGCTGGATAGAGATTAAGTTCTCTTGGGGCATTATACAAATGAATTATATCTAACCGGCCTGTCTGCTTGTACGGCTAAGATCTTCACTTTACTTTAATCTCCGCGTGCATGCACACGTCAGCTGGAGTAGCTGACTACTGAGCTACGCGAGCTGCTCAGCCCCGTTCTACGATCTAACTAGAAATTCTTTGTCCCCGGAGGTTTTGGGCCATCCAATCACAGAGCGAGCATCTAACGCGTGGGAGGCACTTTGCTAAGCAGGTCGTGGGTTCGAGTCATCGATGCAGACAGCTCTCTGGTGCCGGCTGCCGGCGGCGGTGATTGTTCCTCGTGCTCTACTTCCGCTGCATGAACGATGCTGCTCCTCACTCAGAGCGTTGCAAGCCTCTCCTTAACTCGGTGCCTCGCCGATTCAGCCAAGTCACGTGCACTCGACTCGACCTTCGGACGGACTGCAGGACCGAGCGCCGCCAACCGGAGGAGTTATTTCAGCGCGCGATCTTTTTAAGCCTCCTCGCATTGCTCACCGCCACGGGCCTCTGCACTCAGCCTAAAACTCGCGGGCTGCAAGGGCTGCAAAGCAGCAGCAGCCGCCGCAGCCGCCCTGTAGTCTTGTAGGCATTTGCGGCGGCGGCGGCGGCGGCGGCTGCTGCCGCCGCGTCTTTATGGCTGCCACGTCTTTATGGCTGCCTCGCCGAGGAGTGGCGAGGCAGCCATAAGCCGAGGAGTGGCGAGGCAGCGCACCGAATCGGATAATTCTATGTCACCCACGCGATGCGACCGATTGGCTGATCGTTTCAGATGCACCGAATTCGCAGCTGCAGCAGCAGCAGCGAGCACACTCTCATCGGACAACCGGCCGAAGTGGAGGAGCAGAGAGTGGCTCAGCCTCGACGGCTGCTTCACCAGGACCGGGCGGCCGAGCGGCGACGTTGCTTGCGACCCCATTGGCGACGTCCAGCGTGGCAGCTGCAGCCACAGCTGCCGAAGCTGGTCTCGGCGACGAAGCCGTACAGAATCCCTGCGCCGGCAAGCCGACAGGGCTCGTCGCCGACCCGAGCGACTGCAGGAAGTACATGTTTTGCACAAGCTACGGCCAGTCGATCGTGAAAGAGTGCGACAGCCAAAAAATGTACAGCGTTGCCCACGGCAACGCCTGCGTGCCGTGCGACGTCGCCGTGTGCTCGCTGTGCCGGCCGTCGTTGGGCGGCCAGGCGTGATTCGATGCACCGGAAGCTGCCCAGAGCTGCCGAGCCTCCTTACAAACCGGTCGCCTCGGGAGGAGCAGCTCAAGGGGGTGCTGAGGGCAAGTGATACTCGATCGTCTCGTCGTTTCGACCGATGAAAGTCGATCGATCGAAACGAAGTCTCGTTCGGTAACCGTCGAGTCGGTCGCGCTTCGCCAAAGAACTGCTTCGCGCCCTTCAGCGCCGGCAGCGCCGGCGCGATCGACGTCACGCTATGGCGGCTGCGGCGGCGAAATGCCGCCTCTTTGTGATATCGATGCTTTTCTTTCCAATACAAGTGCTATCGACTCTTCGACGGCTCGTAATCGTTCTGCAGTCGGTGTCATATCGATGCGAGTTTCCTTCTTCGTTGCTTTAGATGTCTTTTTAAGGTCGCCCAGCCTTCTGGGCTGAGCCGGCCGCGATATAAACGCGAGGCTGTTGAATCGACTGGCGTTCACCTCTTTTTGTTCGGTAGTCACTGACTCATCCTACTTGTGTAAGAGATAATCGCTGGAGTCGGCTAACGATCGGTTATGATGCTGCAACTGCAGTGACGCTTGGCTTGCACGCAGAATCCTCACCAAAGCTAATTTAACAGGCGAATGTCGCTTTAGTACGTGTAATATGTGCAGGCTTCATCTTAATCGGCCTGGTTGCCATAATTTTCCCCCACAGCACTAGTCGGTCTACGTCAATGGCCTACGCAAGAAATTGAATGTGCATTCTGACGAATAATAGCCATTTTCTTTACTCTTCGTATCACCTATTAAATAATCTTCAGAGGCGCTGGAGGCACTGAATCCACTGCAAAACTTGCTGGTCGTGTCTCAGTTAGTTCTAAACAAATTCACACAAATACCACAAATTCACTGAGCAGTTCTACATGCTTACTCCAAGTAAATACACGTGGTTTGTGCTTACCATCCAGACCAGAGGGTGTCGCCCGAGCCAGCCTTGAAGAGGCCGCCATGTGCAGTTAGAATTAATGCATTAAGAGGAGTTAGCATATCTACATTTGCTGAGAATCTGCTTATAGTACGTTCATCTTGTTTCTGCCTGGCAGTGTGTATTCAATTCTTCTTGTGTATCTCTTCGCCCTCGGGGCTCGGAGCCCAGCGAAGTGGTGCGATTAAAATTGGTTCTACACCAGCCCTCTCTTTCTCTGTCTTTGTAGTAATATAATCTGTCTGACTAGTAGTCAAGTAGTAGTAATAATTAAAATAATAATAGTAATAATGATACTCTGTCTCTCTCCTCCTTCTCTCTGGAACCAAGTAAGTAATTAAATAATAGTAACAATGACTGGCTGTTTTTTTTAAGAGAACTAAACCTCTATGCAGACGCTTTACGACTCGCAGCCAGAGAATGAGCAACAACGAGGGTTCATTGCAAGCACGGCCTTATAGTTAAAAAGGCATGCGCAAGCAAGCAAGGATGATGCCTAGGCCGGAATGCTAAAGCACACAAAGAAATAATCAGGGCCACCGGTTAATAGGACTTGTGGTTACACGTAGCGTGAACTGAACCGAGTATATGTCAGCGCGAAAGTGTGCAAGAACAAAAGAGCTCATTGCGGCATCATGGGGAGAGCTGAACGGAACGAATGCGTCTTCTGATGAGACCTAAATGATGCAGTGCCATTGCAGGTAGTGACCAAAGGTGAGTACGAGTTCAAGACTTCGGTGCTGTGCGAACAGTTTTCTATACGGAATTACTGGCTTCTGGGTGTGTACACGGAAGCCAGCAGAGTTCAAGACAAAGCACAACTACATCAGGAGGGAAGTGAAGAGAGTCAGCATACAGTAGACGTATAATATACGTAGCACCGTAGGGGAAAGCGAAGAATGTTAGCATGCAAAAGAAGCAGAATGTACGCTTCAGTGTAGAATAATGGCTGGCAAGAAAGTGCCCAGAGTCTGCGCCATGTGAGCGGACATCGTCATGGTTTCCTGTGAATCGTGAAAGTACGACGCTCGTAGATCTACGACGGCTTCTAGCCGGACAAAGGCTCCTGCTGCCAACAGTCTGAGCAGCAGCCGTAAAGCGCCGTAAGCTAAGAGTTCTAAGCTTCTATTCAGGACCCGAGGGCAGACCCGAGGTGGCAGAAACTGCGGAATCGGAATGTGGTTTTTCCTGGTTTCACAGCTTACTTTCATGTACTTCGCATTAACAAAATCGCAAGCAACCAATCTGCTATCCCACTGACTGTTATCCGTTGACTGGCATAGCCGGCCGGACTATTTCGGATCGTGCCAGTCCATCGTAGGTAAGGCCAAGTCTAGCTTCTACGAAAACATGGTGACATCGCCCTGGTTTGAACCAGGCGTAAGATACTCACCGTTGACGACCAAGGTCGCCGGCTCAAGCCACGCGCCTTAAGTTAAAGTGCCTGGATATAGATTAAGTTCTCTCACGGAGAAATGCCAGTGAACTCCGTATAATCTCGCACATGCCCAATCTTTAACTGCTTGTGTTGACAAGAAGCCATCAACGAAAACTCCCAGGTCAGCCACATACCATGAACGAATCTTAGCTGATTTAACAGCCTCATTTATATAGCGGCAGAAGAGCCTTCTCGGCTATCGCTACCACATGCAATTGGCAATAAGTTGGCTTGAAATCGCGCGAACTCGCAGTTGGTCGTCGATCCGACTTCCACACTTCGCCAACATTCACTTGATTCACAACTCGCTACGCATCCAGTCATCTCGGCGTCCTTTGAAATAAATCAAAACATGTTGGCGATTGAGCCTTTAGCCCGTGCACACCGAAAGTCCAGAAATCCTTTCCGGCTTCGGTCATTGAGTGCCATAGCCACTTGATCACACAAGTGTCTCAGCTACAGACGCACGAGCTCCACTCAGCGCTCCCCCGGACCCCAGTGAGCCTGTTTTTATTATTTTTTTTATTCTGTATTATTTGTTATTGCTATACTGTGTGCTTCTCTGCTTACTTGTACAGGATGCAGTGCGTGTAACTACCCAGAGATCCAACTAACCGGTAGCACTGAGTGCCTTTCGGTGTCCCTTAGCATGCTAGCCTTCGCCTGATACTCGCTCGCTTTTGCACTCTTGATAACGCGCATGTCACGTGACCCATGGGTATTGATTCTCTTGCAGCGTAAAGCACCATGAGTTGTAATGCGCATCCTATCGAAAGAGATTAAGTTATCTTAGGCTGCTATAAAAAGACACAATAGTATTGTTTTTTATATTGTTATACGTACACAGCGTGTGTGCTGCTGCTGAGCTGTTCTTTGCTGTTCGTCGTTGCATGTGCCTTTACATTTCCTTGCAACAATGGCACGCACACACGCGCGCACACACACACACACACACACACGCACGCACACACACACACTCACTCACTCACACACACACACACACACAGACATATATATATATATACATATATAGTAAATGCGGTCAATGAATCAGACTATCTTTACTTTTTTTGAGTTGCAATATATAATTAAATATAATTCATTTATATAGCACCCCAAGAGAACTTAATCTCTATTCAGGCGCTTTACATATGCCTCGGGGCTCGAGCCCACGACCTTAGTCGCATAGGCTAGCTGGTATAGACCCTGGATAGTACCCCTTTTCTCAGCTCAAGCATCAAATTCATGTTTCGTGCCAGTATTTCTTGATGCAGCGTGATTGATTCCTATAACAGAAAATTAAGAGGAATATGTAAAGTAGTTGACGTTGTACAGAAGTAAATAAGTTAAGAAACAATTGCTACAATGAAAACGTACATCTCGCTCTAAGGTAAGACCACGGAATGTTTCCAGTTGTGCATAGCAACTCTATTCATAGCTGCCAAGTGCACAGCATTAACGTAAGATTGACCAAATTAATTCCAAATAGTTTAATACATATAATATCATATATAAATAAATAAATAAACAAATATATATATATATATATATATATATATATATATATAGTATAATCAGCACATTCAATCGCTAATTTGATTTGCATGCGATGAATAAGTTTTAAAACCAAACACCAAAATGGTCCAGGTCAATGAAAATTGCGGCGGTAGAAGTCGGCTTGAAAAATGGCTGATTTCTCCGAGAGATCCAACTTCTGGGGTCGGAGCATGCCAGACAAAATGGCTACCTCCATCGACGGTGTCGGGAAATAATGGCAACTCGTGACGCTTCTCACTGATCTGGAGCAGAGATTCGTCTAGCGTTGGCAACCGTTCAGTTCCCTATGCGCGGCGTTTACCCCTTCACCCACCCATATTGTCGATGACTGCACAAAAAAAGCTGTGCACCCATTTGGTCGTCGAACCTCTGGACGAACAAGCTACATTCATGTCACGGAAAGTACACGAAAGATTCAGATCGCTCACTAAATGCTCGTCACCTCTCGTCTTGATGCGCGAGCGAAGTCGGAAATGCGCTTACTTCCCCGAATGCAGAGGGCTATTTCCCCAACGTCGAAGAGATAACCCGCGATTCACCGAGGTTCTCGAGACCTTTAGCCGAACCTGTAGAAAGCCACTCGCTCTGAAGTGCTATTCTTCCTCACCTAGTTGAAGAGTGCCTGTTCGACAAGATTATCCTCGGATTATTCCGCCCGCGGCGGCGCAGCCGCGCCAGCGGGATGTCTGCCGGTGGGCGTCGAGCGTCAAGGATAATCCGCAGGAGGCCGGCGCCACTGCGCGCGGCCGGCGCGGGGAGCGACCGCGCTTGCTCGCATGCCTCTCCTCGCTCGCTCCGTTCGCTTTCGGAGGCTCCTGGGAAGAAGAACCGTTGTGCCGATGCCGACAGATCTTCGCCAGGGGCTTCGCCTGCTTGCGTTCATCTAGGTAAGTCTTTCCGACGAGCTGTTTCCTGCGGAAGCGATCATTTCTGCTCGATAAGAAAGTGCTCGGCTATAACGGAGGAAGAGATTTGACTGCTTTCGCATGGCATGCCAGCAGTGTCGCGCGCTGCTGCGGTGCCTACAAAGGAGGCGAAAATTCGACAGGGCGCCGACCAGACGTCCGGTGCCCTACGACGTCGACGTGGCATCACTCTGGCTAACCGCCCATCTCGCGAGATCTCGCCGTGTGCGACACACATGGAGTGACTAATTTGGCAGCTGACAGATTTGAGAGGTGAAACATCTTGGAACGCTGTTGATACTCGGCAGGTCATTCTGTCTGCTCCTGTAAGCAGTTGTCTGCTCCTGTACGCAGTTGAAATACTCACCAACGACGTGTGTAGCGAGGCTTAGTCGTTCGCGTGTCGGTCCATATCGCTGGCCTCTTGTGGCCACTGAAGTCTCCGTACACTGAATGGCTCTCGTGAATGCTTCGTTGGTTCTCACAGGCAACCGGGTGCCATTTCCAGGGCAGGTAGTGTGGGCCAAATCCAGAATCACAGCGACAACGAAATGTCGACTAAACTTGCGAGTGACGTCTCTATTGGCTCTGAAGCTGCTTAGTAAGTGCTCAGGGAATACGCGTAGATGCCTGTCAACCATCGTTCGTGCACTTAGCTGAGACAAGCTCTTCAGATTGATGTGCCAGCCTTAAAAAATCAAAAGCAGCTCAAATAATAACAATAATAATAATGCACTTGATAAAGCGCCCTCAGAGAACTCAATCTCTTTCTAGGTGCTTTACATTTGCTGCAAAGGGAAATGCAATTGAATGGTGAGTAGCATCATGCTTGATACACAAATGTGTTGGCGTCTTAAGTTTGCACTTGAAACTATTCTCTCTCTCTCTCTCTCTTTCTGTCTGTCTGTCTCCTCCCTCCCTGTCTCTCTCTCTTCTCTCGCTCTCTGTCTCTTCTCTCTCGCTCTCTCTTTCTGTCTGTCTGTCTCACTCCTTCCTCCCTCCCTCTCCCTCTCTCACTCTACTCGCTCTCTTCTCTCTCTCTCTCTCTCTCTCTCTCTTCTCTTTCTCTCTCTTTCTGTCTGTCTGTCTGTTTCTCTCCTCTCTCTCCCTCTCACTCCTCTCTCTCCCTCTCTCTCCTCTCTCTCCCTCTCTCTCCTCTCTTTCTGTCTGTCTGTCTCTATCCTCCCCCCTCTCTCTCTCTCTCTCTCTCTCTCTCTCTCTCTCTCTCTCTGCCTCTCCCTTTCTCTAACCTTTCTCTCTCTTTCTGTCTGTCGGTCTCTTTCCTCCCTCCCCTCTCTCTCTCTCTCTCATTTCTCTCGCTCTCTTCTCTCTCGCTTATCTGTCTCTTCTCTCTCGCACTCTCTTTCTGTCTGTCTGTCTGTCTCCTCCCTCACTCTCCCTCTCTCTCTCTCTCTTTTCTTCGAAGTGTAACGAGCCTGCTTGCTACACTTGCAGCTAGAAAGTTTGCTTTGACCTAATAATAACAATAACAATGCATTTGTATAGCGTCTTCAGAGAACTGAATCTCTTTCCAGGCACTTTGCAGATGCTGCATAGAGCACTACCAATTGGTTGGTGGTAACCATCGTAAGGAGCAGGCATAGCGTAAGCAGGTATTGGCGGCGTATAGTACGGAGTACGCTGTATATATAATTATATATATATATATATATATATATATATATATAGGGCGCTTAATCACCGCTCAGCGACACTCTGCTACACAAGAAACCGTGAGGTGTTACTAACGACGTAGCGACGAAGAGAATTGTAACGCCGAAGGTTCGACGGAGTAGGCTTAGCCTGCCACTTACCTAGCGGCGTAGCCTAGCGCCTAATGCCGTTCGGTGCGCGCCGACGTGCAATAAGCAGGCCGCCACGAAACGAGCGTTTCTGGCGCTGACCTACTTATCGTTACTAAAGGGGGTCGTGAGTCCGCGGCTTGAATTGAAAAGCAAGACACACAAATTTGGGATTTTACTGAGCTTTATTCGCAAGCACACAAAGTCGCTGCGTGTCTACCTCAGTTTTAATTCCACACTCTTCACACGCTCTCAACAGCGCAAGCACTCTTACGGAGGGAATACGTCACCGAACTTAGGCTACCTAAGTCTATTGTGGGGAACGACCCAAATAGACAAAGGAGCCCGAACCAACGGAATATCTCACCCACCACACCAACTACGTCTAGCTCGCACCGGTAAATCCCTATGCAGAGACCACGTGCGAGCGCGCACACACACAAACCCAACAGAAACACAAAATGCTTGCTCGGACGCGATGCGACCGTATTCAGTGGAGTCCACCGAATCCTCCTAGCGCCGTCTCGTCCTGTCCCGTCCATCGCCGGCGAACAGCCCGCACTCCGCCCTCGCTTTCAGAGAAACGAGTCCGACGGCGTCGAAGCGCGGAGCCGAAGAGCGAGAGAGAGAGCAGGAGCCGAACAAAAGACCAAGAGAGCGAGCGTCGCTCGACTCTTAAATTCCTAGCTGAGACAATGGGGGCAAGAGCGTAGTGGTATTGGGCCCGACACCGTGGCCCATTACGGTAAGGAATTAATACCGTCACTGGGCCACTGGAAGGGCACATTGAATGCCGAATGGGTTCCAGACGCTACTTTGAGCAAAGGCGGAGGTTGACAGGCCAGTCAACATCGATCAGCAGCTCCCGCGGATATCGGACAAATTCTAGAGGCCGAGTCGCCACCACTGGTCCCAGAGCTTCCTGGCTCGCTCCTAAGCTCTTCCTGTCTAACCGCACTGACGCTCCGCTCTGGCTCACTGCTCCAGGACAAAGGAGTTCTAGCCCGCCGCCGAACAGCTCTTGTTCGCGCTAAAATTCATCCAAGGCCAGCAAGGCGCTACAGAATCGTGGTCGTTGTGTTAATAATAGTAATAATAATAACAATAATAATATAAACAATGCAATTCATTTGTATAGTACCCAAAGAGAAGTTTATCGTTTTCTAGGCACTTTACATTTGCTGCAAAAGCAGCACGGTCGAATGGTTAGTAGTAGCGTAGGCAATGACAGGCGGCGAACGGCTCTGTCAGAGAGCGAGAACGAAGCTCGGAAGTGGCGACCTCTGGAGCCTCGGAAGGGAAAGTCGTAGCGGTCGACGGCCAACCGACCAACCTGTGCGCTCGGCCGAGCGTTGACCGTCGTTTCGCTTCGAAACCAGCTGTCGCCTAGCGCGGCTACCTTTGGGAGCGAAATCCACCGAGTTACTAACTGCACACGACTCACCCAAGGAGCTTGCTCAGCGTCCGATTGTACGAGATTGTACGACATTGTAAGAGATTTCCAAGTAACCGTCGCCCGAATCGTTACGATTCTGCCGCAGCCGCTCGACGGATGCGGCGGAGGAATGACGTGCAGCCTTTACGGCCTCTCTCTGCTCAATGCGGCTCTTGGCGGCTCTCGGCGGCTCCATGCTCGCCGCGGCGGCTACGGCCAATCGAACCCCGTTATTGCGGACATGCGTTGGCCTCGTGCTGATGCCCGCGCTAAGCATATCCCAAGGCACGCCCAGCGGTACGGTACGAAGACGTCCGCCGCCGCCGCCACCAGGAACCATTGGCTGGAGAGCGGCCAGCAGTAACAATGGACACGCTGAAATCGCCGACCGACGACCACGTGATCTTTTGGCGAGGTTACAGGTTGGCAGCGAGTCAATGAGCATGCCTGGCTGGCCCACACGTTCGTTGGCACCGATCCAGCAGCAGCAGCCACTGCCGCGGCCGCACCGGAGGCGGGGGCTGCGGTGACCGCGTGCAGCGACTGGTCTCGAGTCAGAATCTGAGCCGTCTCTCTCTTCTCTCAATCTCTCTCTCTCTCTCTCTCTCTCTCTCTCTCTCTCTCTCTCTCTCTCTCTCTCTCTCTCTCTCTCTCTCTCTCTCTCTCTCTCTCTCTCTCTTATCTCTCTATCTCTCTCTCTTCTTTCTCGATCTGTCTGCCTCTCTCTCTCCTCCCTCGGTCTCTCTCTTCTCTCTCTCTCTCTCTCTCTCTCTTTCTGCCAAGTCTGTCTCTATCCTTCTCCCTCCCTATCCCTCTCTCTTCTCTGTCTCTTCTCTGTCTCTCTCTCTTTCTGTCTGTCTGTCTCTCTCCTCCCTCCCTGTTTCTCTCTCTTTTCTCTCTCTCTCTCTCTCTCTCTTTCTATCTTTCTGTCTGTCTCTCTCCTCCCTCCCTCTTCTCTCTCGCTCTCTTCTCTCTCGCTCGCTGTCTCTTTTCTTTCGCTCTCTCTTTCTGTCTGTCTGTCTCTATCCTCCCTCCCCCCTTCCTCTCACTCCCTCTCTCTCCCTCACTGTGTGTGTGTGTGTGTGTCTCTCTCTCTCTCTCTCTCTGTGTCTCTCTCTCCTTCTCTCTTCTCTCTCTTGCTATCAGACGATATGTCAGACGTCTGTCTCAATATATCTCCTCTCCCAGGCTCCTTGCTACTCCCTCTCTCTCTCTCACGACGCTCTCTTTCTCTAACAAGGGAAAACAAAAGATCCAAGTCCTTCTCCGTCAAGACGATCTAGTCGCGATCCCTCTTCCCTCTCTCTTTCTGTCTCTGAGATCTGTTCTAGATCTCTCCTCCTCTCCTCTCTCTCTGCTCTCTCTTTCTGCCAAGCTCTGTCTCTATCCTCCCTCTCTCTATCTCTCTCTAGCTCTCTCTCTTGCCTCCCCTTTCTCTCTCTCTGTACCTATCTCTCTATTATACTATGCGAATCCTCTTCTCTCATAGATATCTTTCTATATCTCTCTATACTCGTGTTATCTATATCGGCTTATTATCATAGTATCTCTATGTTGTCTATCTAATATATATATCTTTATGTCATTACGGTCTCTCTCTATCATCCTCTCTCTGTGTCTATCTCTATTTCTCTCTCTGCTCCCTCTCTCTCTCTCTCTCTCTGTTCTGTCTCCACCCTTCTCTTCTCTCTCTTATTCTCTTCTCTTCTTCTTTCTAGTGTCTATATCTGCCTCTCTCTCTGTCTCTCTCTCTCTAGCTCTTCCTTTCTCTCTGCTGTATCCTTTCTCTCTTTCTGTCTGTCTCTCTCTCTCTCTCTCTCTCTCTCTCTCTCTCTCTTTCTTCTCTCTCTCTCTCTCTCCTGCTCTTTGTTGGACTCATATCTCTCTCTTCTCTCTTCTCTGTTCTGTCGTATCTCTCCTCTCTCTCTCTCTCTTCTCTCTCTCTCTTCTCTCTCTTCTCTTTCTCTGTCTCCTGTTGCTATCTGTCTGTCTGTCTCTCCTCCCTCTCTCTCTCTCTTCTCTCTCTCTGTCTCTCTATCTGTCTGTCTGTCTGTGTCTCTCCTCCCTTCCTCTCTCTCTCGATCTCTCTCTCTCGATCTCTCTGTGCCTTCCTTTCTCTCTCTTTCTCTCTCTCTCTCTCTCTCTTTCTGTCTGTCTGTCTTTCTCCTCTCTCTCTCCCTCTCTCTCCCTGTCTCTCTCTTTCTCTTTCTGTCTGTCTGTCTCTCATCTTCCTCCCTCTCTCTCTCCCTCTCCTTTCTCTTTCTTTCTCATTCGGTCTGTCTGTCTCTCTCCTCCCTCTCTCTCTCTCTGTCTCTCTTTGCCTCTCTCTGCCTGTCACTGTCTCTCTCGCTCTGTGTGTCTCTTTCTCTCTGTCTCCCTTTCTCTCTGTTCTCTCTGTTCTCTCTCTCTCTCTCTTTCTCTGCCTGTCTGCCTATCTCCTCTCCTTCTTCCTCTCAATATTTCTTTTTCTTCTCTCTTTCTCTATCTGCCCCCCTAACCTTCTCTCTCTTCTCTCTCTCTTTTTGCAGCCAGCAAGCACAGCGACGGTTGTAAGGTGCCAGCAGCGGCGCGTGCGCGCGCGCATGCGTTGACGAAGCGGCGGTGCCGCGCGACGGAAGCCGACGCGGCGGCGCCTCGCGCGGAGTCGTTCGTCAGCATGGAGATAGCCAACCCCCCCCGCCAATTCTCTCTGCCTTCTAATCGTTTTCTACATGTGTTACGATATTTTCCTTGAGCAGATTTAAGACGATTCGGCGGCGAGGTCCGTCGGCGGCGTTCACTGCTACCTTCCACTCTGCCACTTACGCAACCTCGTGCGTGCAGCCGTCTCGCTGCGAGTGCTCAGTGTCAGAAAGCGTGCTTGTCAGAAAGCGTGCGACGCGTGCGAGTCGGAGCGTGCGAGTCGGAAGTCTGCAGCAGCTGCATATGGGGAACATTGCTGCTCTAGCTCATTCCCATTCAGGCTGGCGTTCATAAAATAGCAAACTTGTAATTCGGAGTCGTCTTAGTTGAGGTGTGCCAAAAGCTAGCTTTGAAGGGCAGTCGATAATGAACGCAGCGAAGGAAAAAGTGTGCGTCTCAAAACACTAATGTTTCGCGCGCTATGTTCTCGTTTCCTAAAAAGAACAGAAGGATTTAGCCAAGAGCTAGAGAGAGAGAGAGAGAGAGAGGGGGAGAGAGAAAAAGAGAGAGAGAGAGGGAGAGAGAATGAGTGAGAGAGGGAGAGAGAGAGAGAGAGAGAGAGAGAGAGAGAGAGAGAGAGAGAGAGAGAGAGAGAGAGAGAGAGAGACAGTGAGAGAGACAGAGAGACAGAGACAGAAAGAGAGAGCGAGAGAGAAATATGCATACACATACATACACACACACACACACACACATATATATATATATATATACGTATATATATATATATATACACATTTATACACATGTATGCATATATTCACATATACACATACATATATATATACATATATATATATATATATATATATATGGTGAGACATACACATACACATACACACACACATATATATATTTATTTATACACATATATACATATATATGTATATATGTATGTGTATATATATATATGTGTGTGTGTATCCCTATATATATATATATATATATATATATATATATATATGTATATATGTATATATGTCTGTGTGTATATATGTCTGTGTATATATATATATATATACATATTATATATATATATATATATATATATATCTATATATATAATATATATATATATATATATATATATATATATATATATATATATATAGGGAGATACACACACACACACACACACACACACATGGAAAAAGCCGTCGCCGCGCACTTCTAGTTTGATGGCTGTAAGAAGCACGAGCAAATAGCGTCCTGTCAGGTCAAACCTTCGTGAAAAAAAAACCAACCTTAAACACATGCAGCATGAGTAGGATTGCAGCGACGCTCCATACATCCGATTTGTCACAGTAACCTGAAAACCATGAAATTGAATCGAAAAGTTCAGCACCGATTTTTTGCAGACATTTCAAACAGAAATGAAGTCACAAGCAAAGAAGAGAACATGATCTGAAGCATTGAAAGCCACGATGGCACACTTGGTAAGGCGGTTGCTTTTCACGACCTCGGTTCCGAGGTCGTGGGTTCGAATCCTGCGGTGAGCGATCCTTTATTGCCGCTGCAAACAGTTTGCACACATTGACCTTGGCCATTGACCTTGGGCGAGCCTTGACCTTGGGAAAGCCTTGACCTTGGGAAAGCCTTGACCTTGGGTCGAGCACCTTAACCACTGAGCCAGACCAGCGAAATGGCTTCGTGCAGGGCAGGCATTAACGAACGGCCTGGAAAATGCGTCGCCACGCACTTCTAGTTTGATGGCTGTAAGAAGCACGAGCAAATGGCGTCCTGTCAGGTCAAACTTTCGTGAAGTAAAACTTAAGCTTTGTGCTAGGAGTTGTATTGCGAAGCAAAGAATTCTCGAAATCCAGAGAGCGACGTATGCGACGAACTGAACCAACGTACCAACGATCTTTACCAAACTAACACAGCGCCACAGCGGGGTCACAGCGCGAAATCGCTTTGACCTCGGTTCGTTTTCTTATCCGTATTTAGCAGAGAGCACTTATGCATAATCCGAAGCACAGCAAAGCACTGAAACTGTACGAGTCACGAGGGCAGATTAGATATGGACTTGGAAAAAAGCGGACAGAAACCATGCATACTAATTGGCTTAGTGCTAACCGGAAGCTTCACCTGTCCTGTTGTAGGCGCTTTACATTTGCTGCAAAGGAAGCATACCTTTGGCGATGCACTTGCGAGCACAGAGGAACCTCGCTGCTCGCAGCGAGGCATCTCGTGCATAAGATGTATGAGAAGGAACCTAAGCAGCAGCCGACCGATGTCAGACCGAGGCTCTGTCAGGTGGCCGCAGCTGGCGCTTGTGCCGTGGTGGACGCTTTTGCTACTCCTGTGCATCAAGCGTAGCTCACGCTAGATTCATTTGCTCCAGCTTGCTCAACAGAGATCTAGGATAGGGGAGATTTTCCGGTTTAGGACACAACATTTCGACAATCAGCTCTGTCCATAGGTCGGGTTTCAGCAACTGCTCGGCTCGGGTTCGTAGAAACCCCGGCTCGTTCTGAAGCTGGAACAAAACAGGAAACAAAAAAGCTGGACGACACTTGAGACATGAAACGGCAGATTTTAGCAGAACGCAGCCAATGCAATGCAATCAAGACCAAAACGAACCTTATACACAATAGATTCATCATTCTCCTCATAGTCACGCCAAGGCATTCGCATAATATGCAGCATGAGTAGGATTGCAGCAACGCTCCATACATCCGACTTGTCGCAGTAACCTGAAAACCATGAAATTGAATCGAAAAGTTCAGCGCCGAGCTTTTGCAGACATTTCAACAGAAATGAAGTCACAAGCAAAGAAGAGAACATGATCTGAAGCACTGAAAGCCACGATGGCACACTAGGTAAGGCGGTTGCTTTTCACGACCTCGGTTCCGAGTTCGTGCGTTCGAATCCTATGCGGTGGGCGTTTCTTTATTGCCGCTGCAAGCAGTGGTGATAGCCGTAAAGGCTCTCCCGTCGCTATACAAAAGAGGCTTTTAAATTAGCTATTATTTTTATTATTATTACGAAAGAAATAATAAGCCGCCAGGCCAGATAGTAATAAGTAGGGCCGGGACGATTTGCAGCAAAGTTAATTTGTTTAATCCAAGATCAACATAGGAGGAGAGTGATTTCACTTTTTGGTGTTTACATGATGCCTTGCCTCAGCGGCAGGATGCCTTTTTCAAAGCTACTTTCCGCCACTTTCTGCTGCTGCTGCTTTTCGCGTGGCGCATTTTACGCCTCCATTCAGTAGACCACGCGGTCCGTGGGAAATGAGCCGCTGCTTCCGCGAAGCGCTTCGAGCGCGGCATGCGATCTGATTCGAGTAGCGCGTGATCTGGCGAGAGAGGACACGTATTCAAAGAAGTGAAACTAGCTAGCTCACCTGACTCGGGGCGAGCACTGGCAATGAGGCTGCACTCGGGAGCCATGTAGGCGTAGGAGTTGACGAATGTGTCCATGCAGCGCGTATCTTTGCCGTCGCCTAGGCGCTCGCACAAGCCGAAGTCGGTGAGAGCGCACTCGAGACCTTCACCTTCCCTAGAAAGCGGTGCTATAGCGCGTCAGTGCCGAGCGGCGGCCGCACCACACGGCGTCGCGTCGGGTTATCGCTAGCCGCAATGCCTATCCAGCTCCCGTGAGCAGCTGAAATGCGCAGCCTCTGCAGCACCGCTTCAGCACGATGTTCTCTGGCTTGATGTCGTGATGAACGACGCCGACGGATCCGAGGTGACACAGCACGGACACGAGCTGCGCGTCGATTCTGTGCAGCTCGGCCTGACTAAAGCCGCACTCGGCACGAGCTCGATCGCAGAAGGTGCGTCGTGCAGAGTCCGACCTTCAACGACCGACGTTCAGCGACCGAGCTGGCGGCAAATACCGGATACTCTGGGCGCGTGCTTTATATACTCGGCTCACGTTCGCGGAAACGGCTCCCATCTTGACCAACCGACGAGAAGGGGCAGACGTCAGACCACAAGACGACGTTTGCCTGACTTAAATAATGCTGGCGGAGTTAAGCGGACTATCACAAGGCGAGAGAGAGAGCGTAATTACTTGAGATGAATTGTCTCTACTATTAATTAATAATTGGTGTTTGGAGAATTATAAGATGAATGCTGTAGCGATGATTTGCGAGAAAAATTAGCTACACGAGGACTCACACGTAAGCTGAGCATTTTCGGGCACCAGATCTGAAACAGTGCCATAGCTCAAATCTATGTCGCACTTTCGTCTAAACGTGTGAATGCCACTTCGTTCGCTGCCTCTTCGGCTGCAAAAAAGAGGCTCGAGCAAGCCTCCCCGTCGAGCAAGACCTCGCTGTGCTGACAGGCTCTCAAAGCGTCAGCTTGTGCTCCGCGGTCTCGCCTGGTACTCGACTTGTCAATGGACAGAGGCAATTTCAGCCTTAGCTTCCTTTCGACGTAGTCAATAGAATTCTGTACGCGCCAGAGCAAGATTCTTTGAAATTTCAGCACAAAAACGTTGAATGTTCGCTAGCTTTGCTCTCGCTGCATACTTATTACCGCGTCACATTTTGGTGGCGAGAGGGTTATCTGGCGTGCGCTTGCGTCTTCGAGGGCTTCGCTATTGCTACTTTTTTTCTTTCTGTCGACCTGCCTGCGCACAATCGCTTGGAGTACACCAATTCAAACCGAAGGCTGTCAATGCATCTCATTGAGTTTTTTTCGGACGCTTGAGAACAGCTAGAGTATTAGGTTTTCTCACGGCTTAATGCCGTAGCATGCTTGCTTAGAAAAATGGCAGCTTATTTTTCTAGCCATGCAAAAGAAGTTCGTTTACCTGGCACATATTTTTGTATGATGACGAAGTTACTCGACAGCGAGCCGACACCAATCATTGTTGGTATGTTGGGATGCGGGAACGACTTTGGAATAGCGTACTCCAGCCAATTAAACGAAGCATAGTCGTTCAACTAAAATACAGTAGTGGCATTTCGCAAGTTATATGCAAATGCCACTCCTGACTGGCGAGCACTCCAAATCAATAGAAAAGACCAAAGCTCAAAGCTGCAAAGACTCAGATCGCTGTCTCTCTTACCTCTTTAATGACGACAAAACGGGTTTGCTCAAAAACCCCTCGGCCGCTGGATACTCGAGCGAGATAGGTGGAGGCAAAATTGCTGCGCCCCAGCATTTTGCATAGGCTGAAGACGGCCGTCGCTGAATGCGCATTCTCAACGTCGACCCGGGATGCCCAGAAGTCAGGGGTCACTAGGTACGCAGAGTGCTCGGCTTTCGCGTACTGCCGCGGGCAGTAATCTGTCGATAAACGGTGTTCAGCATTGAAGCCGCTGCTGCGCTCTGTGATACTGCCAAGCGACACTTCGAAAACATTCCCAGAGCCCTTCACGCATGTCGACGAAAGCGCAGGCTCTGAGCAGCGCACAGGGGTGGTGAACTGCGACGAACTGCCGGATTTTAAAGTCTGTATAGCGTCCTCGTCGTCATAGTCGTCTGCTGCAAGTTCTACAGCGACCGATGACGTAGGCACCGGAAACGGGCCCTCCGTATCGGCTTCGATTTCTTCTTCGTAAGTGGGAAACGTCTGTTGCGGCTCAGCGCCGCTACTGGTCGAGCCATTAAGCCACTCCTCTACCCTTGACCTGTCCTCTACCCCTGACTCGAAGACAAGCGTCGATGGCAACCTGGCGCGATCGAACGTGTGAATTTTCTCGCCCGCGTCAGCTTCTTCGAAGCAGTTCCTGTTATCGGCATTGTCCCACGCCACAAGACTTTTATCGGCACTGTCACACTCCGTAGGACTTCTATCGGCACTGTCGCACTCCGTAGGACTTTTAGAGGCACTGTCGCACTCCGAAGGACTTTTAGCAGTACTGTCGCACTCCATAGGACTTTTATCGGCACTGTCGCACTCCGTAGGACTTTTAGAGGCACTATTGCACTCCGTAGGACTTTTAGAGGCACTGTCGCACTCCATAGGACTTATATCTGCACTGTCCCACTCCGAAGGACATTTAGCAGCACTGTCGCACTCCCTAGGACTTGTATCGGCTCTGTCCCACTCCGTAAGACTTGTATCGGCACTGTCGCACTCCGTAGGGCTTGTATCGGCTCTATCCCACTCCGTAAGACTTTTATCGGCAGTGTCGCACTCCGTAAGACTTTTATCGGCACTGTCGCACTCCGTAGGACTTTTAGCGACACTGTCCCACTCCTTGGGACTTTGAAATCTTGAGGAATTTGAAGTGCTCGAGCTTCTAGAACGGTCGGATGCCAACTCCATAGATTTCGAATCATCAGAGCCATGTTCGTCGAGTTCCATGGATTGAGTGGATTCAATGGGTGCAGCTGTCCTGGGAAGTTCGCTAGCCGCGCGACCAGTCCAGCCTAGGGCGTACTCGAGTGCTCGTCGACGCTCCGAGGGATTATCGCATGCGACCCGAATATGACGGTCCTTTCTCGTCGAGATGCTGAGCGAATCGGCGACCCTGCCGCAGCTGGAGACGCATTGGCATCGGCTTCCGGTTTCTGCCAGGCCGCCGCCATTCGACGACGAGCGGCTAGCGGCGAGCTCGCTGTCGCTCCCCGAGAGGAATTCGCCGCGGTAGTCATCCGATGTCGTCTTCGTTTCGAAGAGCAGTCGGTCATTTGTGGCCATCTCGCCGCCGAAGCGCTCGACCTTGACCTGCTGGTCGACTTCGCGATGACAAGAGGAGCTACGGCTTGCGCTCCGTCTGAAACGGAACGCTCCTCAGCTGAACTAACGGTACTAACCATAGCACCATGCACGGATGGCCGCGGCGCAGCACTTCTCGCTAGGCTTTGGAGGCGACCTGCGAACTTGGTCAGTTGTGTGACTTTCGAAGGCCACGACGCTGTAGGTTCGGACGGCCTTGACGCCAGCCCAGCTAGAGAGACGAAGAGGCTTGGGTAGCTTGGCAAGAGCGCAAGAGCGGGAAAAGAATCTTGTAAATCGATAGACTGAGAAGGGGCGAGCGACGACGGTAAGAGCTGGCGATTTAGAAAAAGCAGGAGAAAGAAAGAAGACGGAGATAGATCGATTCGATACGATCGATTCGATAGGTCGATAGAAAAATCGATAGATCGAGAATGAGAGCCAGACAGAGAGTCAAAGAAAGAGATCGAGAATGAGAGCCAGGCGGAGAGAGAACGAGAGATCGAGAATGAGAGCAAGCGAGCGAGAGGGAGGGAGGGAGGGAGAGAGGGATAGCCTGAGGGGGAAGTAGAGAAGGCGAGGCGAGCGAAATGAGAGGCAATCGACTGCTTTCAATCTGCACGACTGCCGACCTCCAGTCGCGTCCGGGAAAACAACTGTGGGCGTGTCTACTCGCATCTCCAGCGAGCCCGCTTCCACTTGCCACGTAGCATCTGCTCAGCAACAAGCTCGAATCAGTAGCGAACAAGTGGAGCCCAACACGGTGGCGTCTCCCTACCGAGGGGCGTCGGAGATCGAGCGACGCTCGAAATGTCGCGCGAGACAGCTCTCCACGAGCCCAGGCGACGTGTAGACGTGCGACTCGTAGCAGGTGACTGCACAGCGGCCGACGAGCTGCCACGACGAACTGCTGGATCCGCACAAACCGTCCTCTGGGCTCCGCGGCCCGCGGTGGGGTGAGCGGCATCGTCTGCCGGCCGGGCTCCTGGTTTACGGCGGGATTGGCAGCGGGATGAGCAGCCTTGGCGACGTCGCGGTAGCGTCCTACCCTGGTGCGACGTCGTGCGAACGCCCTCTTCACCTCCTAGCTACGAGCTAGCGCAGATTTACGAAGAGAGCATGAAGGGAGACACGCGTTAGGAGACAATTTAGTGAGAGGCTGTGGTCGTGCGTACCTGTTCTACGCAAGATTACACTCCAAATGTGAGCCAAGGTTAGGCTCGCAGCAATGCGTTACATTGTACCGGATAGTGATCGTCGTCTGGTAGGTCAAGTCGAATCTAGAAAGCCCACGCAAGCTATAGAATGGATGCTCCGGTCGACAGTGGTAGCTATGCACTTCTGAACTCAGCTACAACTTCTGTCAGCGACGCAAGCCACGATGATGAGCCATCGAACCGTAAAGACAAAGCGAAGAACAAAGTCGTTGGCTGCATTCCAGGACATTGGCACTCAGATCAGATGTTGGCCAGGTCAACCAGGTTAATCAGCAACTGGCACGATGCTTGCGGCTAGAGAAAGTATTTGACCTATGAGCCCGAGTATTTTACAAATGGTCGCCTCCGTTGAGTTGTTGTTAAACCGAGGTGAACCCGCACGCACCCAGTAGAGACCATACCGCGCCACCCTCACCGGGGGGGGGGGTGGGTGGTGGGTCTTTCCGGGTTTTCCCAGGTGGCGTTCGAGGCTGGTTTCACTTTAGTAGGGGTTGACTGGTGCACATAGCTCAAGCTAGTTTTCGCCTCTGAAGGCAAGGTATTGTGGCTGGAACTGCCGAACGGAGCGAATCTATCGACAGCTTAGACGACGACGCCAACGCTGACCGAACTTCGGCTCAAGCCAAAGCGAGGGTGTCCTGCAAACAGCCGCCGTCGTGGCTTCTGCCGACTATCGCGAAGAAGCCGTCTGTCCACACTCTCGGAGCAGCGAGTGGAACGCCACGCACCATCCATCGCTATCGCCTCGACAGCTGGATCAAAGTGCTGCCAAGGCAGCGATTGCCTACAAACACAAAGCGACCCGATTGTGGCCACCTTACCTCAGTCAGCCATGTTGGCAGCTCGCTTCGTAAACAAGCGAAGGGAATTCACCTGTGCATCGGTACCCGCAGGTAATCTAACGCAGACGCCGGGCCGGTGTTTTCTTGGCTGTCAGCACTAGTGCTGACGCTGGTATTACACGTCAGATTGTCAGTAGGGTGTGAAAGCTTTAATGCCCGAGACAATGTTAGAATCACACAGGCAAAGGCAGAGAGAGGGAGAGAGAGAGAAATAAAGAGAGAGAGGGAGAGAGAGAGAGAGAGAAATAAAGAGAGAGAGAGAGAGAGGGAGGGAGGGAGGGAGGGAGGGAGGGAGGGAGGGAGGGAGAGAGAGAGGGAGAGAGAGAGAGAGAGAGAGAGAGAGAGAGAGAGAGAGAGAGAGAGAGAGAGAGAGAGAGAGAGAGAGAGAGAGAGAGAGAGAGAGAGAGAGAGAGAGAGAGAGAGAGAGAGCTAGAGGCTATTTGATATTTCGCAGGCTCACTGAACGTACGGAGCCAGGATCCAAAGGTGACCAAATCTCTTAATCCTCATGGTATGTACAGGTGCTCCAGGTGTGCACGTCCGGCTTCAGCTAAAGATGGCTACGGCGTCAGTTTGGTGGAATACTGCATTCCTTTGCATTCTCTGGCTCCTCGTGACATGGCTGCGACTGCTCTACTGAAGCCGGTGCAGAACTCGCACAGTTCGTGCTTCAATGGCACATCTGTTGACTGACAGACGCACAGCAAACGAAGAAATTGTAGGGCACTGGGAATAAGAGAAAAGCCTACATCATTTCGTTCACTCGTCTGAATCAATGTTAAGTGTGGTTTGATCATCCACGGAACAAT
This sequence comes from Cristatella mucedo, assembly GCA_009760855.2. Taxonomy (NCBI): domain Eukaryota; kingdom Metazoa; phylum Bryozoa; class Phylactolaemata; family Cristatellidae; genus Cristatella; species Cristatella mucedo. The sequence goes on along the minus strand of WPIO01000285.1, from coordinate 67,020 downwards.
CTGGTGAATACTATACGATCAAGATGATCATGTCGCCTCCTAATCAGAGGACTAAACGGCCGCTGAGACAATAAATGGGCAACGCTAAAATCAGGCTTGTGGAATGAAATGCCCGAATCACGCCGTCGGCAACTATGCGTAGAGCCCCCAAAGGAGCGTACCCTTGACCTTGAGGAGACCTAATGTAGCAGCATGAGCGAATGGAAAGCAGCAGCAGCAGCAGTACGTAGAAGATGGGAAATGTGAAGCACTAAAGTACGGGTAGCCACCGCGAGAACTTCTAGGCTGGCTACCATCTTCACCTGGCTGCTTTTCACACCTGGCTAGGCTTATTATTCCTAGTCAGACTCGCTGCGACGCGTTGGCCAGACAGCTTCCACACAAGTCAGAAAACCGTGCACAACGAGTCTGACGAGTTTGGACGGCAAATCCTGGTGAGATCACTTTGCATATTGTAATTCTCTTATTGGAAGGGAGTAGTTCAAATTGCACGCTTCACACTGAAGCACTCACCATTCAGACAACATTCGCCTAGTTTAGCCGTTTGTTGTTAACTCATGCGAAGCTAGTTTGGCCCAGTGGGTAAGATGCTCGCCCCGACCAAGCCCCGTGGCATATATGAAGCCCCTGAATAAAGATTAAGTTCGCTGAGGGCGCTATATAAATGAATTGTTAAAAAATTAGAACCGACGACACGAGATATACTCTGCACCTCCCTGCTTTTGCGTGGAATCGCAAACGAGCGGCATTTCTAATCTTAACATGCCGAAGCGATAATGCAGCAAATCTGGCCGATTCTTCATATTCAGCACAAGAGAAACCAGCGAATGTTATTCCTTTTTTCCCAAACTACAGCGAGTTACACTGAAAAGGTAGGACCGATTAAAATTCCCTGCGGCTCTGAGCAACGGCGCCACGCATGACCTCGATGCTGTGGTATTCCATGTCAGATAAATTCAGCCGACTACTTAATTCATTTTCAATTATGAAACTTGATTCATTTTCAACTTAAACAGCGGGCAAAAGGTTTTTGGAGCGTCAGAAGCCTTCCCGGCCCCCCCCCCCGCTTTTCACTCCAATTTCGTGCAAAAGAACTTTCTGCAGACAAGCTAATTGCATTTGAAAGTGCATTTGCTACAAGTGACGTAAGACGAGAAATAAGAAGAAGTGACATAAGAACAGAATTACGAAGATTATTAAGATAAGAAAATTATAAGATTATTACTCCAATAAATTCTCGCAGCTTCCATCGGTGTAATGAATAGGGAACTCGTGCTTTTCAAGTTAGCACTGCGAGTTTCTCAGGAAAATTGATTTAAGTCTCTAGAAAGTCTCACATTAGCTTACCCAAACTGATTTTACTTGGACTATTTCATGACAGATTAGGAGAACACGTAACTTACTCTGAGATACATTTTTTTAATGCATCGGTGATACTCACACAATTAGACGCCACAATTATCAGCTAGAATTTTGCATTTTACTGAATCATCCCGATAGGATGTGCCTATAGGGTAATCACATGTTCTACTCACATGATAACTTTAACGTTATACGCTACCTACTATCTATACTAATATATAGCACCTAACTAGGCGGATTTTCCGAACAAAACCACATGACTCTGGAGCCGATTTTCCGCCCGTCATTCGGTCCGTGTAATGTGACGCCAGCCAGCAGAGGGCGACTAGGCAAGAGAACGTAGGAGAGATGGAAGCATTATTATTTCCCGTCAAATGGCATGGGAATGTACGCAAGAGTTGGTTGGCTCCTCCTTATCAGCTGTACTTCTGCGTCAGTTTTGGTTTCCTCGTGCGCTCAGGGCTTCTCAGGAGGCGATCCCTTGTCCCTTCTTTCAATAAACGATCGAAAGAAACGACCTCAAACCTGCTCGCTAGTAAGTTCCAGTCTGGCTTCTTTAGAGCTAATCACTCCACAGAGTCAGCATTGCTTCGGGTATACAACGACCTACTTAGGAATGCAGGCATGGGTAGAGTGTCTCTGCTTGTTTTGCTCGATCTTTCGGCAGCTTTTGATGCCATCGATCACAAAGTTCTTCTAGAGCGCCTCTCATCTCGCCTGGGCATCACTGGCGCTGCTCTGCAGTGGTTCAGGTCCTATCTCAGTGGGACACTCCAGAGTATTGACGTGAATGGACAAAGATCATCTGAAGTACCTCTGAAATATGGAGTACCTCAGGGCTCAGTGCTAGGTCCGGTTCTTTTCACGGTTTATACTATCCCTCTTGCTGATGTGATTGCCAAGCACAATCTAGGCTTTCACTTCAATGCGGATGACACTCAGTTGTACCTTTGCTTTGATCCCTCCCAGCCTTCGAGCACCTCAAATTCTCTAAACTCACTAGCTGCATGCATTGATGACATCCGCACATGGATGGCAGCAAATTTTCTAAAACTAAACGATGATAAAACTAACTTACTAGTTATGGGCAAACCCAGTGTGATCCAGAGATTGGAAAGGCTGACTCTCAAAAGTGGCTCTGCTAGCATATCTCCAGTTGAATCAGCTCGAAATCTAGGTGTCATGTTCCACAGTGACCTCTCGTTAGACGACCACATCAGCTCCACAGTCAAGTCAGCCAACTTTCAGCTTCATAACATTGCTAAAATTCGGGCTTGTTTATGTAAAGATACCACGTCCAAGTTGGTCCATGCATTCGCGACATCCCGTCTTGACTTCTGCAACTCACTGCTTACTGGCCTACCAGCATGTGCGATCAGGCGATTGCAGCTGGTGCAAAACTCTGCAGCTAGGCTTGTCTGTCGCGAGCGTCGCAGTTGCCACATTACTCCACTTCTCGCCGACCTGCACTGGCTACTAGTCAAGCAACGGATTGACTTTAAGGTTTTGTCGCTCACTTTTAGGTCCCTTCATTCTATGGCTCCAGCCTATCTCTCCGACATACCAACTCCGTTACCTAGTCTTCATAGCTTCATGGCGCTAAAGGCAGAGATATGTTCAGACGAAACGTACCCGGGCAGACTTTTCTGAACGTGGCAAAATTTGACCAGGTTGTCAGCCTCTTGCACAATAGGTCGGATAATGGATGCGGAAAGTGAGAGGTGCTCTGCCTCATGATTGCAGGAGTAAATTGTCCGGCTGCATAAGGATGCCGAGGGCGATGTATGCGTACGTGTGTGTGTGTGTGTGTGTGTGTGTGTGTGTTTGCGGCGACAAAGACTAGGGTCTTGGGGCTCTGAGATAAAGCTGAGACAAAGCCGGAGCTTGCAATAGCCTGAAGCCTCAGTAGCCCGCTTTTCTACTGAGAAAGTTTTGCAGACTGCGCCTGCCCGCTCATAGTTGTAGTTGTGCCCCTTGCTGCGCCCCTTGGCGGTCATTGCCTGAGAGAGAGACAGAGAGAGAGACAGAGAGAGAGAGAGAGAGAGAGAGAGAGAGAGAGAGAGAGAGAGAGAGAGAGAGAGAGAGAGAGAGAGAGAGAGAGAGAGAGAGAGAGAGAGAGAGAGAGAGAGAGAAAGAGACAGAGAGCGAGACAGAGAGAGAGAGATAGACAGACAGACAGACAGACAGGGAGAGAGACACAGAGAGAGAGAGACACAGAGAGAGAGAGAGAGAGAGAGAGAGAGAGAGAGAGAGAGAGAGAGAGAGAGAGAGAGAGAGAGAGAGAGAGAGACAGACAGACAGACAGACAGAGAGAGACAGAGAGAGACAGAGAGAGACAGAGAGAGAGAGAGAGAGAGAGAGAGAGAGAGAGAGAGAGAGAGAGAGAGAGAGAGACAGAGACAGAGAGAGAGACAGAGAGACAGACAGAGAGACAGACAGAACAGAGACAGAGACAGAGACAGAGACAGAGACGGACGGACAGACAGAAGACAGAAGACAGACAGAGACAGAGACAGGAAGTGAGAGGAGAGAGACAGAGAAAGGGAGCAAGTAGCCGCCGAGTCTTCGAGCAGTGAGTCTTCGAGCAATTACTAGTACGTGGCTTTAATACTCGCTGCACTCGCCTACATTAGCCACGTGCTGGCATTGGGCGCTAGCCCAGGTGCGAGGTGCAGGGTGCTCGCACCTGCTTCACTACAAAAAGCACTCTGACATCACGCTTTTCAGGGCCAGGGAGGCACTAGATGCGTGTGCCGAGCGCGTGCTCGCCGAGCAGCCGTCGCCCGAAGCTCTAAGGTCCGCGGACACGTGGGTCACGTCAGGTCGTATACAAAGCTGCAGCTCGCGGCTCTCGTGGCCGCGATGTGAGCGTCAACGTGAACGTCGATGAGAGCGTATAATAATAATAAATATAATAATGATATTAACAATAATAATAATGCACCTTATAAAGCCCCCTCAGATAACTCAATCTCTTTCTAGGCACTTTACATTTGCTGCAATGGAAAACGCGATTGAATGGTGAGTAATATCATGCCTGATAAACAAACAAAATGAATAACATAATTAGGGGTGACATGCACAGGGTCAGCATGCAAATGTGGTTAGTGGCAGCATGCACAGTGTCAGCACGCATAAGCACATCAAGGACGAATCACTGGGACCCACTAAATTCTGTCCTAAATATATGTGTTTAAAGTTCTTTTTTAATGTGGTCAAGTCAGAGGATGTTCTGACGCAAGTCAGGAGTGAGTTCCAGGCTTTAGGAGCATACAAACTCAATACACGGTCTCCAAAGGATTTGAGGTTTGTACGAGTTATTGGTAAACTGTTGGATTCCGAAAAGCGAGTGGTACGATGCTTGGCCTGGTGGGGGAGTAGATCTGAGAGATAGGCTGGAGCCAAAGAATGAAGTGACCTCAAAGTGAGCGACAAAACCTTGAAGTTGATCCGTTGCTTGACTGGGAGCCAGTGCAGATCAGCGGAAAGTGGTGTGATATGGCAACTGCGACGCTCACGACAGAAAAGCCTAGCTGCAGAGTTTTGCACCGGCTGTAACCGCCGGATTTCACAGGCCAATAGGCCAGTATAGGCCAGTATGCCAATATAGCAGTGAGTTACAAAAGTCAAGACGGGGTGTCACAGATTGTGGAGCTGATGTAGTCATCTAACGAGAGGTCACTTTGGAACATTACACCTAGATTTCGAGCTGATTCAACTGGAGATATGCTGGCAGAGCCAATTTTGAGCGTCAGCCTTTCCAATCTCTGAACCACACTGTGTTTTCCCATAACTAGTAAGTTTTATCATCGTTTAGTTTTAGAAAATTTGCTGCCATTCATGTGCGGATGTCATCACTACATGCAGCAAGTGAGTTGAGAGAATTTGAGGTGCTCGAAGGCTGGGAGGGATCAAAGCAAAGGTACAACTGAGTGTCATCCGCATAGAAGTGAAAGCCTAGATTGTGCTTGGCAATCGCGTCAGCAGGAGGGAGAGTTAAAATTGTGAAAAGAACCGGACCTAGCACGGAGCCCTGAGGTACGCCATATTTCAGAGGTACCTCGGATGATTTTTGTCCATTCACGTCAATACTCTGGAGTCTCCCATTGAGAAAGGACCTGAACTATTGCAGAGCAGTGCCAGTGATGCCCAGGCGAGATTAGAGGCTCTCAAGAAGAACTTGGCGATCGATAGTATTAAAAGCTGCCAAAAGATCGAGCAAAACAAGCAGAGACACTACCCATGTCTGCATTCCTAAGTAGGTCGTTGTATACCCTAAGCAACGATGACTCTGTGGAGTGATTAGCTCTATAACCAGACTGTAACTTACTAGCAAGGTTTGAAGTTTCAATGTACGAGTTCAGCTAGTCCGCCACGACCCGTTCCAGTGTCTTTGATAGGAATGGTAGAAGGGAGACTGGGCGGTAATTGCTTAAGTTCTCTTCGTCTAGTGTAGCTTTCTTGAGAAGTGGCGTGACTGCAGCTTTTTTGAAAGGTGCTGGGACATGACCTGAGGCTAATGACATATCAATTATGTTAGTTATGCATGGAAACAGCAGGACAATGCAACGTAGGAGCAGGACAGTGGGAATAGGGTCCAGAGGACTTGTTGTCTTCTTTGACTGCTATATGAACTTCAGGGTGATCACTAGTGATCTGCTTAAATTTAGACATTGAGGTGCAGCCAGGATACGGGGGGACAGCTTATTAGGGGTAGTTGTCATCGCAGGACTCACTGATCTTGTCTACCTTCTGGACAAAGAATTGAGAGAAGCGATCGGCTAGATCATCACGAGGATAATCAGGTAAGGAGCTAATCTGGGAGCGGTTGAGGAGATGGTTGATCGTCAACATCAGCATTTTTGGATTGTGCATCCGTGATTCTACAATGCTTTTATGGAAGCTAGACGTGGCCTTTGCTAGGATCAATTGGTACAATCTACAGCAGTCCTCGTATGCCTGTCGACAGACAGTCAGTCCTGATCTTGTGTATACTTTTTCAAGCTTGCACTTAGAAGACCTAGCTAGCTTAATGTCTGTGGTAAACCATAGACCATCTGTGAGAGGGCGTACAGTGAGCTTAGTCGGAGGTGCAAACTCGTCGAGCATGTCAGCATGTGTCGTGCTGTAGCAATCTACCAATGATGACAGATCGCAGGGGGACTGAGCAGCTGAGGCGAGGCAGATATTCTCGCTCGGACAGCATCGACGTCAAGGGTCTTGAGGTTTTGCGATTTACAGGTGATTTTAGAGAAGGAGGAGGCGGGTTCACACTGTAGACTGAATGAGATCCACATCTGGTCAGATAAGCAGAATTTGGTAATAATTGGCGATGACAAAGTGGTTGTAAGAGAAAATTTGGTCGAATGTGTGACCCTTGATGTGAGTAGGGCCATTCACATGAGCCACAAGAGACAATGAGTCAGCTAATGTACGAAATTCAGTACTGAAGGCGTCAGAAAAGTTAACAAAGTGAACGTTAAAATCACCTATAACGAGGAAGGATTGATTTATTGCACACAGAATTGAAATGAGATCGGAGAAATCTGAGATAAAGGAGGATTTGGTACCAGGTGGGCGATAGACTACTGCCACTATCGGTAGCTTGTTTTCGGGTGAGACCAAGACAATATATTGAAAAGAGTGCTTCTAGGGTACTGCAAATGGCTTGAAGGTGAATTTCGAGTGTACGATAACAGCAACTCTACCTCCAGTTTTGATTGATCAATTGGGATGTGAAAGAATGAGAAACCGGTTGTGGTAGCTTCTTTAATTGTCGGACACTATCGATTTTAGCCAAGTTTCAGTTAGGACGAGCAGGTCGAGACCATTTTCAGAAAAGAGTAAGAGCTGCGTTGGATCTACAAGGTTCAACCAGTGCCCAATGTGCTAACTTTGTACTGGGTACTAAACTAGAGGTTAGCTACGATTGCCGACCATCAAGGCCTTGAAGCCGAACTGCCTTTCTGCGTGCAAGCCACTGCGAAAAATGTGGGTTAGAGTCCAGCAGCAGACACAGTTTTTGGCCCGCTGTCAACGCGAATGGTCGCCACTAAAGTGAGCCGTGATGGCGCACTAGGGAAGGTGATTGCTTTTCACGACCCCGGTTCCGAAGTCGTGGGTTCGAATCCTGCAGCTGGCGATCATGTATTGCCACTGCAAGCGGTGGTGATAGCCCTGAAAACTTTTCTGTCGCTATAGAAAAAGAAGCTGTTAGATCAGCTAGTATTTTTTAAAGCTCTTCTGCCGCTATGTAAACGAGTCCTTCGAAATCTCACGTTGACCGCCCTTCACTTTCCTTACTATATTTCGAAGTTCTCTTTCTTTCCGGATCGCTGCGTGTCTTTCCATATAGTTCGTGCTATCTTTGTTGCTCTTTATTATTTGCAATGTACGTGGTGTTCAATTTATTCGAGGGTCCTTGGCGCTGGCCAGTCGAAGCGAGCCGGAACTCGGCGCCAGCGAGCCGCTCGGAGCGGGGGGGGGGAGGAAGGGACAGACGACGGGAGAGGGGACGGGGCGCGCGTTTAGGCGGAGCAACGACAGCGAGCAGGCGGCTCGATATTCAAGCGATGACGGCCACGTTATGGCGGCCATGCTATGGGCCTCTGATGTCTGCTCGCGGACCAGCGGCCGCTGCAGTACGTACGCTGCCTCTGATTTGGGCTGCGCCTTCGCTTCGATGCCGGCCGGCGCACGCGACCTTTGATGCATATTTACTGCTAAGAACGTGGATAGGGATGCCGCCGTACGTAAGCGCCGAGAGACGAGCGCTCAAAAGGCGAGCTGGCCGTACAGTTGGCGACCGCCTACTCGTTCGCGCTCCCCCGCCCGCCCGCCCGCCCGATCGGCGGGTTCGGCAGTTCAGTGAATCGAGCGGCATGCCCGAGCGATGGGCTCGAGCTCGAGACCTTCGAGGTCCAGAGTTCGTGCCGGAGCCGCTCCGTAGGTCGGGTGCGAATCGCCGCTGCGGCGGCGGCGCGCTTCACCCGACAGTTCGTTACGTTCGTTTCACGCTCGGCTCGGCGGCGATAGGCGTCCGCTCGCTTGTAGGCGTCCGCTCGCTTGTAGGCGTCCGATCGGCGGCGATAGGCGTCCGCTCGCTGAGAAACAACGAGCGCTGCCGACGACGCCGCCGCCGCGCGCTAGAGCAGCGGCGGCCTACACTCTCCGACCTCACCGTTCTTCCCACCCCTCCCTCTCGCATTCTTCTTTCATTATCGGCGAGTCATTATCGCGCCGTCCAGGAAGGACTCGGCGGCGGTCCGGCAACGCCGAGCGTGACTCATCTCGTCGCGGCCGCGTGGTGGGGGGGGGGGAGAGCGAAACCGGCTCGCCGTATACCCTGCCGGCCATTGACCATCAGACGCCGAGGCCGTCTCGGCGTCTGATGGTCACGGCGGCGGCGGCGGCGGCGGCGGCGGCGGCGGCGACGCTTCTGCGGCCACTCGACAATGCACGCGGCGAAAGACGGGAAGAGTCCGCTCTCCGGCGCCGATCGGCGTTCCGCTCCGTCGTACGACGCGGCGGCCGCTGTGCGCCGCCGCGATAAAGACGACGACGACCGTTCGAAGCCGGCGAATCGTCGCTCCTGTCGTTATCGGGGCGAGCGTGCGCCGCTGAGCGAACTTAGCGCCGCTAAGCGAACTAATCTAAGCTCGAGCTCGAGCTTCGCGCTCGCAGGTGAGTCAAGCAGGTCAACGGCCTCCGCCGTCGCTATCTCGGCGAGCTCGCTCGGCGTCGATGCCTGCAGCGAGGCAGCAACGTCGAAAACCTACAAAGTCCGACGAAAACTCGATCCGACGAACGCGAACCTCGGCGCCGGCCGCGTTAGCTCAGCGCGCGTCTCCAAAGTCGGCGCTGCCACCAACGGATCCGAAGGCTCCGCAGCGCCGCAGCGCCGCTCGATGTGGCCGCCGAGCTTCGCCGCCGCCGCCGACGGTCCCTCCTCTCGGGCTCGAGTCTCCTTTCGCCTCGCCGAGGCTTTTAGTCCGACTGCCCACCCGAGGACGTCGTCGACTGCATCTGGCTGCATCCGCTTCCGCCCCAGTACAGTAGCCGCACCTCCGCCGACCGCCGGTCGCGCGCAGCCAGCGGCTTGTACCGTGCGGCTCGCCTATGCGCAGCCGGGGCGACGCTGCAGGCTGACGGCGGCAGCGGCGGCAGCAGCAGAATGACCGCGAGCGGAAGCGTGCACAAGCTCCGGCTATGGCGGCAGCAGCAGAATGACCGCGAGCGGAAGCGCGCACAAGCTCCGGCTATGGCTGGCGCTGCTTCTCCGAAGGCTGCGCACGCAAGGCGAGGCTCAAGGCGCTCTATCTCACTTTTTCTCTTCCTGCGGCATTGCGAAACGCCACGCGGGCGCCACGCCCTCCCGCCCCCCCCCCCCAGATCGGACGGAGACGAACGGCCGCCCGTCTGCCTATTAACTTGGCAGTTTGGCGGACGGCTGTCCGGGAACGCTTGCTCTCTGTCTCTGTCTGTCTGTCTGTCTGTCTCTCTCTCTGTCCCTCTCTCTTCTCTCTCTCCCCCTAATAATGCACTTGATAATGCACTTGATAGTGAATAATAAAGCAAATTGCATTGAGTCATACTAGGTTTGCCCGTAAGTAGTACCTTGGTTTTATCGTCGTTTAATTTGAAATGTTTTGCTGCCATTCACTTGCGGACGTCAGCAATGCACGCAGCAAAAGAGTTTCAAGAGTTAGACGCGCTTGAGGCTGGGACCAATAAACGCATCAATACAGCCGCATGACTTGTGATTTAAGTGAAAGCCTAGATTGTGCTCGGCAATCAAATCGGCAAAATAATAATAATAATAATTATAATAGTGCACTTGATAAAGCGCCCCCAGAGAACTCGATCTCTCTCTCTGGGCGCTTTACATTTGCTGCAAAGGAAAACGCGAATGAATGGCGAGGAATATCATGCTTGATAAACGACACGAATAACATGGTTTAGGGTGACATGCACAGGGTCCACATGCAAGTGTGCTTAGAGGCAGCGTGCACAGTGTCAGCACACATAAACACACGAAGGACGATTCACAGGGACGCACTAAAAGCTGTCCTAAATAGGTTATTAAGTTCTTTTTAAGTGTGGTCAAGTCAGGGGATGTTCTGACGCAAGTCGGGAATGAGCTCCAGCCTTTGGTATTACGAGGTATTGGTAAACTGTTGGATTCCCAAAAGCAGGTGTTACGAAGCTTGGCCTGATGGGGTAGTATATCTGAGGGATCGGCTGGAGCCACAGAATGAAGTGACCTCAAAGTGAGCGGCAAAACCTTGAAGTTGATCCGTTCCTTGACAGGGAGCCAAAGCAGGTCGGCGAGAAGTGGTGTGATGTGGCAACTGCGACGCTCATGACAGACAAGCCTAGCTGCAGAGTTTTGCACCGGCTGTAAGCGCCGGATTTCACAGGCCGGTAGACCAGCAAGCAATGAGCTACAGAAGTCAAGAAGGGATGTAAAAAAGGATGGACCACCTTAGATGTGGTATCTCTGCCTAAAAAAGCCCGAATCTAAGCGATCTTGTGAAGTTGAAAGTTGGCTGACTTGACTGTGGAGCTGATGTAGTCGTCTAACGAGAGGTCACTGTGGAACATGACACCTAGATTTCGAGCTGATTCAACTGGAGATATGCTAGCAGAGCCACTTTTGAGAGTCAGCCTTTCCAATCTCTGAACCACACTGTGTTTTCCCATAACTAGTAAGTTTTATCATCGTTTAGTTTTAGAAAATTTGCTGCCATTCATGTGCGGATGTCATCACTACATGCAGCAAGTGAGTTGAGAGAATTTGAGGTGCTCGAAGGCTGGGAGGGATCAAAGCAAAGGTACAACTGAGTGTCATCCGCATAGAACTGAAAGCCTAGATTGTGCTTGGCAATCACATCAGCAAGAGGGAGAGTTAAAACCATGAAAAGAACCGGACCTAGCGCAGAGCCCTGAGGTACCCCATATTTTAGAGGTACCTCGGATGATCTTTGTCCATTCTCGTCAATACTCGGGAATCTCCAACTGAGATAGGACCCGAACCATTACAGAGCAGTGCCAGTGATGCCCAGACGAGATGACAGGCGCTCAAAAACAACTCTGTGATCGATGGCATCAAAAGCTGCCGAAAGATCGAGCAAAACAAGCAGAGACACTCTACCCATGTCTGCATTCCTAAGTAGGTCGTTGTACACCCTAACCAATGCAATGAAATGCTGCATCAGTTTCAGCCTGTGCGCGCCCTCAGGTCCTGTGTGGACAATAAATTAGCCGTTCCATTCCTCCGCTTCAAGACATTTGGCGACAGAAGCTGTAGCTCTGCAGGTCCTAGACGTACTGTGGAACTCGCTTCCACAATTCATACGCAACGACAACTACTCTCCTACTGCCGACTGTGGCTCATCCTTTTCAGCGGTCCAGAGCTGCTACTTCCATGCTACTCACTACCTCAACTTCTCTCCTGACTCTGCTATACTTCCCACTTTCTCTTTTGTTGCGTGAGACGAAGTCTGCTGGCTACCGAACGCTTACCGAAAGCCGCTTAGGCTGTGAGTGCGCTACACAAAACTCTCCTGCGTAACACCCACATGGTCTTAATGACTTTGTGGAGTAACAGACAGAGATACATTACATTACATAAGCAATGCTGACTCTGTGGAGTGATTGACTCTAAAGCCAGACTGGAACTTACTAGCAAGGTTTGAAGTTTCAATATATGAGTTCAGCTGGTCCGCCATGACCCGTTCCAGGGTCTTTGAGAATATAATAAAAATAATAATCTTCATAAAACGCACTTCATAAAACGCCCTCAGAGAACTCAAATCTCTTTCTAGGCGCTTTACATTTGCTGCAAAGGGAAATGCCATTGAATGGTGAATAATATCATGCTTGATAAACAACATTAACAGCGTGGTTAGGGGTGACATGCACAGGGTCAGCATACAAATGTGGTTAGTGGCAGCATGCACAGTGTCAGACTGGGCGGCCCCTATGTCTCTCCCTCTTTTTCTCTTTCTCTGCACGTTCTTTTGCACCACGTGCGTATTTAAGTTGTATGGAAAGAGACCTAGCTACCTTAGGGAGCTATACAAATTTATCATTACTATTACTATCGTTAGGAACAAGTGGGAAAGCGAAAAAGCGTAGCGCTAGCGGAACTACAACCTGCTCTGCCTCCGGTGCCTGCGCGGGACCGCACGGGCAACGCCGCTCCCGCTTCTGGCGCTGGTGGCGATGAGCGTGCGCGCGACCCCGATGCTCAGTCGCGCTGTCCATGGACGTTCACAGAGGTCATATGGGACGAGCGCGAAGCGACCTCACGGCCATTCAACGGCTAGCGACGCTAGTCGTACATGACTCTTCCTTCGTTCTAAAGCTCAAGCGCCGACGACCGAGCGCCGACCTTTCCATTCGTCGCCACCAAGCGCGCGGCCGCGAGCGCCATTTGTCAAAGTCAAAGTGTCACCGATAAGCTCGTTCGTCCTTACTTTCTAATCCTCCTTCCGGCGGCGAGCGTTTCGGCAGCCGGTTGGCTAAAGGTATTTTCAGAAATCCGGCTCGACGCGAGCCGGCGACGCTGCAACGAGAACCCGAAGAGGCAGCGAAAGAATGAACGAAAGGAAGGAGGAGAGAAATAAAGAGGCGAGCCGACGGAGAGCGGCGGCGCCCCGCTGTGAGGCACGCACGAAGAAAGAAAGAGCGCGCCGCTGTGCGCGTCGGCTGAGAGGCTTGCACGAAGGCCTTGACCTCGGCGCCGCGAGCGAGTCCCGAACTCGCTCCGGAATCCTTTTCGGGCGCGCGCGCCGCTCGCAGGCAAAACGTTTCTCGCATCGTCGCGCCGCCGCTCGCTGCCGCCGCTCGTCTGCCTGCGTGAGAAGGAATCGGTCGTCGGACGACCAACTGGGCGACCGAAAATCCCGCCGGTCGTGCGGTCACGTGACGCGCATCGCGGCGTCCCGCGTCGATGAGCGGTGCTTGAGCATGACTCATGCTGCCAGCCAGCCAGCCAGCCAGCTAGCCAGCCGACTTGTTGACGGTTGACTCAACGCGCCCCCCCCCCCCAGGCTTCGATAGCGCGCCAAGGACAGGCTGGCCGCATGAGGCGCTCCGACCGCCGCAGACGCTCCCATAAAAGAGCGCCGCGCTCGTGTGGGGGCGGAGAGAGAGAGCGAGAGAGCCGTGCGACCGCGGCCTGTCGTGGTGCGCTCGCTGCGTGACGTCGCGACGCTAACGTCTGCCGGCGGCTGAGCTAGGCCGCCCGTCTTGGACCGCGCGGCTTCGCTCGTGCGCCTTCGCCGGACGACGCTCGCTTTCCGGCTCCGCCGCCGTCGTCGCCGTCTTTACGCCGGCTTCCGCCGCTGCCGCCGTCTTCGAGCGGCGATTCGTGGGAGCTGCATTCGGCGCTAGCACCGCCCATCTCTGCCGAGCTTCACCGCTGCCGTCGAGCGAGCGAGCCATGTCATCGTCGTCCGGGCGCCGCCTCACGCTGCCGCCCGGTTGCGCGCTCCTGCCGCCCTCCGCTTCCACCGCCGCCGCCTGGTCAGACCGGTCGGAGCCGCTCGCGCCGCACGCCGGCCTCTGCTGCGGCCACATCCCCACATCGTGTCCTTCGGCGGCGGCGGCGGCGGCGGCGGCGGCGATGTGGCCGTGCGGCAATGTGCCCGCGGGCAGGGCGTGCGATACGTGCTGTACGGGCGCCGGCGGCGCGGCGTCTCGCGCGCCTCCGAGCGCGCAGCCCTGCGGCGCAGCCGGATGCAGCGACGTTGCATCCGGCTCGGCGTCGCCGCTGCGCTACCGCAGCTACTGCGCCTCTTGGGAAGTCGAGCGGCAGCAGCAGCAGGTGTTCGAGTTGCGACGCCGCGGATGCATCGCATCGTCGGGCGCCGTCGCCGCGGATACCGTAATCCCGTTAACCGTATCGCTGTGCGAATCGCCGCCCATCGCCGACGACGAACGTAGCGGCGGCCTCGTTCCGACGACCGTGCAGAGCATGCGAGCGAGCTTCAGCGGCGACGACTGCTACCGCTACCTCGCGCAGCCGCCGTCTCCGCACTCAGCCGCCCGACGAGTCAGTGGATGCGACGACAGCGACAGCGCGCTCGGCTCCTTCGACGAATTGGCGACGGCGGCGCCTTTCTACTGGCAGTGAGTAGGACCGGAGGAAGTGTACCACTGCGCTTGCCGGCGCTCGGCGGCCGCTCGGCGGCGGTACGCGACCGGCAGCGGTCGGCGCCTCAGTAGGCGACGGCACGACGCATGCGCCGTTCGGAGAGGTGGAGTAGAAAACTTGCTTGCCTCGCTGTCATGCGGGCGGCCTCCGCATACCGAGTGGTGATATACTATAAGTATATATATATATATATATATATATATGTGTGTGTGTACAATATATATTTATGTATCTATACGTTTCGTATACTACCATCCTAAGCGCTCGCGATGATCTCTACCGTTTGATGTCAAAGAACGGGTGATGCTGAGCGGGTCGGCTATCTATGCTGAGCAGGTCGGCTATCTATGCTGAGCAGGTCGGTTATCTATGCTGAGCAGGTCGGCTATCTATGCTGAGCAGGTCGGCTATCTATGCTGAGCATGTCGGCTATCTATGCTGAGCAGGTCGGCTATCGCGGAAGCGAGACAGCCTTAAACCGAGAAGTGACGCGATCTAATAAATACTGAGCACTGTCGCCGCTTCCGTTACCGTTCCGCTTAATAATAACAACAATAATAATAATAATAATAATAATAAAACACGATAAAACGCCCGCTGAGAACTCGATCTCTTTCTAGGCGCTTTACATTTGCTGCAAAGGGAAGCGGGATCGAGTGGCGTGGTAGTAGCAATTGTAGCTCAATAAACAACGTGCTTAACGTGTTTTCTCTTCTGTGCACGGCGACAGCACGAGCGCGAGCCGAGTGCAAAATGCACCTCGATTATGCAGCCACTTTTCTATTCTATGTTTTACTTGTATACTTGCAATGGGAAATCTGAGAGCGAGCGCAAAAGCTTCAGTGGGATCAGTTTCGGAGAGGCTGGACGAGTACGCAGAATTCTAGAGGAATTCCGCGCTCGCTCGCTCGCTCGCTCGTTCGCTCGCTCGCTCGCTCGCTAGGACCTGTCGCGCAGGACTCCTAATTCGCGACTGCACGGCAGCTGCACTGCTGTGCGAGGGCGGCGGGCCACACATGACGTCCCCTAGGCGGTACGCTGCACGGATCAAAGTCGGGGAGCTGAAGCAGGAGTTATCCTACCTACCTGCCAAAAAATCTCATCTCAGAGCGAAGGCTGCGGACAAACTAACCCGCAGGCTGCCGGGGCGCAAGGCTGAGGACGGGCGCAATGCTGCGGACAAGCTGCCGGGGCGAAGGCGCAGGCGCAAGGGAGCGGCGAAAGCTGCGACGGCTGCTGCTGAGCGGTCGTCCCACGACGACCGCTCAGCAGCAGCCGTCACAGCCGTCGCAGCTCCTCGGCAAAGCGAACGTCGCTCGGTGGCGGTGCAATTTCGGAGAATCTGGAATTTCCTCGCCGGATGTCGCGTCGCCTGGGACGCTGTTCTGCATGTACGACAACCTTCGCGTCTCTTTCGAATGCTCGAGATGTTTTCGGCCGTGCAACTGACTATCGCGATTATGAAATCGGCGCAGAGGAACTCTGGCAGGATTTCGGGCGAAATCTCTCGGCTGCAACGTCCCTTCGCGAAACAACTGCAGCACTTTCCCTTCCAGATGGGGAACTTCCGGTCACCCCTGCTGTTTCTTGTGCGTGCGGATTTGTCGCAGTTAATAACTCCATGCTTCTACCGTGATGAATGCGGCTCTCAGGATTTCAGACAGATTAAGTACTGAGAGTGTCTGAATTCCGCTCGGTGCTGCCCTGGTTTGGCCCGCAGGTTAAGGTGCTCGCCATTGGCTACCGAGGTCGAAGTGAATGCATTTGATGACCGCAAAGTCGTGGGCTCGAGCCCTTAGGAGGCATGCGTAAATCGCCCGCATAGTATTAGTTCTATTAGCGCACCATACAAACGAATTGTATTATACATTGCTCGTGAAGTGGCAAAACACCAGGACCCATTTTGTACTCGCGACAGACGATGTTCTGGTAATAATAATAACAATAATTATACATTTTTATAGCGTCATCAGAGAACTGAATCTCTTTCTAGGTAATTTACAGCTGCTTTATAGAAAGCATCGCCAACTTATTGGTGGTACCATCCGCAAGCACCAGGCTCAGTGTAAGCAGGCACATGCGCACGAATGACGAATCGCAAAGATTATAGTGCTGTTCCTCGTAAGCTACGAGCCTAATAGATGCATACATCGCCGGCATTCCATCTTGGGAGGTCCACAAGTTCCTTAAGCTTGGCTGCACTAAACATTGTATCATTTTAAACCTGAATCTGTGTGCAATACTAGTGTTCATTATCGAGATCACGGCAGCGGCGTGGAGGCGTAGTGAGACCTTTCGGTGGGGAAGGGGAGAAAGCTAAAATTGGCGCTCCTCCCTGTGTCAAGAAATTTCTGCAAAATAGCTCCAGAATTGGTGAAATGCAGAAAACACGCTATCAAGTCAAGAGGGATTTAGTAATTGTAATGCCGATACAAGGTAGCTATCACTGCATTAACTCAAGTGAATTTATCTGGCCTTGGACGTAGTAAACTGGTCTACTACAGTTTGAAAATAGATTTTTTCCAATGTTTCTTTGTTCAATGTTTCTTGCAATCTTGCAAGGACATTTTGTCACATTCAAGTTTTTCCAAGATGATAATGAGATGGGCTGTTTTCATAAGCAATTAGTTTTTCAGGTTTCCTCTACTGGCTAAACCCTTTTGGCCAAATCAAGTGACGATCAAAAATTGTTGGTGGACATAGGGAAGAGCAAACAACAGAAGCAATATGCCGACTGTTTTGAGGGAGAGTAGACCAGCCAGGTCCAGCTGACATCATGCCCACTAGCAAGTTAGTTGCCTCTTGAACCAGGCTGTGCTCATGGCTCGACGACCTTTCCCAGCAAATGAACCTGCTTTGTTCTGTAACTGAAGGCTGAATCCTCGTTGCACTAGTTCGGTTCGAAGTGGCTGCGAGATAACGGGCAAAACGGAGGTCTGGTCAGATTCCAGGTGGCCAACATCATTCACAGTGTCAGGGACATTGCGAAACTGCCGTAGATTTTGTATCTTTTTCTCTTGTAGGAGTGCGTGCACCTCATTGTCAAAATGGTGACTATCCTCGTCTTCATAGAGCAAAGGCGACGGTGTTTCCTCAAGCTTTCCGCTATCAGAGTGCGCGCTGTCCCAGTCTGGTGTCGCGCTTTCTGCTGTTTCACCGTTTTCCTCCTCTCCGCTCGTCACTTGTCGTTGCATCCGTCTTGCGCGCCTTCGTCCTCCTCAAACTATTTATCCTTCGCTGTTTCCTCTGTGATTGTCGAGATTTTCCTGGTGTTTTCGTACGTCTTCTCTGTTCTCCAGCTTTGCCTTCTTCAAGGAACCTTCTGGAAGCCTCGCTGCTGGACTCGCTGCTGGACTCGCTATCGCTTCTTTCTTCTTCTCCTCCTCCGAGCTTCCGTTTCCTGCGCTGGGCATCACGTGCCCTTTTTTCCTCCAAATTCTTCTGAAAATAGAACGGGGTGACAAAAAAATGTACAAAAGTACACAGAAGCCGTAGTAATAAAAATGCATTTTTTTATAGCGCCCTCAGAGAACTCAATCTCAATCTAGGTGCTTTACATTTGCTGCGAAACAAACACAATCGGGTGGTTAGTTGCAGCATACTAGATAACCAACAAGAATAACATGGTTAGAGGTGACTTTTACAGGGTCAACATGCAAGTGTGGCTAGTGGCAGCATGCATAGTGTCAGCACGCATAAGCACATAAAGGACGAATCACAAGGGCCCACTAAATGCTGTGATAAATAGGTGCGTTTTTAATATTTCTTTTTTTGAATGTGATCAAATCAGGGATGTCGTGACGCAAGTCGGGAGTGAGTTCCAGGTTTTAGGAGCATACGAACTTAAAGCCCGGTCTCCATAAGGATTTGAGGTTCTACGAGGTATTGGTAAGCAGTTGGATTCCGAAAAGCGGGCGTTATGATGCCTAGCATGGTGGGGCAGTTGATCTGATAGGTAAGCTGCAGCCGAAGAATGAAGTGATCTAAAAGTGAGCGACAAAATCTTGAAGTCGATGCGTTGCTTGACTGGGAGCCAGTGCAGGTCGGAGAGAAGTGGTGTGACGTGGAAACTTCGACGCTCACGGCAGACAAGCCTAGCAGCGGAATTTTGCACCAGCTGTAAGCGCGTAATTGTACAAGCCCTTAGGCCAGCAAGCACGGAGTTACAGAAGTCAAGACGGGATGTCACAAATGCATGGACCAACTTAGATGTGGTATCCCTGTCTAAACAAGTCCGAATTTTAGCAATATTATATAGCTGAAAGTAGGCTTGATTGTGGAGCTGATGTATTTATCCAGTGAAAGTTCACTTTAGAACACGACACCTAGATTTCGTGTAGATTCAACGGGAGATATGCTGGCAGAGCCGATTTTGAGCGTTAACCATTCCAATTATTGAATCACACTCGGTTTGCCATAACTAGTAAGTTGGTTTTGTCATCATTCAATTTACGACAATTTGCTGCCATCCTTGTGCGGATGTCATCAATACACGCAGCAAGGGAGATGAGAGAATTCGAGGCGCTGAGGGCTGGGAGGGATCAAAGCAAAGGTACAACTGAGTGCCATCCGCATAGAAGTGAGATACGCGAGGGTTAGCGATCACGACAACTGACCCTCTCCCGGGCTCACTACACAAGTCTATTAATGGGTCTGCTGTTCACTTTCGGCTACTTCCGCCGGAGTACATATATACAGTCGCAAATACAGCAGACCCAACACAAAAAATCAGTACAGACTGTCCATCCTTAGGCAGACGAGGACCTCTGTATGCCATACTTATCTATCATAGCAAAGGCCGATTCTAGCTTCTATAAAAAAAACACAGTCGAATTCCAAATTCAAACCCCATAAATTGTGATCTCTACCATCAGCGATTTACTTTACCACACGCCAGGTTTGCTCCTTACCTTAGTTACTTACTTACTTACTTAGTCCGCTTGGCGATCCCGCCGATCGCTTCTCAAGCTTCTTTGTCAGCAAGAGAGACAAGATCAGAGCGTCGTTTCCTAAGGTGACAGCATCCCCACTTGACTCCTGTTCCTCAGTAAGATTCCCACAGGACTCCTCTGAAAATAGGAATAATAATAATAATACATTTGTATAGCGCCCTCAGAGAACTGAATCTCTCTCAAGATACTTTACAGATGCTGCGCATAAAGAATTGCCGAATTTTTGTTTATAACATCAGCCAACAGCAGCAGGCACAGTGTAAGCAGGTACATGCACATGTACATACACATGTACATGTACATGTACATATAAGCAGGTACGTGCACATGTAAGCAGGTACATGCACATGAAGAACGAGCCACGAAGACGCACCAAATGCCCCCCCCCCAATTTCCTCCCCAGCATCTCATCATCTGCATTCAAGCCTGAACGAGTGACGCAATCCTGAAATGACCCTCCCAAGCAACGAAGCCCCCTTGACCATATTCCCAGACTCCTACTTGTATGAAGCATAGATCTGCTGCTTTCATCCATGAATAGCATAATAAATATGTCCTCTGTTCTCTTGTCCCTGCAGCTTTCAGAAGGCCGTTGCTAGGTTAGAAATTAAGAAAGCAAGAGAACTTAAGAACTCCCTATTGCCTTTCGCACGAAATACGCTGGAACGAGTAGTTGTAGAACCACTAAACTCGTGAACCACTAAAACTTTAAAACTAGCAAATAAGTTCCAGTCTGGATTAGAGCTAATCACTAAACTGAGTCAGCATTGCTTTGGGTACACAAAGACCTTCTCAAGAATGCCAATTTAGTTAAAGTCTTTCTGCATATTTTCCTTGATCTTTTGGCACGTTTGATACTTTTGATCGCCAAGTCCTTATCATCAAGCCCTTTCATCTCACCTGCGTGTCACTTGCAGTGCACTACGATGGTTGAGGTCCTACCACAGTGGGAGGCTCCACAGCATTTAGGTCAAGGAGAAACAATCCTTTGAGGAGCCACTAAAGTATAGGTACCCCAAGGCTTCATGTTCGGTCCACTACTTTTCACAAGGTTCACTCTCCCTCTTGTCTGTGTGATCGCCAAGCACAATGTAAGCTTCCCCCTTTTTCCCACGACACATCCGTTTCTATGCTTTGGTCAGCTCAGCCCTGAAGCCCTCAAACTCTCGCAACTTTCTCTGATGCACGCATTGCTGACATCCGCACTTGGATGGCAGCAAACTTTCTCAAATTGAATGACGATAAAACCAACGTACGACTTGTGGGCAATCAAAGTGTGACTCGAAAATTTCCAAGCTTAACGCTAAAAATTGGCTTGGACATCATATCTCCTGCTGCATTTAACCTGCAAAAAATATAGGTGTCCTGAAGTTACCGTTGACTAGACGACCGCATTGGCTCTACAGTCAAGTCTTCCTACTTTCAGCTACGTAATACTGCGAAACGTTTGATTTTCTTAGACACGGATACTTTATCCCAGGTAGTCCATGAATTCGTGACATTCCGTCTCGACTTCTGTAACTCACTACTTCTGGTCTACCTGTCGTTGCAATCGGGCCCTTACCGTTGGTGCAAAACTCTCCTGATAAAGTTCGTCTGGCATGAGTGGCGCAGATGTCACATTACATCACTACTCTCCGACCTTTACTTGCCCTCAAGCAGCATATCAACTGCAAGGTTTTGCCTTTCACTTTTAGGTCCCTTCATTCTCTGGCTCCAGCCTACCTACAAGACCTGTCCCCAAGCATGCTAGCATGTAGTACTACTCCCTAAAACTAGTAGTACTTCTCCTCCTACTCAAATCGTATAGTTATACTTTTAAAGAACCTGAAATTCTTTGGAGACTGACCCTTTAGTTAGTGTGCTCCCAAAGCCTCGAACTCACTCCAGACTGACGTCGCGGCACCCCCTGGCTTGACGACATTTAAAGAGAAGTTATATCGTACCCATTTCTCTCAGCATTGTGTGGGCCCTCGTGATTTTGTTTGGGTGCTTATGCGTACTGAAACTGTGCATGTTTTCATTAACTAAATGATGCATGTAACACTGTATATTAACACCAACCATATGATGCATCATGACACTGTGCATGTTAACACTAACCATGCTATGCATGTCAATGTCGTGGATGTTGCCACTAAATATAGGGTCAGGCTTCATTTGCGGCACACCTTAAGTGCGTAGAAATAGATTCGATTCCACAGTGGTGCTACATGAATTTAACACTTTTATTATTATCAACATTATTATGAATATTGCGGTGTTTGTCTAGGCTCCTTCCATCAAAATCGTCAGCGAAAAACTGAAGCTCCGACGATAGCTAGAAACAGTCTCGCCACCTCAGTGACAGACCTGCGTTCTGAGCCGTCCTGTCAGCAATTTCAAAAAGTACAACACATATATATATATATGTATATATATATACATATATATATATATATACCCACTTCCTGCTCAAGCTCAAGAACCAACCACTTCACAGCGATTACATGTACGTTGGCTCATCTCCCCAAACAACTTCTAACGCCCCAACGTGCGCACTTGTGGCCAAAAAAAGAGCACCGGGATGCCATCGACTGGCACTACTACTTTATTGCCTTTTGTTAAGAGGTAATTTTTTCCGTGGATACACCGTCATCATTGCCCACCGATCAGAGGCTGGGTCATTTCGAAATCATAGCACATAGCCCTGCCATTGCAGCTTCACGAAGAAATAGCTAGGCCTTCGCTGTCGCGCCACACCGAACAGTTGCACTCAGCCAATGCGGCGCCGCCATTATGTAAAGCCAGCTGACTTGACACTAGTGCCACACTGCCCACAGGAGGTTCTTAAACACGCGTCAAAAGTGTCTGATTATATTTACTTTCAAATGAGCACTTTTGAGATATATTTTTACTTAGAGTGTCTCCCTAAAACCTAAACCCTAAAAATACAAAATATAACCACAAGGCCATAAACAACAACAATAATAATAATAATAATAATAGTAATGCACTTGATAAAGCGCCCTCGGAGAACTAAATCTCTTTCTAGGCGCTTTAAATTTGCTGCAAAGTGAAATGCAATTGAATGGTAAGTAAAATCATGCTTGAAAAACAAATAAAATGAATAACATGGTTAGGGGGTGACATGCACAGGGTCAGCATGCAAATGTCGTTAGTGGCAGCATGCACAGTGTCAGAACGCATAAGCACATCAAGGACGAATCACAGGGATCCACTAAATGCTGTCCTAAATAGGTGTGTTTTTAAGTTCCTTTTAAATGTGGTCAGGTCAGGAAACGTTCTGACGCAGGTCGGGAGTGAGTTACAGGCTTTGAGAGCATACGAACTAAATGCACGGTCTCCAAAGGATTTAAGGTTTGTACGAGGTATTTGTAGACTGTTGGATTCCAAAAAGCTAGTGGTACGATGCTTGGCCTGATGGGGGAGTATATCTGAGAGATAGGCTGGTGCCATAGAATGAAGAGACCTAAAAGTGAGCGACAGAACCTTGAAGTCAATCCGTTGCTTGACTGGTAGCCAGTGCAGGTCGGCGAGAAGTGAAGTAATGTGGCAACTGCGACTCTCACGACAGACAAGCCTAGCTGCAGAGTTTTGCACCAGCTGCAATCGCCTAATCGCACATGCTGGTAGGCCAGCGAGTAGTGAGTTGCACAAGTCGAGATGGAATGTCACGAATGCATGGACCAACTTGGACGTGGTATCCTTATCTAAACAGGCCCGAATTTTAGCAATGTTATGAA
Organism: Cristatella mucedo; assembly: GCA_009760855.2. NCBI lineage: Eukaryota > Metazoa > Bryozoa > Phylactolaemata > Cristatellidae > Cristatella > Cristatella mucedo. The sequence goes on along the minus strand of WPIO01000285.1, from coordinate 43,798 downwards.
GCTGAAAATGGGCAGATTTGTCTGTGGAGCTGTCTAACGAGAGGTCGCTTTGGAATATGACACCTAGATTTCGAGCTGATTCAACTGGAGATATGCTGGCAGAGCCAATCTTGAGAGTCAGCCTTTCCAATCTCTGAATCACACTGGGTTTGCCCATAACTAGCAAGTTAGTATTATCATCGTTTAGTTCTAGAAAATTTGCTGCAATTTATGTGCGGATGTCATCACTACATGCAGCAAGTGAGTTGAGAGAATTTGAGGTGCTCAAAGGCTGGGAGGGATCAAAGCAAAGGTACGACTGAGTGTCATCCGCATAGAAGTGAAAGCCTAGATTGTGCTTGGCAATCACATCAGCAAGAGGGAGAGTATAAACCGTGAAAAGAACCGGACCTAGCACGGAGCCCTGAGGTATTAAAGAATTGCAGCTCTTAAACACTAAACTCAAAATAATAAAGCTCTAAGCTAAAAATGTATATAAAAATGTTTTAATTTAAGGTAAATATAAACAGACAAAGCCGGCCACGTTTAACAGCCTGCTACGGGCACTGTGGCAGTGAAGAAGGCAAGCTGGCAATGTGCGTAAATGACGCCGTGTTAGTTGTTGTGCTGGGCGTGCGGTATCAGTTTAGTAAAAGCACCTGGAGGCAGACATGTGATACATTGAAGAGTTTGAAATAGCTGCTCGTAGAGCGACTAGAATGTCGAAACAGTTTCTTGATCGTTTCTAACCATAACAACAACTTATGCAGCTCCACTGTGTAATTCATTTCGATTCTTAGTAATTCATTTCGATTGAAATGAATAAAGGAGCGCGTTACAATTGCACTTCTGCTGCGTGCAGTGAGTGTGAAACCTCTGGGAGCGCCGCAGCAGCTGGCGAAGTGGATCGCTCGTGTTGTAGATTTCATCAGAAACAAAACAATGGACAGCGAAAAGAAACTTAAGCCTAAGAAAGAGGTTAGATACCACCAACTAGAAAGAAAAAAACAAATCAACAATTGTACGCCGCAGAAAGACATGGAGCTACTTCATTTAAACATTGAGCCAGAACCAAAGTCGGAAGGCAATTTATTAACATGGAAGGTTACCAAAAAGGGAAAAACATGTACCGTGAATGCAAGAAACTTTAGCAGTCCTTCAAAGAGCCGTAAAAAATCAGGACCTCCAACGCTTGAAATTAAGACACCAAATGATGTCTGGAAGATTCGTTATAATTATCTTATTCAATTTCCCGCTTTAAAATGAATCATTTTATTAATAATAAGAATAAAAGCATCTGATCTAACAGCCTCATTTCTGCCTGTACTAATTAAATCGAGAGAAAGTCCGTGGCGCCGCAAAATGGCGCACTTGCACCACGTGGCTAGATGGCGCACTTCCGTCGAGCGGCTCCTATGACTAAGCGAAGCGAGTCCGCATGCTGCAGTAAGCTGCTCGTGGCGACAGAAGGGCTTTAACGCTCTTTGTCACTACCGCTAGCTGTCGGCAATTAAGGCATTGCTCACTGCTGGACGCAATTCCACGATCGTGAAGAGCGAACACCTTACCGCCTGGACGAAGACCCGGTAATAATTATGGTGTCTTTGATATTTGTGTCCATCACTGTTTTCTTTCAATTTAAGAAAATCACAAAACCACATCACATTTCAATTAAATTCAAAAAAATCACATTTCAATTTAAGAAAATCACAAAACCACATCTTGAGATCGTGCATCGAACTGGACGGCAGCCAAAACCAGACCGAACAACAAGGCCGTCACGCAAACGATAAAGAACATGGCGGCACAGTATGGGTACGGCACTGAAAGAAACAAAACGGAGCAGCTACTTTAGGTGAGAATGTGAAAATGCATTCTCTCTCGATTTAAAAATCATCGGCCTATGTCGCAGCAGCTCGCAGGGGGTTCAACGAATTACCGCCATCCACCACAAGCTACCGCAATCCATAATCTAATCCGCAACCTAATTAGGCTAGCATCGACCGGACATTAGCGTTGCCGAGCTCAAATTTTGATATTGTAGTACACGTTCGATTTTATCTATCCACCAAATTCCATGTCGCTGCGCGCACGCGCACTTATGCAAATGTATGTAAACGGGCTTTGAAGCCGTACGCCTGTACCACAATCCACCACGATCCAAGAATGTTATCAGCTCGAAGCCCCGATTGTCGTTTCATGTAACATTCCGCTGCGTCCAAAGTAAAACCGCAGAGTTTTTAAGATGCTTTGCTCATTAACTGTCAGCAATGCACGGCAATCCACAGCCATGGTAGGGCCGATAGCAAAATCCGTGGAAAATTGACTAAAGTGGCTGCAATAAGCTGCAGCTCTCGTTACACGTGACATGTAACTGCGCGTGAGCAAAATTTTCACCCACTGTGCACGTTCAATCGGCTACAGCAGGGAAATACGCCAATCCATAAGGGTCCGTTACGGATGGACCAACCGTTGGAGAGAGAAGCTCCAACCTTTCTTGCGTATTGCGCTGCATTGCATTAAAAGTGCAGCCGCATCCTTTTAAGCAATCGACAAATGCACAATCTGGGAATCTAGATCGATCTTCAAGATCAATATCAAATTACAAGATTACAAAGATTGCAAGATCAAATTGTGCATTTTGTTCGTATGCTCCCAAAGCCTGGAACTCCCTCCCGACCTGCGTCTGATCATCCCCTGACCTCACCACATTTAAAAAGAACTTAAAAAAAACCTATTTAGGACAGCATTTAGTTTGTCCCGGTGATCCATCCTTCGTGTGCTTATGCGTGCTGACACTGTGCATGCTGCCACTAACCACATTTGCATGCTGACACTGTGCATGCATGTCACCCCTAACCATGTTATTCATTTTGTTTGTTCATCAAGCAGGATATTACTCACCATTCAATTGCATTTCCCTTTGCAGCAAATGTAAAGCGCCTAGAGAGAGATTGAGTTCTCTGAGGGCGCTTTTATCAAGTGCATTATTATTATTATTATTAAATTACAAGATCAAGATCTAGGAAAGGCACAATCTAGGAAAATGCACGCAATCGACGGCAATGGCCTGGACTCTACCACAACCAGTTTCAAAGTTGCTGGAAATCGGCCTTTTGAATTTGTAATTATCCTACCACATTACGCTCACTGTGGGCGCACCACATATTGCCATTTTGCGCATTCAACCTTGGGCAATGCCTGGCAATCGACGGCAGTTGACCGAGATAGTACAGCCATCTATGATTTTCTGTTTCAATTACAAACAGGAAATCTGGCGATAGACGATCCCATTTTTCTAGCGTATTACAGTTGGCTGCATTAAGAGTGCAACCGCATTCTTTCAACCAATAAATCGAACGCGTAGTCGAGTTCCAGAGGTCAGAGGCTATTTCCCGCCAAGCCCCGCCATACTCTGGCCACGCAGCCGCTCACCATGCCGCTGAGCTAGGGTAAGACGAGCGGCAGTCAGGTTAAACCTCTTTATAATATCGCATGAGCCAACAACAACAGGGGAACTAAACAAGTCCAAAGGGGCGATCCTACACACAGTAAACTATAGGGGCGCGAGACGACGAAGCAAGCGCGAACAAACGTGTGAGTTGGGGTCAGTCAGCCTCCGAAGTCCAGCCGTTGTACTGACTCCGTTTCAACAGTACGAACGTACGCCGTAAAAGATCCGGCTAGCTGAGTAGCTGCTTGGCTAGTCGGTGTCTACGTCCACCACAGACGAGAGCTTCCGCCGACAGACACCGACTAACTGGGGGGGGGCCACGAATACGCTACACGGGGAACGCGGAATGTACGAGTCACAACGAGCGTGCTATCCAGCTCCACTCGGGCCATGGGCACTCGTTGACTTGCGTGCGTGGCCGCTTCGCCGGAGCACGCCTGCACCCACCCAGGTGTATAACTGGGCGAGACCGGGAGCCTCCAACACCATGACTTACTCGCCAACTTCTCTTTCCCATAAGCCCCAGTGACCTCTTGTCCCCGTACATCAGGCCATACCAGTAGGTCAGACTCCGGCCTAGCCGGTGACCCGTACCACATTACAGCCGTCCGGTCCCAGCCAACCGAACCTAGCCTGGGTACAAACGTACATTTGAGGTTGATGCGTGGCAATCGACGGTAACGCCCTGGAAAAATACGATAATCTAAAACGGTCCAACAAAAATAGACTGGTCACTGTTAAGTTACGCTCCCATTTAGATTTTTCGTTCATGTATACTCTAATTTTGGCACTTCGTGCAGCCAATTTGTGGTCAACTAGCCATGGATTGTATTGGATTGCTGCTTCAAGGCGAGCCGTTGCCGTGAATTGCCATGAGTTGCCCGAGACTGTACGGGCAGAATTGCTTAAAATGATGTGGTTTGTAACAAGCATACAAAATTTGAGCATTGCGAAACCGATTTCAGGGCATTTTGCATCATTGCTCATCATTGCAACGTTGCATCATGGCAGATTGCAGTATTGGCCCGGGCCGTTGCAGTCAATTGCAATGCATTGCTGCCGAATGGTCGGGGCACTTCTAGCAAAATTTAGAGATTACACAATAACCGAACTTGATGTACTAAGACCCAGTAATAATAATGGTGTCTGTGTATTGGTGTCCTTCACTTTCCTTTTAATTTGACTAAACCACATACTACACCTCAAGATCACGCATCGAACTGGAAGGTAGCAAAAACAAGACAGAACAGCAAGCCCGCCACGCAAAGCATAAAAGGAGACCGTTGCGGCAGCGCAGTTGCATGATGGGATTCTTCATTGGCCTATTTAAGTCGGGAATCGAACGCTATCTCGAGCCTCTGGCCTCAGCCTCGCTGCCGGAGGCCGCCGCCTCGTCGCTTGCCACCGTCGCCACCTGGCGAACCGTCGGCAATTGCTTACGGTCACATCCGATCACTTCCGGTCGTCCCCGACTGACAGACGCGTTTTTAGCAATTCCGCGAGCAATTAGCAGCCGCTTTTATCGGCCTTCGTCGCTTCCGGCCTCTCCAGCGACTTCACCGGCACTTTTGCGGCATCCTGAAAGTCCAACGGCCAAAACCTCTCCGTACTCATCTTCCAGGCTTGCGAATACCCTCACAAGCGCTGTAGCTGCGCGCAGCTGGGCGCGTAGTCCTCCTGAACTGCCTCGCGGCGCCTGCGCAGCGACACGCAGCGAAGGCGCCGCTTTCCAGGAATGCGAGAGGAAATATGCACGTGCCGCGTGGCCACCCGGTCGGTGCCATTCTCGTTGAGCCTCCGCTCCGAGTCGAGCAGCCAACTTAAAACAGTCATTCCCGACGTGGAAGTACTCTAGCATTCAGCATTTCTTGATGCCACTGCTATCTGCAGAGCTTGCTTAACGTTTCATGCCACCGCACACACGCGAACGCCGTAGCGAGCCTCGTGAGACGTACATCCGGAGCGGACGCTCGCAGCGGGCCAGCACACGATCGCTCTTTGCAGCATCCACGTCGCAGCTCCTCAGTGGAAATGGATTGTGTGACCGAAAATGTACATGAGTACACAGTAGCCGAAGTGACAGTGCAGTTCACTGAGGCTGGTCGGCAGAAACATTGACCTTCACGCCGTCGCCTCCGTCTCCAGAGGAAGAGCTTGAGCCTTGGTGGAGCTTGATAAAAAGGCTGAGTCTCCTGGCGCCAGCATATAGACGACGTTGACCCTTCCAGTGACTCTTAGTCGGATACAATCTTAAATAAACACTTCACTAATTACTCTCTCAAGCTTAATACATAATAAATACTAGCTGATCTAACAGGCTCTTTTTGTATAGTGACAGAACAGCCTTTACGACTATCACAACCGCTTGCAGTGGCGATAAAGGATCGCCCACAGTAGGATTTGAACCCACAACCTCGGGACCGAGGTCGTGAAAAGCAATCGCCTTACCTAGTGAGCCATTTCGGCTCACCAAGCTTACTATTTTGACGACGACCAGTCCGAGAGAGCGGCAGGCAATATCCTGTCAACAGCACTGCATGGACCGGATGAGCTCTGGCGTGAGGGACTAGCTGGCAAAACCAGCAGCTATGCCTAGCTCGGTCGAAATCTGTGAAAATGCTTGACTAGCTCAGCCAGCAATAGTCAAGTCCGTTGAAACAAGGAATTTCTTGAAATAAAGATTGAGATTCTCACATGAAGATTTAAAAAAAATATGCACGATCCATTTAGCTTTTAGCTCCGCCTTGACTTTTTGGCGCCCGGGGACACCTGTCTCCCTCCCTCCTGCCCCCTTGCTACGCTACTGCTGCTGTGCCACCCTGGGGTTTGGTGAGCCGTAATGGTTCACTAGGTAAGGTGGTTGCTTTTCACGACCTCGGTCCCGATGTCGTGGGTTCTAATCCTGCGGTGGGCGATCCTGTGTCGCCACTGCAAGCGGTGGTGATAGCCGTAAAGGCTCTTCTGTCGCAATACAAAAAGAGGCTGTTAAAACAGCTAGCATTTTTATTTATTTATTTATTAACCAGATTTTAATTTCCCACTTTGGCGCTTTGCGTTTCGCCTGCGGGTTACCATTTTGACTGCGATAAGTTGCATTTTTTTTCATGATAATTGTCGTGTTGCACGAATGCCGGGCATGTTTACGCCGAGCGAGGTTTATGGGGAGTTCTTGCGTAGCTTTCGAGACTAAGGGGCAACCGCAATCCGGACTTAACTACTGTATCAGCGCGCGGCAAGTATCTGTCAATGCACGGAGGTTCGCCGCCACACGGCGTGCGCATGCGCGGAGTTCCGCGTAAGCAAACCTCTCGGTACAGGTTCCGTACTGCGTACGGTGGGCCTGGTCAGGCGGGGAGGGGGAAGGGGGTTTTGTGAATTCCAATTACGCAGTTGAGCAGTCGGACAGATTTTTTGGGACACTGGCAGCTGCGAGCACTTGCAAAACAATCTAGATGCTCTCTCTGATCTAAAAGTCTAGCGCAGCCAAAGAGCCAGATCGAAAAGCCAGGTCAAAGAGCTGCTGGCATTACTGAGTTGAGTGACGCAGGATTGCCCGGGGCGAAACGCTAACCCGCGACCTGGGCCGTCAAGTGCGGGCACCTGAGGCGTGGGCTAGGACCCGCGTGGGGCTAGCAGTCACGTGGGCCTGGCAGTCACGTGGGGCTAGCAGTCACGTGGGGCTAGGACCCACGTGACTGCTAGCAGTCGCGTTTGAGCGAAGAATCGAATGCTGCTGCGGCGGCGCAACGGCCAACGATAGCAGCTTTCAATAGAGGAAGCAGTTGAGGCTGACCCGATGACGAGGGGGCTGCTTCTTCCCCCTCCACCACCCACCCCCAGTCCAACTCCTTTGTCTCCAAGTAAAAAAAGGAAAAAAGAAAGAAGGGCCTTTCGGAGGTGGCGTCTACGTAAGGAGTCTACGTAAGCGTATGCACGGGCCTATTGAGCGTTTAAACGTAACGAATCGCCAACGCCCAGAAATTGAACTCATATATCGAAACTTCATACCTTGCTAGTAAGGTCCAGTCTGGCTTTAGAGCTTATTACTCCACAGAGTCAGCGTTACTTAGAATATGCAACGACCTATCTAGGAATGCAGACATGGGTAGAGTGTCTCTGCTTGTTTTTCTCGATCTTTCGGCAGCTTTTGATTCTATCGATCACAAAGTTCTTCTAGAGCGCCTCTCATCTCGCCTGGGCATCACTGGCACTGCTCTGCAGTGGTTCAGGTCCTATCTCATTGGGAGACTCCAGAGTATTGACGAGAATTGAAAAAGATCATCCGAGATACCTTTGAAATATGGGGTACCTCAGGGCTCCGTGCTAGGTTCTTTTCACGGTTTATACTCTCCCTCTTGCTGATGTGATTGCCAAGCACAATCTAGGCTTTCACTTCTATGGGGATGAAACTCAGTTGTACCTTTGCCTTGATCCCTCCCAGCCTTCGAGCATCTCAAATTCTCTCAACTCACTTGCTGCATGCATTGATGACATCCGCACATGGATGGCAGCAAATTTTCTAAAACTAAACGATGATAAAACTAAATTAATAGTTATGGGCAAACCCAGCTTGCTTCAGAAATTGGAAAGGCTGACGCTCAAAATTGGCTCTGCCAGAATATCTCCGGCTGAATCAGCTTGAAATCTAGGTGTCGTGTTCCAAAGCAGCCTCTCGTTAGACGTCCTTATCAGCTCCACAGTCAAATCTGCCTATTTTCAGCATCATAACATTGCTAAAATTCGGGCTTGTTTAGATAAAGATACCACATCTAAGTTGGTCCATGCATTCGTGACATCCCGTCTCGACTTCTGCAACTCATTGCTCGCTGGCCTACCGGCATGTGCGATCAGGCGATTGCAGCTGGTGCAAAGCGCTGCAGCTAGGCTTGTCTGTCGTGAGCGTCGCAGTTGCCACATCACTCCACTTCTCGCCGACCTGCACTGGCTACCAGTCAAGCAATGGATTGACTTCAAGGTTTTTGTCGCTCACCTTTAGGTCACTTCATTCTTTGGCTCCAGCCTATCTCTCAGATGTACTCCCCCATCGGGCCAAGAATCGTACCAATCAATTTTCGGAATCCAACAGTTTACCAATACGTCGTACAAACCTTAAATTCATTGGAGACCGCGCATTTAGCTCGTATGCTCCCAAAGCCTGTAACTCACTCCCGACTTGCGTCCGAACATCCCCTGATTTGACCACATTTATTGTTAATCAAGCATGATATTACTCACCATTCAATTGCATCTCCCTTTGCAGCAAATGTAAAGCGCCTAGAAAGAGATCGAGTTCTCTGAGGGCATTTTATCAAGTGCATTATTGTTATCATACTATTACTATTATTAGAAAGAGGTTGAGTTCTCTGAGGGCACTTTATCAAGTGTATTGTTTTTATTCTTTATATTAACGCTATTATTAAACGTTGCTCTCACGTGAGGGCGCTATAAAAAATGCATTGTGGCAGAATTATTTGCACACTTGAGTTACCTCTTGTTATTTTTGCTCTGTATACGACCCTGGTTAGCAATACTTTACGTGACCTAGCTGTTCCAGGTAGACCAGCTGCCAGCAAACGGCTGAAAGTGCATGGACCTGATGGCTCAGCTCTAAGGCAATGGAGACCAATGTTGGATTCAAACCAGATTAGGACTAATGTCAATTTATGAAGCTGATGCCGATAATCTGCTCGTGCACGAAGTGATTCTTGCCCTAGAAAGTCGGCTGATATAACAGCCTCGCATATTCATAGCGCCTTAAAGCAAGCTAAATGTAATCCACCTAGAAAGAGATTGAGTTCTCTGAGGGCGCTTTATCAAGTTCATTATTATTATTATTATAAGCTGAGTGGCTCTCGTTCCTCGCCCCTGGTTGCAGTTAGCAACAAATGATAGCCAGCTTCAGGGCTCGAACCGACCATCTGGGTTTCGAAGCGAGGCACCCTAGCCCTGGGTAAAGACACGTGCAAGTACAAAGAGGCCAAGCTCTCTGCCTGCGTACAAGACGAAGCCCAGGATATGTGCTACGTCATTAGCCGAGGTGATCAGTTGACCACGCTAGCATAAGTGAGGTCTCTCTTTACCGGAGGTTCAACCATTTTCGAAGAGCGGCACACTTAGGGCCACGGTCAACAGGATCGTCGCACGATCTCGGTGCCTCGAGATCGTTCGAGATTGAAAGCACAACCCACTTTAAGTGGCCCAGCTTCCTAGCCACGAAGAGAAAAATAAACATTTGTCGACCTTCCTAATTTCGCATCCACCACAAAATCTTAATTTAGCATCCACCTTAAGGCACAAAGTGAACCACACCAAGCAGGAGGCAAAACCTTAATCTACAATATATTCAGCATGCAAATGTTGTTCATAAATATGTATATGTATTTACACTTTTTAACTATTGCATTTTTGAGGACACATAAAACAAATAGCTACAGGTAGGCTGACATCGGCAGAGCGACTTCAGAGGTGAAGTTCAGTAGCTTTCCATCGGGTTACACCGGTAATATCAATGAAAAGCATGCACTGTCGACGATAATAAATTTCTCGTCGATTTCATTTCCACTACAGCCCATACTCATCTAGAAACAACACTAAACCCTAAACGACACTGCACATAAGAGGGAGCACACACAATGCAGTGCTGAACCCGGCAGCTCGACAAATGTGCGACAAACAAACATCAGCTGAGATGTAAAACGCCATCTCCACATACCATCACGGCCGAACGACTAGGTAAGTTAGTCCCTCACGAAATACCGCTCGGTTCTTCCTCAAGAATGGCGAAGTCAGGAAGTGAGAACTGGTCACTCGGATTTTCTACCGAAGTGCGTCGGCTGCGGCAGCGTAAGCCCGCTGCTACGTCGTCTTGCAGTGCGCCAAAGTCGGGAAGCGACATCTGCCGCTTCTTGTCTGCATCGTCCAGCAGCGCCTCCAGCGATGGACGTGCTGCCGCTCTCGGAGAGAGCATCCTGACGAGTACGTCACGCCACCAGGAGGTGCAGCACACCAGGCTGGCATCCTTGGCGTAGGCCTGCATGAGCTGCGGCTGATGCAGTAGCTAAGTAAGGAAAACATGAGAGCCAATCAATGCGCTAGGCCTCAACTGATGGGGCAAGCAGCAGACAATCGCGAGACAAAGGAGGTGGCCTGCGACAGGACCAGCATCCTCTCGTCGCTCAGCGTCTCGACGTCAAGGCTAGTAGTGCCTGCCGGCCGAGGCAGCCAATCGTTGCAAGTTTTAAGGAAGTCGAGAGTCGAGTTCAGAGGCCGACAGGGGTGTCTGCTTGACCTAGTGACCTTGACTAGCCGGCCAAAGTTCCTCGGGCCCAGGCAAGGGCCATGGGCATCCAGCGAATCAGAGCAGCGTAGCTGGACAATAACGACAACAAAAGATAACAATGATACTAATACATTTGCATAGCATCCTCATAGGAACCGAATCTCTTTCCAGGCACTTCACAGATGTGGGTGGGAGGGCGGACAACGGTGGGAGGGCCGGTTTGACCTCACCTTCTCTATCAGGTCGCGGCTAGAGCATACGTAGTGATGCCACGGCACTTTGAAGCTGCACATCTGCATCAGCGTGACTGCGAGGCTCCACTCGTCGGCTTTGGTGCTGTAACCTGAGGCGACGGAAGGAGACGTCGGCGTCAGCTGACGCCATCCACGTACGACAGCGCAGGTTAGGGGTGGGGTGGGGGAGGGCGACGGGAGACGTCGGCGCCGAAAGGAGAGAACCAAGAGACGCTAGCCGGGTCCTGTCTTGTCCTGTGCGGCGACAACTTGTCGCCAGAGAGGACAGACGGAGCGAGACAGACGAGGAGGAAGGGCACAAGGGAAGGAGACTGGGAGAGGGAGAGAGAGAGAGAAAGAGAGTGAGCGGCTCACCCTCGCGGCACACTTTCGACTTGGGGCAGCACCGGCAGCACTCGGGAGCCGAGTAGGCCAGCGAGCCACGGAAGCCGTCCACGCAGCGCACCTCCTCTTCATCCATGAGCTGCTCGCTAAAGCCGAAGTCGATGAGTACGTAGTGTATGCCTCTCTCGTAACTACAAACGTACTCAAGCTCATCAAGGGCACCACGCAACACGGCTTGGCCAAGTCAACCAAGACTAGCGAGCAACGGAGGCAGAGATGGAAGAGGTGCCGTGTGAATAAACAAACAAGCAAGGAGAGCAAACGAAACTCGCGGATTCCGAAAATCGAATGGATAGAAGAGAGAAAGAGGGAGTGGAGGGAGGGACAGACAGAGGGAGAGAGAAAGAGAGGCATTAACAGACGGGCAGGACGTGATGCATTATGCATCTAGTGGGAAGGTGGCATCTTCGTGCAATTAATCATCTTTCTAGCCACTTCACTACAATTGCTAAAAATGAGATACGTCGATTGGATAGTGACACAATGCACACACTGTCACATTGCACGCACGAGCGAAATACACACGGAGCAGAGGCAGGTTAGTGGCAGAAAAGGCTGGCAGGGAACGTTACCAGACTGGGCCCCCCACCCCCGGTCGGGTCGGGCCAGTGGAGCGCAGGGCCTGTTTCCGGCTTCCCCTCCCCCTCCCCCCCCCCGTCGTCCTCCTCCTCGCCTATGATGAGTAGTCAAGCGTTCGTTCACGCACGCACGTAAGCACTGGGGCTAGTGAAGGAAGAGAGATACGTTAGCGAGCTCCGAATGCCGGCAGAACGATGGATGACTAAATAGAGGGGAATGCACTACACGGCACGTGACCCGTGCACGTAGCCAGAGGCAGACTAACTAACGAGCTCCGTTTGCCGGCGGCCAGAGTGAGAGCACACTTCCGGGAACCAGGGCAGCCTACCGATAGCTCCTGATTATGTTGGCGGGCTTGATGTCTCGGTGCACCACTCGATGAGCCTCGAGATGGCGCAGAGCGTCCAGCATCTGGAAGCCCAGCGCGTCCAGGTCGGCGTCGTCCAGAGTGCGGCCCCGCTGGACGTTCTCGTGCCACAGCGCATCCAGGGCGCAGCCTGCGTGCGAGCCAGCAAAATCGCAGCCTCAGCAGCGGCAGGTTCATCTGGCCGCGGCGCCTACCACACAGCAACGAGTGCAAAGACAGCAGCGTAGCCGGCCGCATAGCACGGCGGCGGTTTACGAAGGCAGCTAAGTGGAGAGCTGCTACGGCGGGAGTTACGCGTGCAAGCGAGCAGGCGGCCAACTCGCGTTACCTATAATGTAATCTTGGAAAAGATAAATTCTGCGGTCGATGTGCACCTTGCTGTGCATTTGAACGATGTTCTCGTGCGGGTATTTATACGGTAGGATGAACTCCTCGTCCCTGTACGTGTCTTCTTTGATCTGCAGCAATGATGGTGCAGCCATGAGTAGGCCACGAGCCGCGGTGGCGCCAGCACCAGCAGCAGCAGCTGCTGCAGCAGCTGCTGCTGCTGCAGCTGCTGCTGCATACCCGAGCTGCGGCACATGAGCAACGCAACGCTGCCACGCACCATCTTGACGACGACCGTGGTACTGTCGGCATGCCACTTGGCAACGTAAACTTTGCCGAATTGGCCGCAGCCGACCATATGCTTTACTTTCAGGTGCTCGGAAAATATCGGCGGCCACGTGTAGGCGTCGGCTTCGGAGTCGACGGATGAGCGGTAAACGACGTGCGCTGCCAAAGACGACGCCGTGCACTCCCGGTCGTCGTCCGAGCACTGCATCGGCACTCGCACGGGCGACGCGGGCTGACCGACCGCCGCCACAGCAGACGGCAGCGGCGGGTCGGCGCCGGCGACGTCCATTGCCTCGAGCATCACGGGCAGTTGCAGTTGCTCTGTCTCTTCGGCCACCTGGCGATGGTGCGCCGGCGACGCACGCGCGCAGCGCAAGCCGTCGGCCGACGGCGGCGCGACGGCCTCGGCATCGTCGGCGTAGCTGGCGCTAGCAGTCGAGCGCATCGCCACGTTCTCGGCAGGGCCGGCAGCGACCGGACTGTGACATGGCTGAACCGGATGTGAGCCGCCACTGCTGCAGGTCTTCACGGACCGGCAACACTCGTCGTCGTCCTGCGTGAACGCCGACCACAGCTCGTCGGAGCAGTCGGCGGCCAGCGAAGCGGGCTGCTTGGCTTCGGCCAGAGCGACGGGCGCCGGACCGCAGCCGATCCCGAGCTGGAATCCTCCATCCTCGGCCTTGACCGACGGAGGCGAACAGCAGACACCGCAGCCGATGGTCTCGAGGCGCTTGCGGTACTCGGTCGGGTCTGCTTTTTTGCGCCCTTCCTCGGCTAAGTCTCGGCACGGCGTGAATTGACAGTCTTCTTCCAGTTCGTCGGTCGCCTGCCAAAGAGCAAACGACCGGGCCGTGAGCGACGACTAGACTGAACTGGGCTGTGGCCGGTTTTTCGCGGGGGGGGGGGGGGGGGGGGGGGGGGGGGGGGGGGGGGACTGGTGAGCACAAGCGCACCGTCGCGTCAAGCCGCACCGATTTGAAAAGTAGATTGTTTGCTGCACACCCTACACAACACTATCTCCCATCGAGTACAAGGTCGGCTGATTCAACAATTCCTCATTTATGTAGAGGAGGAGGAAGAGTCATGTGGCACCGTCACTTCTGCTCGCTGTGGGCAATAAAGAGTTGCCCAATGCGTGACTCCAACCCACAAACCTGGGTCGGGACGTTCAAGCACAGCACCATTGGGCCCAGACCCACAGGCAGTGCGGGTGATGGACCGGAAGAACTCTTCTGACTCGAATCTTTTAGCTATACATGTAACCAACCTCAAACCTTTTGGAGACCGTGCCTTTAGATTGCATGCACCCAAAGCCTGTAACCGAATGACGTCACGACAGTCCAGTCTAGACATTCAAAAAAGCACTGACGCTGTGAATGTTTTAATTAACCAATGGTCATGCTTTCTTGGCCGTGCAGAAAAAAGTGGCTAGAAAGCGATTTAGCTCTCTTAGCGGTCTATGCAAGTGTCTCACTATTATTATGACATATAATGTACTTGCACTTCAAGAGCTGTGTCGTGGGTTCAAAACCTGTTGCAGGCAGTCCTTTAATGCCCACTGCAAGCGAGAGCGACGGCCGCTAGACGGCTCGTCTGCTGCTCTATAAATCAGGCAGGCGAATCTGCTTCCCTTCACTTTTTCCAGCTTTAACAAGAGGCATTATGGCAGCAGTTAGCCATCGGTGTGTCACCCCCAGCGTACCTCCGACACGAATTTAGTGGAAATCTGATTTTAAAGGTTTACATTTTATATTCAGCAGGTTAGCCTCATGTGAATGCGATCGTATGCCAAGCGGCAGCGGTTCACTGGCTGGGTACTGGCGTCGGTAGCACTGGCTGGGTAGCCTGGCCGATCCGGTTTTGAAGTCGCCCAGTAATTTCAATGAACACACATCCACGCGGCTATATGTGAGGCGCGAAATGCAAAGATTATAGATAAATTTCATTTCTAAAGTTACATGTATTGCGTTACGTGATCTGGCAACAGAGACCGATAGCCCCGAGTAACGTACGGCAACCATCACAAACCGGACTCGGTGATATCACATGTACTGTTACGGACCGAGCGGCGGTAGCCGCAAGCTGAAAGCTGTAACTTCAGCCTTCCAGAAGCAACCGAGCTACTCGATCGCTGTCTGCACTGTCTCTACGGGTAGATTGTAATTGGGTCAATTAAAGTGACAAACATCTCTTTAGCATCAGGAAATGTGTAGGCCTGCACGGCACCTACGACCCAACCGCTAACACTTCGAGCGGGTTTAGATCGGGCCAGCAGCTACTACTCACCGTGCTGTTAGCAGACAGCGGAGGCCGATAACTCTCCTCCAGCAGAAGGCCATCGAGGCTAACCTTGTGCTTTTCCTTGGACGGCCAGCGGTACTCCAACGCCGACATTATGAAGACGCGATGGAGACTACATACCAGTAACCTCCCAACACAATGGCGCCCAATCCTTGTAGGGGACTTCCCTCACGTGATGCAATGAGGTGAGATAGCGATTCAGAGACCTCGGGAAGCGGCTAGGTTGTGGCTTCGAAGCGGCACACGCGCAAGAGATGTCAACTCTCAAATTTTTTATTCGTCGTACAGCTTGTCTTTCATTATGGAATGAATACTGAAAATGCGCCGCTCCGTTTCCAAATTCATCGCTGCCCTCCTGTTAAAGAGCTAGTGCTATAACCATGGCGTTGCCGTCAGTGTGCTTGCCTCCTACCCATAGGCTGGCCTCCAACGAATGGGCCAGCCTCCAACCCATGCATTGGCTATGCATGCGACGGCACCGTCGAATAGCTAGCTCATGATTTGTTCGGTGGACTAGACAACGAGGAGCAGATACGTAGGATTTGTTCGGTGGACTAGATATATATGGAGCAGATACCCTGACTCTGGCTGGCTACGAATGTCAAGTCGATCGTTAAAATAGCGTCTGCATTGATAGCGGCTCCTGTGGTATGTCCAAGAAATTGGATCAAAACTTTGAAGGTTTATTTGAAGTTAGCCATTCAAAAGACTACGGCAATGAAGCATTCCTTTCCAATTTGCTTCCACATTTCGCATGCTTACATACTAGTAGTTCGGGAAATACAATGAAAAAATGGCACCAGCTTGCCTACTTCTGAAGAGGCACAGGATTGTATCCACCGATACTGTAACCCTCATTTCAGCTCTCTCCAGATAAAACGCGCTTTTGCTACTTCCATAGGGATGGGCTTACGTTAGGAGTTGACCGTATGAGATTGGGAGACCTTTGAACTCAGAGTCGTGAACTTCACAATAACGCTCGTTGCATCGAATGTATACCAGCGAACTTGGTGAAACTCAAGCCCTCGCTAGCAAAGCCATCGTCGTCGACTTTATTATTGGATCGTGCTTCCTTTGCAGCAAATATAATAAAGTGCCTACAAAGAGATTGAGTTCTTTGAGGGCACTGTATCAAGATTATTATTCTTATCATTATTATTATTATGCAAATATAGGAGTAGATCGACCGAAATAGTTCGATTGTTCTTTTTATTTAAGCCAACCGCAGAGCTCGAGCCAGCTGATGGCTCGAGCTCTGCGTAATCCTTCTCGAATGCTAGCTCTTGCTGGCGAAATCTCATGCATAGTTTTGCACGAGTAAAAGTAGGAGAATTGAGCTTTTGGTTTCTTTTTTGAAGCCTCGAAGATTTTCGCTAAGATTTAGAATAACTTGTGTTTCCATGTTTATGCTTTCGCTAAGATTTAGAATAACTTATGTTTGTGCTGCACACTGGCCTGAGCTATTCTAGCTATGATGAGCAGAAATGAGGAGACTCTTCTACCATCACCAGCTAGTTGTCACTTATTCATACGTCAGTGCTTGCTCTTGGCCACGGTGGGTCCTCCCCACAGCAGAAATCTGCTGTAAGATTGCCTAGCACTTGTTGCAGCTCCATCAACGGATCGCAGCCAGAACTGGAAAGCACACCCACGTATTTAAGATCAGCTGTCCGTAATGTAATGCAATGCATGTCCGTCTGAAACTCCACAGAGCCACAGAGACTATGCCTGTGTTATGCATTAGCTTTGTATAGTGCACTCACAGGCTGATCGGCTTTCAGTAGGCGTCAGCGGCATATTCGCATGCCCACGAAGACTGAATATTGCACAGGCCCTTCTTTTGCCCCCAAAATTTACCGGCTCTTGCGTATGGCCTGTTACCGTCGTGAGGTTGCTTTCACGACCTCGGGGCCGAGGTCGTGGGTTCGATTCCTGCCGTTGGAGATTCTTTATTGCTACTGCAAGCGGTGGTGATAGCCGTAAAGGCTCTTCTGTCGCTTTATAAAAAGAGGCTGTTTAATCAGCTACGATGTACTCGGCTCTTTCTTGATTTGCTTGGTAGGTGCCTCCTCTAGTTTTGCTCACCTGTGGTGGTAGTTTCCTACATTCGCAATAATGCCTACACTTCTTCAATGTATCGAATTTGGATTACCATGAGCAACATTAATGAACATGTAAAGAGGATTCCTAGGGTTGACAGTTTGTCAAAGTATACAACATTAACTGGAGGGATCAGAGGGATGACATGCAAAGTATTACAGACGAAGCAGCTTCACTACAGAGCAGCAGCAGGCCTCCGAGGAGGAGGAGGTGGCAGAGCCGGAGAAGTGGAAGCAGAAAGCAGAGCTGAGCCCGGCCAGTGGCCCTCCCCCAGAGTACTGTTACTGCAATACCAATGGCAGGAGTGATACACATGGGCACGAGCCCATGGTATGTGCAAGCCCACAAAGTGCAATTTTATTGATGCTGTGGAAACAGCCGACGAGCAACTAGTTTGTCGGCTGAGAGACTCCAACATCTATCGAGGCCTGCGACTCACTGCTGAGCAAATACGCTCTGCTTTCGCTCACGCATATAATGCACACAAAGAATATACAATGGGTGCTCCACGTTTACTGCTACACATGCGGCTGTAAGTGTCAGCAGACCGAGAGCAGCTGAGCATTGAGCATTGACGATTGAACACTTCAATTTCCAAATACGAGTGCAATCAATATAGAATGTGCAAATTTATTAGATTGCAAAGGTTCATTAGACTTCCGTTTCATGGCAGCTACTGGTAGGCAGCAAAGAAAGATCAAGATCAAGATCGAGATCGAGAAAGATCCACGACAGCAAGGCTTAACAGCGAGCAAAACATTTCTCCGGAAATAGCTGTGGCTAGCACAAAGTTTCGACCGGCACGGCACAGACACGAGCTCGTCATCGACAGGCGAGCCTCAATATTCTCTCATAGAATCGCGCACAGGCGAACGTGAGGTGAGTGCATCTATCACCAACGGGTAATCGGCCCACAATCGCACTACAACGGCCTTTCCTCAGGGCCTGGCCACGAGCCAACAACTCAGAAAGGGGGTGTGGTGCACAAGGGTTAGGGTATATGTGGTGTGGTGAAGCAGCCGTCTGGCCAAGCAAATCAAGCTAGCTACCGATTGCTCTAAAAAGTTAAGTGGCACTAAGCAAGGAGTGGAACAAAACGAATGGGGTCGAAAGTTTGCCACATACACGTGTGTGGCAAAAATGTGACAAAAATCTGTGTCATCATACGAAATCTCTGCACCCAACGGTGGGACAGCATGCATGCATAACCGCTGCAGGGGGAGGGAGGGAGGGAGGGAGGGAGGGAGGGAGGGAGGGAGGGAGGGAGGGGAGGGAGGGAGGAAGAAAGGAAGGGAGGGAGGGAGGAAGGGAGGGAGGGAGAATGACAGAGGAAAGGCCGACAACACCTGCCCTTCTCATCTCTATGCTGCCATCATGTGTCAGCAGTGGGCTGCTCGGGCCTGACACTGAAGGAAATCAAGGTCGGGCAGCGCCAGCGCGCACTTTCTGTCCAGCTCTTCGAGCAGTACGCCTGCCGAAGGACGAGTTCCGGCATCAGGTGAGAGCATGCGAGCGAGCAGGTCGCGCCAGGTGGGCGAGCAGCGGACGACACCTTTATCACGAGCGTAGGTCTGCACCAGCTCGGGCTGGTTCAGCAGCTGCAAGTGGCAAAAGACCTTCCTTTGTTCTGCTGACTCACAGATCGAGCTAACAAGTGCCGTGAAGCCACTTCTCGACCGAGTGTGGCAGCAGGAGCAGGAAGCAGGAGCAGCAGGAGCAGCAGGAGCAGCAGGAGCAGGAGGCAGCAGCAGGAGCAGGAAGCAGCAGCAGCAGGAGCAGCAGGAGCAGCAGGAGCAGGAAGCAGCAGCAGCAGGAGCAGCAGGAGCAGGAGGCAGCAGCAGGAGCAGGAGGCAGCAGCAGGCAGCAGCAGCAGCAGGCAGTAGCAGGCAGGAGGCAGCAGCAGGCAGCAGCAGCAGCAGGCAGTAGCAGGCAGGAGGCAGCAGCATATGCAGGCAGCAGGAGCAGCAGGCATCAGGCAGGCATCAGCAGCAGGCGGAGGAACACAGTTGTGGTCGCTTACCAGCCACTTAATGTCGTTGCAAGATTTGCCGGAGAACGGCACTTTGAAGCTGCACATTTGCATCATCGTTATGCCCAGGCTCCACACGTCGGCTTTCGTGCTGTATCCTGGAGGCCAAGCAAGAGTGCCCAGTGGAAGCCGGCGTGCAGCAGAAATATCGTCACGCGTGGGGCGGCAAGCCCACGCAGAAACGAGCAGCAACCCCTGTTCTGTGCGGGGGCGGGGCCCTGGCGCTCACTTCACTGGGATCGCTTTGTGCCAGGACAGCTGGTGCCCGCGAGGGGTCCTGGTTGAGGCAGTGACACACAGCGAGTCTCACCTTCGCGACAGACTTTCGACGTGCACACTTTATGGCATTCGGGTGCAGCGTAAGCTGGCGAGCCTCGAAAACCCCTATTGCAGCGTACTTGTTCGCCGTCCAAAAGCTGCTCACTAAGACCGAAGTCGATAAGCACAAATCGCACACCATCGTCAGAGCTGTAAAGGCAGTGGAGGGAGAGCTCTCTATGTTTCTCTCACAGCGAACTGCTAAAGCAGGCATCACAAGGGAAGGCCGTACACCTCGGCCGTCTGCAAGCTCACCAATAGACATGCTTCCTTATCAGCAACTGCAAAGTGCCGAAACACTGACATCTCTCTTGAGGAGAAAAACAATGTATCGTTATTAATTTTGTTACTGCCCGCTGGCAGCAGCAGCTATGTGTGTGAGGATCGTGCCATATTGCTTTCTTCTCGAAAGGTTTTTAATTCTTCCGGGTGACACGATTGCATGCAATGTAAGGCTAGGTTAGCTACACACGCGAGATGTGCAGACACGAGAGCACTCGCTCGCTTATGCACACAAGCGCTTGTGCGCACACGAACGTCGGCACCCCGAGCACACAGCCTCCGCTCTCCACGACCCGGACACTGGCCGGCACTGCCGACGCTGTTGCTGAGCACAAGTGCCGTCGGCAGCCGGCCGCGTACCAGGGGCTTCTGATTATGTTGGCCGGCTTGATGTCGCGGTGCACGACGCGGTGGCGAGCGAGGTGCTCGAGGGCACGCAGCATGTGGACACCGAGCTGGTCCAAGCTCGCCTCGTCGATGGTTCGTCCCAGTGTGACGTGCTCGTCCCAAACAGCCTGCAGCGTGCGACCTACGGCAAGCAAGCAGCGCTCTGAGCGACAGTGCCACAATTCTGAGTGGCTCTCGCTAGGCAGTGGCACTGGCATGCTGCTGTGGTAACAATTAATAATATTTTGCTTTATGACTAATTAATGTATAGATAATAAAGACTAATTTGTAATTAAAATAATAAATAATAGCTGTGGTAATACATTTTATAATTAACATATAAATAAAATAACGATTACTTAGTAAATAAAATAATAAATTAATAAATAATAGCAGTCGGTTTCGGCTCAGCAGCAGCATCTGTCCCGAAGCCGCAGCGGAGCTCGGCGCAAAGCAGCAGCCACTCGCTGCCAACCTGGAACGTAGGCCTGCAGCAGGAAGACGGCATCCTCGATCTCGCAACGGTCGAGCATTCGAACGACGTTCTCGTGGGGGAAGCGACGTGGCAGCAGGTACTCATCGGCCTGGAAGCACTTCCGTCGAACCTGCTGGCCGGACGTGCGGACCAAGAACGCTCTCGCCAGCCGCTAAAGCAGTGGCAGCAGCAGCCAAGGCGCCCTTGGCTGCTGCTGCCAGCAGCCGGCGCAGCAGCAGCAGCAGCAGCTACAGCGAGCCGCGCCCGCTGGCAGCCGATGCCACCAGCCCGACCTTCTTGATCACGAACGGCTCGCCGTCTGGCAAACGCTCGGCGTAGTATGCCTCGCCAAACTTGCCGTTGCCCAGCAGGACTCCGAAGCTGAACCGCGCAGGCCACGGCGGCACGTCGGAGCAGCTAGCGGCGGACGACAGATCCTTGCAGGCGTGACACTCTGCGGCGATGTCGTCGTCGCGATCGTCGTCCGAGCATTCC
>WPIO01000285.1:12500-17500 GCA_009760855.2 Cristatella mucedo | reverse complement strand
GCGATGTCAGTTGGAGTTTCAGACCCTGTGAGCACGCGACTCAAGGTATTTTCTGTAAAAATATTTTAGAGGCTGGTTGGAGGCACAGATAAGCGAGTCGGAAGAGCACATGACACGATACGTTCGATAAGGAAATATTTCAGATTTGTAGTAGGCTGGAGCACGACAACGATGGCAGGTAAAAGTGGGGGAACGAACTTTGAATTTGATGGTCTGCTTGACAGAGAGCCTGTGTGCAGGTCGGTGACTATTTAATGGTATAGTACTACAGTTTCTTCGGCGTTCATGAAAGCCTAGCCGAAGAGTTTTGCACTAACTGAGGCTATGCCCTCCTACGAACGATCGACGAACATGGGCATGAACCATTTGACAGGCCTGTATTTCTAAATGTGCTCTATTGTATATATGTATCATTCAATGCGGCATTATTTCTTCGGCATTTAGTTAGTAGGACTGGCTATTATCGTTTCATCGTCGCCCTAAAAAAAAGGCAGATGCAATACCGTAGGAAGGCTCAGCTGAGACACCAGCTTTGGGTAACGTCCCAGGATCTTAATTCGGCGTTCACTTAACTCTTTCTGCGAATCCAAGCAGCCACAAGCTCAGTGCCGCTAGTAGAGCGATGGAACCGGACGTGGACTCTGGCGGCGCTTACTCCAGCAAGGTTATTGTTGATTCATCACTAAGCTCCCTCCTCAAGCAGAATTGCACGCCATAACCCAGGTCGTGGATTCGAGCACTGCATGACAAGAATCGTTGGCGCTCGATGCAAGCATTGAGCTTTAGAGGCTACCTACGTTGTTCCTCACAATCAGTGTGTTCCATAAGTATTTCTTACTTTTTAATTGCACAGCAGGCTGAAAGCTAAGAGTTGTTCTCCAGAATGAGGCTGCTTAATCGGCTCAACTTTACTTTCCTCATTGCGTGCGACTCAGGCAATAAACACATGTTGATGCCAAAACAATGCAGTGACAAGATGGCCAGGCAGGCGATCTGGATTCAGAATGATTTCGAGGCTCTATACACTCTGTGGCCCTGCGCTCCTCTCGTGTACGCTTAACACTAGCGTTTTATCGGAGATTTCTAAGCACTGATACATAATCAAGGCGTTTGGTTATGGAGGTAACAAGATGAAGTTTTGCTTCCTAACCACTTAGGGATTAAGGCCTTGAGAGGCCCCAAGCTTGAAATTTCCAGGATATCACTGTCAGGTCTTGTACTTAGTCATGCAGTAACAGCTTTATCGACCGTGCTCAGATGACAAAATTGTGAGCTAAGCATAAACAGCTGACTGAGTGTAACATTTGTTGGCAGCCAGTGATGCTAGTACTGACGGTTGCATCTTTGCTTCTAAAGCCATCGACTCTGTCTCAGTGGAATGCACAGTCGAATTTTAGTAGCCAAGGACAGCACTGCAGGCCTCAACACACCCAGTGCAGCACTCAGAGCTCTGGTGCTCCGGTGCTGCTCTGAGCAGCCTCGCTTGCCGACTTGCTCTGCTACCAAGCTTTTTCGGTATAGTGAAAGCATCGACGTAGTAAAGCTTAACCGTTCACTAGGTAAGGTGGTTGGTTTTCACGACCTCGGCCCCGTGGTCGTGGGATCGAATCCTGTGGTGGGTGATCCTGTATCGCCACTGCAAGCAGTGGTGATAGCCGTCAAGGCTTCGCTGTTGCTATACAAAAAGTGGCTGTTAAATCAGCTAGCATTTTTTTAAAGGATGTGGCAGCTGGAGCCCCTCCCACCACTGGCTGGCTCGTCGCTGGCTGGCAGCCAGGCGAAACCGCAGCGACTCGTCACAGCGTTTCGACTCTGGCTGGCTGGCAGCAAACTTTGCCACTGGATGAGGGTGTGCCGCTGCGACGCCGGAATGCCGAGACTCAAAAATGCCGCGTGACGCCGGAAAGCCGAGATGATCCGATGCAACGACACAGGCGGTGCCGTTGCTCAGCGGCTGTGGCTCTGGCACACGCTGCTGCTGTCGACGCCCAGGCCTCTGCTCCAGCTCTCTGCTGACCTGGTCGAGCAGGCTCTGCAGAGTGGTGCCGCTGCCGTCGAAAGCAGCAGCGCTCGATGCCGAACACGGCGGCAAAGTTGCTGCCGACCCGTGAGTCAACGCCGTCGTGAAGCTCGGTGGCGGACACGGCGTCCAGCCGGCGGCTGCTGCCGCTCTCTGCGCCAGGCGCCACGTCGGTGGCCAGCAGGTCGGGCCCGACGGCCACACTAGCCGTTCGCATGCAGCACGTCGACGGCGCCGTCGGCGATGTGCAGCACTCAGCGTGATCGCGTCGGCGGCCTCGAACAGAGCGGCCTCGTCCTCCTGCAGGTCGCTGTTGTAGGCGCTCGGCAGGCCCTTCATGCAGACGAAGAGGCCCGCGAGCGAAGCAGCCGAAGCCTTGGCTCGGGCGAGCTCGACCGCATCCGGGTTGTGCTCGTGCGGCATCAGGCTGGAGCCAGTCGCGTAATTTAATGTAATGTATCTCCGTCTGTAACTCCACAAAGCCATAAAGACTATGTGGGTGTTACGAAGGAGTGTTTTGTATAGCGCACTCACAGCCTAAGCTGCTTTCGGTAAGCATTCGGTAGCCAACAGACTTCATCTCACGCAACAAAGCAAAAGTGGGATGCATAGCAGAGTCAAGAGAGCAGTTGAGCAGTTGAGACAGCGTTGGCGATTGAGCATAGGTGTCGGACAGCGATGCATAGCCCCACTCGGCCGAGCAGTTCTCGATCACGACCTCAGCCCAGCAGCTCGGGTGCTGCGCGACCAGTGCGCCGCCCAAAACAGGAATTCGGTGACGTACTCACGCTCCATCGTGGCGTCCATGCCAAGCTGAGAGCGGTGGCCATGCGGCGCCGGTTGACCGCGAGCGGGCTGCCGCCGACCGGCGCCGCTGCCCATCGGCAGCAGGTCGACACGTGAGCGGGCCTCATGCATCCGGTCGAGGTCGAGGCGCAGTGGCCAGGCGTTCGACAGCAGCCAGTGGCTCCAGCGCACCGGCTGTGCTCTGCGGGTGCGTGTGCACCGGCGATGACGGCGGGAAGCCTCGGCGAGGGCTCGCCGAGCGAAGGCGCCCAGCAGCTGCCACAGCGAGCCGTCCTGCTTGTCGATGAGCGAGTGCAGCCAGAGGCGGCAGGTCGGCGGTCACCTGCAGCGCAGATCGGATGCAAGCGAGGTGGCGGAAGCCCGCTGAGAAGGTGGGAGGCGGAGGGGAGAGAGGCGCCGCCAAGAGGTCAAGAGTCAACAGCAGCAAAGGGAGTGGCAGGAGCGGTCGGAAGCTCCGCTTTCGCTCCGGTGACAACGGCAGCGGCGGCTCAGCGTGCCGGGGACACCGCCGCTCATTTGCGCTCGATTGCTCGCGTGCTGCTGCAGGATTCCGTTAACCGGGCACCGGCCGAGAGAGCTCGGCCGGCCGGCAGCTTAAAAAGCCAAGGGCGAAGGGGCGAAGGCCGAGGTCGAGCGAGCAGCTAGCCAAGCCAGCACAGAGCTGGGCAGGGGGACGTGCATGCACGAGGCCTCAGCGGCACAGCAGGAAGAATGCCAGCCACCTGCTGAGAGATCGGCATGAATGCCAGCCACCTGCTGAGAGATCGCCAAGCTCGTGGCATGAACCGGAAAAAAGGCCCAGTCGTAGAGCCTGCAGTATGCCTACGGCCTCCAGTGAGGAGCCGGCCGACATCTTATGCATATTTCGCTAGTTTGGCCCGGTGGTTAAGGTGCGCACCTCGAACCCAGGTCAAGGTGAACGTATCGAACGACCGCAAGGCCGTGGGCTCGAGCCCCGGGCATGTGTGAAGCACCTGAGTAGAGATTAAGTTCTCTTACGGAGCTATATATATAAATGATATAAATGATCGTCCCCGTGCGCGCGAGCACCTGCTTACACTATGCCTGCTGCTTGTGTATGTTACCACCAAACATTTGGTAATACTTTATTTGCAGCATCTGTAAACTGCCTAGAGAGAGAGAGAGAGAGAGAGAGAGAGAGAGAGAAGGGGAGGGAGGGAGGGAGGGAGGGAGGGAGGGAGGGAGGGGGGGGAGGAGGGGGGGGGGAGGGAGGGAGGGAGGGAGGGAGGGAGGGAGGGAGGGAGGGAGGGAGGGAGGGAGGGAGAGACAGAGACAGAGACAGAGACAGAGACAGATTTAGTCCTCTGAGGACGCTAAACAAATGATTTATTATTATTAATTATATTTATTTTTAGAGTTAGACTGTGCATGCGACAGGCGGCCGACCTCTGCCAAATGAAAGATACATCCAGTGCACTAGCAGTACACTAGCACTGACGGCCAGCTCACTGTATTTTGTCATCAGCCTAACGATGCTACTCGCTGAAGGATCACTCCCCTGCCAGCGTTGACAAAACTCCCTTGGCAGTTTTGAAAAGAAGCCAAAGCTCAAAGATCGCTCAAACGACACCCGCACTTAGCAGGCAGCCGCAGGTGGGGGTGGAGTGGGGGTTGGTTGCAGGCAGGGGGTGGACTTCGGTACTGGCAACAGCAGTGGTCGGCACCACCGAAGTCCATCTGCTTCAGCATTGCTAAGCGCATGCCAGTGTGGCCATGCTTGTCACCAAGGCCCTGAAAGCACGCACCAATGACAGTGGCCTGCAGCCGGCACCACTTGATTTTCTGCAGTGCCGAGGCTAAGGCTCTTCTGAAGAAGTGTTCGGCAACTAAATTGACGCCGAGCTGGTTTGCTCCAGTGGTTAAGATACTAGCTCCGACCAAGGCCAAGGTTGCTCCAGCGGTTAAGGTACTCGCTCCGACCAAGGCCTGGCTGAGGACGTGGGCTCGAGCCCTGAGGCATATGTGAAGCGCCTGAATAGAGATTAAGTTCTCTTGGGGCGCTATATACATGAATTATCATTATTACATGAATTATTACGGCGCTGCCATGCAAATTGCTGTCACGCAAGCTGCCAGAAGAATGCAGCAGACATATTCCAGCTAGCTGCAGTCTGAAAGTCACTGCTGTAACGCCACGCCAGCCATATCTATC
>WPIO01000285.1:0-2500 GCA_009760855.2 Cristatella mucedo | reverse complement strand
GGTGTGGGGGCGTGTGTCTGGTGCCTTGTGGGTGCTGTGTCGGTGAGTGTCGTAAGAATGGGTGTGTGGTTGTGTGAGGGTTCCGTGTGTGTGTGTGGTTCCCTGGTGTGGCCCTGTGTGTGTGTGTGGTAAGTGTGTGTGTGTGTGTGGTTGGTGTGTGTGTGTGGTGTGTTGTCGTGTGGTGTGCTCGTGTGGGTTGCCTGTGTGTGTGTGTGGTGGTTGTGTGGTGCGTGGGTAGTGTTACGTGGGTGGTGTGCGGTTGTGTGTGGCTGTGTGTGCGTGATGTGTGTGTGTGTGTGCGTGTGTGTGTGTTTGTGTGACCGCTCAAGTGCCATCGCATGCGTGGGTGAACAGTCTGTGACATGCTTACCAAGTTGATCGGCTCGAGGTACGGACGCCGTCGACCAGTATATGGAAGGCGGAGCACAACATCGGTTCGTGTGGCAGCGAAGTTTTGATTGCTGCAGCCGATGGAGCAGGGCGAGGCAGAAAGTGCACGGTCCAGCGTGTGCTTACAACGGAGCAAGCGGTGGGAGGAAGGTTCAGCGGACAGACCGATCCTCGGGTGGAGCTCTTAGTTCGTCCATCGAGCTCGTCAAGCGGTCTCTAGGAGAAAGACGACATCATGCGAAGGTTAGGCTGGCTTAGCTGTTTCGTCGGCTTCGGGGAGGACGCCTTCGGGGAAGGTAGCAAGCCGAGCGATCGGTTCAGTCCCTCTCTTCTTCTCCTATGTCTCACGACTTGGGCCTTTGACCTAGGACTCGATCGGTGCTTGCGAGGCGCTGCCACATGGCCGTGCTAGCCTATTGTAAAAAATGTTTGCCGATTTAGCAGCGTCCACTTGTGTAGAGGCAGAAAGAGCCCTTAAAACGGCTTGTCCCGGCCCGCTTGCAGTTGGGCAAATTAAGGATGATGGCTGGCACCCACAACCGCGAGTCGTGAATGATTGAGGCATCCTTACGTCGCGGTCACTCTGTGGGCTCGATGTGGTGTGGCTGTACTGCACTGTTACTGTGGCTGGAAAGCCTCAGTGTGGGAAAGAAGTCATGTATTTGGATGACATTGGGGGCTTGGTGCAAGGCAAGGCGGAGGTAGTCCCGTTTGCTCATGCTTTCTACGTCGGATGTCTGCTGGTCTGATGCCAGTAGGGTGGCAGTGCACACACACGAGATCTCGATGGCTTGATGCCCCCTCCACTCCTCTCGGTGCATCGAAACCTCTTACGGCACATAGGCACCGAGTACATTGGCAATACAGGATACGCCCACCACAGGATTTAGACATCAGGGGCCTGAGGTCGTGCATAGCACTACCACAGTACAGCTGGACTCTCTGTGCATCTCTGGCGAACTTTGGAGAGGTCACGGGATGTTGTCCCGGCACGCCGGAACACAACAGAAGGCGCTGACGTTTGCAACGTAGCGTGTCTGCAGGTGCGGACCGTCAGCATTGGATCAGACTCGGTTTCGTTTGAGGCGACTCCATGAGCTGCCACAGCTAAGCAGAAAGAGGTAAAAACGGCCGCTTAATGTAAACGTGGGTCTGGTTACAGATGTTCTTTGACCTGCATCAGAACCTCAAGCCCAGCCAAGCACTGTCGTCTCAAGGCCGAAACTCCCTTCGCCTCGCCAAAATCTTGCCTGCTGCTGGCTGTTGCGAGTCCAAGATGCACGTTCCTCGCACACCGCTTGGATCCGAACTGTTTGTCGGTTGCGTTACTATCTCGTTGATTATATGCTAAAATTCGGATAGTTCGTTGATTATTGCTAAAATTTAGATTAACGGATACCATATTTAAAGTTAGGACCGCCATTTTAGGGTGTCCACTGTGATTCGCTCTTTCATGTGCTATGCGTGCTGACACTGCGCATGATGCCACTAACCACATTTGAGCTGACGTGATGGCACCACTAACTATGTATCATGGTTACAAGCATGATATACTCACCATTCATCCGTGCTTCCCTTTGCAGCAAATGTGAAGCACCTAGAAAGAGATTGAGTTCTCTGAGGCGCTTTACAAGGCATATTTATATTAAGTGGCCCATGCATTTGTGCATCCCCGTCTTGACTTCTGTAACTCATGCTTGCTGGCCTACGGCAGTGCAATCAGGCGTTAAGCTGGTGCAAAACTCTGCAGCTAGTCTCGTCTGTCGTGGCAAGCATTGCCAGTCACACCACTCTTGCCGACCTGCCACTGGCTATCAGTCACAAGCACCGACTTCAAGTTTTGTCCCTCACTTTTAGGTTCCCTTCGTTCTTTTGCTCCAGCCTATCTCTCAGATCTACTCCCCCACCAGGCAAGCATGGTACCACGCGCTTTACGGGTTAACAGTTTACCATACCCGTACAACTCAAATCTTTTTGAGACATGCATTTAGTATATGCTCCCAAGCCTGGAACTCACTCCCGACTTGCAGCACAAATACCCTGATTTGACCATATTTAAAAAGACTTACAATGCATCCATTTAGGAGAGCATTTAGCGGGTCCCGTTCTT
>WPIO01000284.1:120000-128485 GCA_009760855.2 Cristatella mucedo | reverse complement strand
ATTCGGATTCAGGTATATAATCAGGATCTTCGGATTCTGTATCTGATATTGACTCAGTATCTGAAATACCTATATTCACAGAGCTTTCTTCAACTTTTAAAAACTCTGGATTTTCCTTTTCCATTTCTATAATAATGAAATTATTTTGCTAATATACTTTTCTTAATTGTTTTGACTTCTTTTTCTCCAAACCATTTTGCTCTTGGTTCTTCCCATGCTCTTTCAGTATCAACCGATTTTATTTTACTCACAACTTCTTCTTCTTTTTCGCTTTCAATCTTTCGTTTAGGCATTTATACTACTATTAGAAAAACATTTAATACATTTCCCACCACTCTCTTCTATTCTATAATGACCGTATGCATAACTACAACAACCACAATCTAACCAGTAACGCTTTGATTCAAATGCTGACAGTGCTCTTTTTTTAAGTTTCTTTGTAATAATATTGTGTTTACTTTGTATCATGCGGTAGAAATCTCTATCAAGCATCTCATCAAAGTCTTTGGTATCAAGATCACCACTGTAAATTTCATTTGCTCTAGACAAACATTGAATATATTCACTATGTGTTATCTTTGAATTCCTAATTACTTCTTTTGGAACACCCTTTGCTTTCATAATTGGCCTAATAGAAGAAGCAGAATATAGTTTTGGTCTTAAAGCAATGAATTCATCAATCTTTGCCCCATTCATCTCATCTTTGAATTTACCAAACTCGTCTTTATGAAACCAATCTTTAATATCAAGCATCTCTTTCTCAAAGTTTTCACTTTTAATATCAACAACTAATGAATCAGTATCAGTGTATAATAAACTTAATCTATCATTAAACTTAGTCTTCAAAGTGTCATAGTAAAACCTTTGCATATGTAATTTTGATAGATCAAGAATTGCAACGCCTATAAACATTGGTTTGTTTAGAAGTGTAGTCTTTCTTGAATGTTCGAAACCAACTAGACTCTTATTAAAGCATCTAATTTATTTAAGTCTAGGATCTCTCATTAGTTTATTATACAACGAATCCATCTTACTAGTCCCTGTATTTACTAACCTAACACACGTTCTGTTATCTACGTTCTCACATGTCTTTCCAAAGATTTGGCACATACAACCTTTATACAGATTTCTTTTGAAACTATCACCTTTCCGTTCAAATTAAATCTTTTTCTCTGCACATATATCAATGAATGGTTTTGCCCAAGGTTCTTGATTGAATTTATATACTTTATGTATTTTAGTTGGAATCAAACCTTTACTAACAACAAATTGAAAGTATCTGTAATGGGTTAGATAATTAGTTTTATTATTAAAATCACAAATCAACATTGCTACAGTACTTGGACCAGATGAAAACTTTTGTTGGTATCTTGAAAACTCAGAAGTATCAACAACCCTACTCTCAGGACAAAGTGGATAATCATTATGTAAATCATGTAATTCCTTTGGATACTCCAAATCACATAATACAAATATTCCTGTTTCAGAATCTTCAGGTAGTGACATTATTTTTTCAAGTGACCAATTACTTAAATCATCTTCAATAGGTTCTGAAATAGGTAAGTACCACATCATAACAGTTGGATATAAACTTGTTGCGTCCCAGTACATAATATGATTATTGTCACTAGCTTTACAAAGTCTTTTACTGACTTGACAGGCACCACCTCTTATTGATTCTTTAAACTTTTGATATAGTTGTAAGTCTCCTTCCTTTTTACCTAATAAATTTATAGTACATTTGGAGTAAAACAAAGTACAAGACCATGCATAATGTGGTGCAGATAGATAATGAGCGGGATCTAGTTTAAACAATTCAATAAAACTGTTTCTGTATGCTTCATAACAATCAGCAAGAAGTGTGACATCTGCATATAGATAAATATCATGATAATCCCCTAAATCTTTCATGTTAAAAAGTTTAAATACATTTAATGCATGCTCATAGTCTTCAGTAGTAATACCTCTATCAAAAGTAAGTTTACTGTTGAATGCTTTAATCTCTGGAATTTCGTTTTCATTGAATTTATCAAAAGAGTCCATGTACTCGTAAGGATAAACTCCTTTTCTTGTTATAGCATCTTGGAGAACATTAACATCAATGTCTGGATATAATGTTTTAAAGACACCAATAGTAATGTCAAAGTTTGAATTTGCTTTCTTTAATGAAGTAACAATATCACTTAAACCATTATTCATAAAATTAAAAGAATCTTTAAACTCAAAATTCTCAAATGACATTGACATATAACTCTCCATATTATGTGCAACTGGCTTACAATCAAGACCAAATGCTGACATTCCTTTTACAATCAAATGAGAATCATATCCTTTCAAGTTGTGAATAAAGATTGGAAGTTTCCTGCTAATTTTTTTGAATCTAACGAGTGAATTACAAAGTTTATTTGCCGCTCCTCTAAACTTACCTGTAAAATGGCAATGATCTCTTACTTTAAACTTTCCATTTACATCGTTAAAATCCTTTGTACAAATCCAACATTTTGTAGAATCTTTAAATTGCTTATGAGTATCAGAATCACAAATTATAGGTGCTTCAACGTGATTTAATAGCTTATTTTTTAATTCGTTAGAAGTATTAATTATAAATTCTAATAGTAGTTCAACACAATCTTTCCCTCTGTTTAAAAATCTATCTATAACATTTCCATTAATATAAACAATAATAGCACATGAACCACATGGGACTTGTAACATATTAGTACACGTATCACTACATTTACCAGTTGTTAATTTACTATTACAATAAGTTGGATTAATATTGTTAGATACTATACTTTCATAACAAACATCACATGTCTTTACATTCAAACTCTCAAAATCTGCATAACAAACGTATGGAGACTTAAGAAGTTTTTCATGGTCACTAAAACTTAAAAGTGTAGTATCCTTTGTTCGTCCGGTTTTCTTATTTTCAACAATACCAGGCATTTTTAATTTGGAATAACTAGAATTAAGACCCTTACATAAATCAAAGTGATTCTGAAAATCTACATCTGAAAACAGTTTGTCCATACACCTATGACAATAAAATATTGATCCACTTTTATTAGATGTTCTACAGAGTCCACTAAAATTCTTTATCAATGCATAATGACTTTTTTCGGATTTGGTTATCAGCAGGAGATTAGTATGTCTATCTGGAACCTCTAATTTTCTTGATACAATTTTAAGAGAATATACACCAGATTTGTCATTATATTCGTAAACATTTATACTAACATTAAATAGTTTACCAAGTTGTTTAACATCGATTACTTTGAGTGGCCATTCAAGTTGTGAAAGAGCTTCATTTAGTTCTTGATAACTACTTCTTAATATATAAATTAAATCAATGTACCTCTCTGGATGTACACTTACAGGATGTAGGAATCTCAATACACACCATAAAGCACAATATTTATCTTCATTCTTTATATTAACACAGCAGCGCTTCTTTGCTAAATCAGTTGGTAGTGGTAAATAGGAGGAACCAGCTCTAATAACATATTCACTAACATTAATCTCAAGACGTTTTACACCGATTAGTCTCCAACCAGAACCTGGATTCTTGTCAATCATTTTATCTATTGATTCCTTTAAAGATTTTAATTGGTCTTTAATAATATTAGTATAATCAGATCTTTTAACAACTGCAACCAACTTAGAACCTGTTACAACACTATGTGAATGTGTGTCAGTTTGAGTGTGATATGAATGAATTGAAATCTTCGTTTGTAATTTAAATGAAGAAAATCTAGTTGTTACTTCTTTTAACACATTATTATAACTTGGTGTTATACTATTAAAGAAATCATCAATTTCAGTTGCAGAATAGTCTCTTCCTTTAAGAATATATCTTTCATGTTTTCCACTTGCTCCAACAAAATTTAACTTAAACTTATGAAGCCTAGAAGCAATACTTTTACTTGGAGTTATGTCATCAATATTCATTAGTCTTCTTGACTCACTGTAAAAAGAGTTTCCCTTTTGAGGACTTCTTCGGTACATGTATACTAGGTAGATTTATGTTCAAATAAAAAATCATAGGACACAATGTTAGTGTTGGAGGAAAAGTCACGTTTTAGGACAGGTGCACAGGTGCACAGGTGCTCAGGTGCTCGCGCCAGCGTGCCCGCAGTACCGGTGTAGGCGGCTTCGGCGGGGCGGCATGATATGCGTAGTCGCCGGAGGCGAATGCGACGGGTGGCGTGGCAACCCTCCGTCCGTTGCGTCAGCAAAAACGTGTGCAGCAAAAACGCCAAATCAGATGACGTCCGGTTTGATGACAGCGTCATCGTTGACGAATGAATGAAGGGAAGGGAAGAAGACGAATGAATGACGAAAAAGGAGAACGAAGAAGGACGAGTGAAGAAGAATGAATGAATGAAGGGAAGGGAATGTCGCTTGAAACGAAGCGAGCCGCCGCCTTTGACCGCCGCCTTTGACTTTGGCGCGTCCAGAGTTCGCGTCCGTCGCCGGAGACGCTGGCACTCTGACGCCGCCGCGCGGCTCCGAGCAGCGGCTGCCAGAGGCTCCCAGCGGCCGCCGCTCGCGGCCGCCGCGAGGCCGCTGCGGCCGCTGCGGCCGCTTCGCAGGCGGAAGCGAACCGTTCCGCTCTTGCAGCGTTCCGCCCTCGCAATGCCGCTTTGCGTCGGTTGCAGTGGTCGACTGGTGCTCGTCCAGTCCGTGCCCCTCGGGCGCCTCCTGCGCTGCAGTTCCCGGCGGCTACAGCTGCACCGGTGGGTGAAGGGCGGGCAAGCGCTGCTCCTCCACAGCGAGCGAACGTGTTAGCGATACCACCAAGCTCTGCCACGCAGCGGCTACGGAGTTTCGCCGCCGACCTCGCGGCGACGTGCCGTTGGTCGTCACGTGACGGCGAGCGGTCGTCGCGTGATGTCCGGGTGGTCATCCACTCGACGTTCGGTGGTCGTCGCGTGACGTTGGTCAGCTCGAACTCGCCTCAGGGCATGACAGTCGGCTGG
Organism: Cristatella mucedo; assembly: GCA_009760855.2. Classification (NCBI taxonomy): domain Eukaryota; kingdom Metazoa; phylum Bryozoa; class Phylactolaemata; family Cristatellidae; genus Cristatella; species Cristatella mucedo. The sequence continues at coordinate 123,503 of WPIO01000284.1, read as the reverse complement.
CAGCCGATGAATAATGCTCGCTTGCACGCGCTCGCCGTGCTCTCGTTCGCTCTAGGAATACGTCGGTGCTCGTCCGTACTGGAAGCCTTCTTCGACACAGTTAGCTGCCTGGGTAAGCTGCCACGCCCTCGAGCTCGGCGATCGGCTGTGCGCGAAAGAGAGAGAGCAGCCAGCGGGCCATCCGGCCGGCGGGTCGATAGTGGCGGCCGCCGCCAGAGGTCGCGCTCTGGCCTAACAGGAACACGAACCGTCCTGTGTCTTGGCGAAACCAGCGCCCGCTGTGCCAGAGCGTATCGTCATGATGGCAGCTGCTGCGGTGTCGGCGGCGGGCGAACTTACGCTTCCTCCTGCCGCGGACGTTCTGCCGCACTGGGTTGCAAACTGTCCCCGTTGACCTTTGACCTTGTCCGCTGCCCTCCTGGAGACCAAAGCGGACTGAGTAAGTATTGGCTGTGTAAGACGGACTGTGTAAGCAGAGCTTGGGTCACCAAGGTCGACTGTGCTCAAGAAGAAAGCGCTCATCCGAAGCAGCTCGAGGTGCCTAGAGCTCATGCCGCCCCGCCCTCATCGCCACGTAGCTCTTGGCTGCGGGAGCTCTTGGTTGCGGGAGCTTTTGATACCAATTGCGCCAGAGTACTGCTGTGTTTTCTACCTTGAGCCGCTGTTCTCTCGCTTGTACGGCACCATCAACATCAAACCATCAGCCTGTGTCGCCTCAGTATTCATCGGTACTGTGTCGCTTTCTTCGCTTTGCAGCCGTCGAACCCTCCTGCCCCCAACCCCCAGCGAGGCTCTCGCGCGAGAAGCCGCCGCGGCGGATCCGCCGCCATCGCTGGCCTCATGGCATCGCCGCCATCGCTGGCATCATGGCATCGCCGCCACCACTGGCATCATGGCATCGCCGCCATCGCTGGCATCGTGGCATTGCCGCCATCGCTGGCATCATGGCGTCGCCGCCATCGCTGGCGCTACGCTTAATCGCTTAGTGGAGACCGACTAGCCGCTGGTAGATAGCCGACGGATGACGTATCGGCCTCTGCCTTGCAGCCTCGTCGCTCGGCCACCGGCTGAGCGCAGCTGCTCTGTGCAGCGGCACGACGTTAGAACTCGGCGGGCTGCAGTGCTCGACAACGTCGCCAGTGCTAGATGAGCTGCGATTGGGTTGTGGTTGCTTTCGATTGGAGAGGCGCTGGTGGGCAGGCCCTTTCCGCAGGCCACGTTCGAGCGCAGTCGCGGCGGCACACGTCGGCTTCAGCGGGCCACATTAGGCAGAAGTCCTGCCTAAGGCGCCTAGAGGCCACCTTCTACGATGGCCTCTAGGCGGGAGGCGTGGCTAGCAGATGCTGGGGGAAGCGCCGAAGAACGAAGCCCGGACGCTGGCAGCCGCGCACGAGCGCGGCTGCCAGCGTCTGGATACTCAGCAAACTACGTTGCTGCTGCGGTGCTCGTATTGTCGTTTGAATTTTGCCGCCGAGATGGCTGGGCGCTCTTCGTCTGCCCATTGCGGCTCGCTCGCCGCATCCAGCGGCCAGCCGGTTGCTCGCGAGAGCCGCCGGCTGGCCGCCGACGAGGGCCGAGTTTACGACCGCAACTCAAATGGTGCTCACGCGATCGTTCACGCGTCCAGTGTCTTCATATTTGCTCTCTTCGGTCTGCCACCGCCGGCATCACTGATAAAACCGTACCGGCGACCGGAAGCGACTGCCATTTCTCCGTTCCAGACTACCGCTGTCTGATCAACGTGGCGAACGTAACGAAGTCCGGCACCGGCTGGACGTGCCGCCGTAAGACCCGCTCGGCGTTTGAGTAGCGTAGGCTGCCGCGGCCGCGGCCTTCGCGGCACGGCTCGGCACGGCTCGGCTCGGCCCACTAGGGCGCTTGCACTGCTGCCCCCGACAGCGTGCAGTTGATGAAACGTTGATGCGTTGATGGTTGGGGGGGCGGCTTTGACGGGCGTTGATGAAACGAGCGGCTGCCATTTGCGTCTGAGCGCAGTAAGCGCAGCCAGCGGACATGGAAAGTGGAGGGTTGAGAGGCTGCTCTGAGGCTGCTCTGAGAGAGGTCAAGTCAGGTCATAGGCCGAGTTAGAGGCTTATCGGTTATACAAGGGCTACGACTCGCGCGTTCGAATGGTCGATATGCTGATCGATATGCCAACTGCGTTTGGCTTTTCGCTATGAAGTCTCGTCTGAAGGTTCGCTTATCGGCAGCCTCCTCGCGCTTACGACAGAGAAGCCACTCTCTCGGCTGTCGCCCGCTCTCAGTGAGCAGCCGAGCATTGCCCGCAGCTGTACTCGAACCGAGGTCTCGGCCGTGAAGTAGGAGCACCTTACAACAGCTAGTGCTCGCGCCGTAGGCTGGGCGCGAAGGACAGATCAAATCAGGTCATAGGCCTCGTCGGAGGCTGAGCGCTGGTTCGCTGCCGTCACTTCCGTCGCCGTTTGCTCAGTCGCACCGTCGCTGCCCAGCGGAGCGCTCTTATGTCCTCATCTCACTCCGTCATCTGCCATCTTCTTCGTCGCCGCTCTGTCCGTCTCTCTATCTCCGTCGCCGCAGCCGTTTCTTTGCCCCGTTTCCGCCTGACGCTCCAGCGTCGCCATCCGGTGAACAACCAGCATCCGGCCGCAAGCACGCTCCCGCAGGCACGCTCTTCGCTTTGCAGAGACCGCATGGTGCGCCTTCTTTGCCTCCGTGTGCCCGACCGGAACCAGGTGCCAAGAAGCCACCGACGGCTTCTATTGCTCGCGTAAGCGAAAATCGAGCACGAACTTGGAGAGCAGAGCTTGACCCGCCCAATGACGTCATTTCTTAAAGGGTCTCTCTCTCTCTCCCTCTCTCCCTCTCTCTCTCTCTCTCTCTCTCTCTCTCTCTCTCTCTCTCTCTCTCTCTCTCTCTCTCTCTCTCTCTCTCTCTCTCTCTCTCTCTCTCTCTCTCTCTCTCTCTCTCTCTCTGTCTCTCTTGCCTTACTTTCTTTTCCGCCTGCTTTTACGGGCTCTTATTTTGAAAGAATACTCGATTTGTACGTTTTACTATTATTGGTTTTCTCCCGCCGCCGTCCACTTTTCCTTGCAGTCTGTCCTGACTGTCCAACCGCTTCGGCTCTCTTTCTCTCTTTCTCTCTCCCTCTCTCTTTCTCTCGCTCTCTCTCTCTTTCTCTCTCTTTGTCTCTCTTTTTCTCTCCCTCTCTCTCTTTCTCTCGCTCTCTCTCTCTCTTTCTCTCTCTCTGTCTCTCTCTCTCTCTCTTTGTCTCTCTCTCTCTCTCTCTCTCTCTCTCTCTCTCTCTCTCTCTCTCTCTCTCTCTCTCTCTCTCTCTCTCTCTCTGTCTCTCTCTGTCTGTCTCTTGCCTTACTTTCTTTTCCGCCTGCTTTTACGGGCTCTTATTTTGAAAGAATACTCGATTTGTACGTTTTACTATTATTGGTTTTCTCCCGCCGCCGTCCACTTTTCCTTGCAGTCTGTCCTGACTGTCCAACCGCTTCGGCTATCTTTCAGTCTTCTCCTGA